>OZ012738.1:495103695-495352758 GCA_963859935.3 Lathyrus sativus
CAGAATACCAGGACACTCAAGATCAAAAGTCTGCTTTGACAGAAGACCGGGTTGGTTGAAAGTTAAGGCTTCCTGTAAAACCCTTCTCACTCACAGGTAGGACCTAGTCTCTGAAGAGGTACGGCATCCTATATAGGTCATCAGTATCATGGACTCTCAGGTCGAGAAACAGTGATACGTTCACCAACACAACAACAATATAATATGATAACAGAATAAAGTGTTGAAAATAAATGCAATAATATACAATAGTAAAGTACATGCATATACACAGATACTCCCCCAAAAATAAAACAGACAAGCGCTACGATTGACTCGCATAGGGAACCGAAGTCCCCAGCAGAGTCGCATAGGATTGACTCGCATATGATTGACATCGCCGCCCTATGCCTACGTATTCCCTCATGCAATGGAAAAGTCAGAGTCAACGTAGTTCGGGAAACTACGGGTGATGGAGGGAGGTTGCTCGCCAAGACATCTTCGTCTTGTGCCTACGTATCCTCATCTGGTAGGAGAAATCAGAGCAAACGTAGTTCCGGTTACGAAACCATAGGTTGGTTAAGTGTTTTTTATAAGCGGCGCTAAGTTTTCATTCCAGCAGTTAGGGACAATGCCTGTTTGCGGTATAACGGAAAAACAACGTACTCTTTTTTGAAAATGATTTGAAGAACAATCCCGAAGGATGAAAAGGTTTGAATTTGGTTTGTTGTTTTTTAGTGAATTGGATTGAGTTAGTTTAAGACCCACGTTGCACTAAAGACTATGACATAGGAGCGAATGCGTCGCATATCGCCCAAAGGGCATACACTAAACACTTTAGACAAGTGAGGAGAAACCCCCCACTCATCATTTCCCATGTACTTAAGGCTCGTAATGTACAATGTTTATCGTTCTTTATTAAGTGTCTTAGAGAAGTTTGAGATAAGATGAGAAGACACAAGAAAACACTAATGGGGAACTAGAAATCCTAATGTTATCATACAAAATGGTCCTAAGGTTGGGATAAAATGGAAATCTACCTAATGTTATCATACAGATGGTGGACCTAGAGTTGAGATGAGAGGGACTATCCTACTTGTTATCATGCAAAAGATTGAAAGCCTAGTGTCTCTCATACTCCTATCTTAAACAAAGGGACTAAGAATCCTAAGGGATCATGTGAGCAAGCACAAGTAAACAATATCCAATTCAATCACAAATGAAAACAAAGATAAAAGAAGTCTCAAAGAGATAGAAGAAGAAGATGAAGAAGAAAGATGCATAAAGAACAACAAAAGGTCAAGCCCAAACAAGATGGAAAAACACACCTCAAGTCAACATATCATAGGTGCACCTCAAATTCAAAGCACATCCAAAATATGCAGACAAACACCAAAGGCAAAGCAAACCACATAATGCTCAACCAAATGAAACAAAAAAGCCTCACAAGGAACCAACCATGAAGTAAGGCAAAATTAAACCAAATGACCCAAGAAGCAAGTTGGGGTAGCAACATAACAAGGCAAAAGGTTGACATCCAATTGTCGCAACTGCAAAAAACACCCGGCGGAAAACAGAAGAGTCTCCACCTTTCGTTATTTATCCCAAAGAGAGGGAAAGGAAACGATCAGAAAAAACCTGACGAAAAAGGGAAAGACAAGGTCATCGCAACCATGTCCGGATTCGAGAGTCGGTTACGCAAGGGGAAGGTATTAGCACCCCTCATGTCCGTCGTACTCGACGGGATCCACGCATTGTTGTCTATCTAAAAGGGTGATCAATCTACCTAGCTAAAGGTTAAGGGACAAAATAAAAAGAAAAGAGAAGTGACTCGGCAGAGCACCGCCGCTCTGTGCCTACGTACCACCTCGTGCAATGGGAAAGTCAGAGTCAGCGTAGTTCGACTAACTACGGGTGAAATGGGGAAAGGTTGCTCACCAAGACATCGCGTCTTGTTCCTACGTACTTTCATCTGGTATGAAAGATCAGAGCAAATGTAGTTCGGGCTAAAAAGGGCCACAGGTTGGTTCAAAAGTTTTTTTTGGGCCAGAGTAGGGTTAACGAGTAGTTCTAGCAATTGGTGTATACAGCTCGACCATTGGAGACTTAGGTGGTACCGTTTGCGGTAGAACTAAGAGTTAACGACACTCTTTTATCTGAAAAAAATTTCCTGATTAGAATCCCGAAGGATGAAAAAGGTTTGAAGTGTTTTTGTGTTTTTTAAAGAAGAAGTGTTTTGAATTTGAGTGTTTATGATGTATATTGTACTAAAGTCTAAAAACCAAGGATTGAATGCGTCGCATATCGCCCTAAGGGTGTATACTAAACACTCTAGTTAATTGAGAGGTGGCCCCTCAATCACCATTTCCCAAGTATAAGGCTCATGGCACAATGTCCATTATCTTTATTAAGTGTGTTAAGATTGTATGAAGATGAGAAGAGAAGGGACAAACTAAAGGGGGGCTAACACAAACCTAAAGTTGTCATGCAATGGTGATCCTAAGATTGAGATTCAAAAGGGAACTACCTAGTGTTATCATGCATGGTTTGAACTTAAAGTCTATCATAGCCTCAAGAGGTTAGAGAACTTATGGGGAACATGGCAAAGAAAAACCAAAGAAGAAGAAGAAGAAAGAATACGCAAATGAAAATGCAAACATAAGATGCACAAGTAGAATGAAAGTGGGAGGAAAATAGTGTGGGGCAGTAGCCTCCACAAGCTCATCTCAACCAAGCATGCACATATGAAATGAAACAAAGAAAGGGGAAGAAGGAATGCACAAGAGGCAACCACACAAAAGGATGCAAACAAGTCACATATGGAAACATCAAATGGAAGCAACAAAAGAGACACACAAATAAACAAGCAATGAACATAATTTTGACCTAAAAATAAGCATACAGCAAGCTCAACATGTTTATTATATGAAATAAGAGGAGTTGAGAGCTTATTAGATCCACAAAGGTCATTTCCAACTCAAACGAGGTCATGCACTTGTATGAACCTCCCTTGGAGGTAACTTGACTTGCAAGTTACCTCAAAATTAGGAAAATGGTTCAAAAATGATCAAATAAAATGCACAAGGTACCCAAACATGTTGGAAAATAGAGGCCAAAAGAACACAATCAAAATCAATTCACAACACCACCAAAGAAATTGATTCATAAGGGTGTTCCATTGTGAATGAGGATTGTCGAGGGTCAAAGGAAATGCAATAAAAGTCAAAGCAAAAGTCAACCAAACAGGGGCAAAATGGTCCTCAAAATTTAATCAACTCATCATGGATATGAGAATTAAATTTTAGAAATTGGATTAAAACGGAAATGCTAAAATAAAATCAAGAACAAACCATGTCAAAAAATAAGTCAAACAAAACATCTTCAATTAATAATTCCTTTTTTAAATGAAAAATAATCCAAAAAATAAAAATAAAAATTCTAAAAATAAATGGACATTTCAAATTGTCCAGAAAATATTTTTGGGGAATTTTACTAATTGGAGAACTATTTTAATTTGAATTAATTCTAAACATATCCAAAATAAAAACAAATAGAAAATAAAACTAAAATAATAAAAAGCTCGGTTCAGATAGCAGATAAAACATGTTGAAAATCAAGTTGGGCTCATAAGAGGGGTGCAAATAGCACATATCAGCCCAAGTCCAAACAAACAAAAAATAAAAACTGTGAACCAAAAAAAGATCCAGTGTGGTGAGTCAACCTACGCGCATGGTGGAACACAATCATGGCTGTTGGATCAGGAGGTAATCAAATCACATGGATCAGGGCATGCCACGTATTTAAATGAAATTTAAAAGCGATGTGGTGCGTATGGTCAAACGTGTGTACATGATACGTCTTAATCTCACACGTTGAATCAAAAAGTAATAAGATCCAATGGTTCACAGCAAGACACGCAGTCATCTTCTTCAATTAAACAAGAAAACAAAAGGAAAAACCAGGTGGCCGGAGCACGGTGGCTCCGGTCACCTTCTCCGGCGAGCCAAAACGCAGGTGAGGCTACACTGAACCAAAACACACAAATTTTAGGTATAAAATCATATACGTTTCATGTAGATTACAAATCCACAATCCATTTTCAAAAATCATGCGTAAATCATACAAATCAAAGAGAAACAGAAAACACACATCACATTGAAATCATCACGAACATGAACAAAAATGCACCAGAATTTGCCTATGAACATAGGACTTCAGCATTAACCAACAATGGCGCAATAATGATGCATAAACAGTGAGAAATTTGGATTTAGAAGTTACCTAACAGAATAGCTCCGTTGGACCTTCTACCAGTGCTCAAGCTTGCTGAAATGGTCCAGAAACGTTCATTGAACTTCAAGGAAGGCAGCTGTAGCTTTGAATTGCTCTGAAACTACTCCAATTGTATTTCACGATTTTGAAAATTCTCCTCTCTTCTCCAACTGTGCTTTCTGCAAATCTCCACGAAAATGACCTCTTCTTCATCCAAAAATGACCTAAGACTTATATATGATGGATTGGTGAGTGTTTGAAGGCCCGATTGTGGCTGAATTGTGCCCAATGTGAAAATGCCCAATCTCCACTTTTCTCATTCTCATGCACACGTGAAAAGTACCAATTCCCTTGTTTTTCCATTCCAAATCAGTGCTGGGAAGTTAATTTGATCATGTGGATATGATTTGTCCGTTGAATTGATCAAAGGGTGGATATTAGTTTGTCAAAATTCCACTTGAAAATGCCTTTGGAAAACACATGAAATGTCACCAAAAATGAAATCCAAAATTGGCATCTTGTTTGGTACATCCTTGGCACTCAAAAAATGCATAAATATGCCTTGAAATGGTTAGAAATGAATTAATTTCACTTTGTGATTTTAAACTTTCTTCATGAAAAAGTTACACCTCAATTCTCTAATCCAAGCCTAATCTATGACTCCTTGATGTTTGGTTGGGAAAATGACCCCATTTGGAGCAAGGTTTATGTTGGAAATGTTTTCATTTGAAGTTTGTAAAGTGGTGAAATGGACCTATAATAAAATGACTTGTAATCTTACTTTCCCAAAATACCCCTGACTTGCAAGCCTCATAACTTGAGTTCTACAAATCAGATGAAGAAATTCTAGTACTCTTTGGAAAGCTAAGATCATGAGGAACAACTTTCATGTTTTGGTCAAGGTGAGGAGAAACATCCTTCTAGGTCAAAAATGGCTTGGAAGTTGGTTGACGTTTGTTGACCAAAATCACATTCATCCGTGGACCTGTAACTTGCCAGCATCATAACTTGAGTTCTAGAAATCAGATGAATGACTTCTAATACTCAAAAGAAAGCTAGAAACATGCTCTACAAATTTTATGTAAGGTTCAAGATGATATGAGACTTGTATCTTGAGATAGGTGGTCTTGAAGTTGGGCACTAAATAGGGGATTTTACACTGAGAACCCTAATTTAGTAACTTCTCATACTCTTGATTCTTAATGAATTGATCTTGAAATGATATATTAGACATCTCAACACAACATCCCATGACCATAGAGACTTGGAATTGAGTTTTAATCTCCTTCAATTTCACAGTTGACTGAGGATTAACCAGATGAAAACCCTAGATGCAACATTCTTAACTGTGGCTTCTTTCACATCACACAACCACTTGAGTAAGCTCCACTATGGATCTCAAAACACTCAATGAGCTTTCTCAACATCCCATATACAAAATCATGAATTCAAAACCCTCTGATGATCTTTAACTGGCCTCCAAGTTAGGAGATGACCCACATACATCCATCAAATCCTTTCAAAGAATATTGACCACTTCTTGATGACCTGATGACCATTCAAACTTGAGTAACACCCCTTTCTTAGGCTCAACACTCTGAGTAGACTCATCTTGATATGCACAACCTCTTAATCCTATGTTCAATGAAAAATGCTATGCAATGTAAATGCTAGAAAAAGATGAAATGAAACAAAAACCAAGTTAAGAAAAGGTTGGTCAAATTTTGGGGTGCATCAACTGCCCCTATTCAAACGACTTGAACTTGAATGAGTGAAAAGAGAACGGCTTTCACGCCATCAAGGTAAAAGGTGGTTGAATACCAAAGAACCTGGAAATTTGCCAACCACAGAAAATAAAACTGCAAACAAGAATCTCTGGAGATAACTTCTTTGATTACAAACATACTCCACTGGGGAAAAGAGAAGCTTAACCGAGTAACTCTGCTTGGGGAAAAACTATACAAAGGGGAATATTTCAAATTTCAAGAATCTGGATATTCAACGAACAAAAATGAACCAATGAAATTTGCCGGAGCCTGAACGCTCAACGTAAATGACCGGAGTATGAATACTCAACGTAAAAATCGGAGCCTGGATGCTCAACGTAGGTGACCGGAGCCTGAATACTCAATGTAAGAAACCGGAGCCTGAATGCTCATCGTAATAACTGGAGCCTGAATGCTCAACGAAGATTAACTAGAGCCTGGATGCTCAACGTAGGAAGCCGGAGCCTGAATGCTCAACGTAATAAACCGGAGCCTGAATGCTCAACGAAGATTGACCGGAGCCTGGATGATCGACGGACCAAAAACGTACACCATAAACTGGAAATTTATCGGAGCCTGGATACTCAACGAAATTGGAATCACGGAAAATTTTCCAGAGTCTGGATACTCAATGCACAAGAGAAATTACCATAGTCTGAACACTCACCGGATCAAGAGAAAATACCTATTGGAAATTTACCGGAGTCTGGATACTCAACGGAACTGACTGGAGTCTGGATACTCTACGGACAAAACAATATACCACAAATCGGAAATTCACCGGAATCTGGATATTCAACGGAGAAGGAGTATAGCCACAAAACTTATCAAGGTATGGATACCCAACTGACTTTACCAGAGTCTAGATACTCGGCGGAAAAAAACAACACGTCACGAATTGAAAATTCACCGGAGTCTGTATACTCAACGGAGAAGCCGGAGCCTGGACGCTCAACGAAATTAGCCGGAGCCTGGATGCTCAACGAAGATTGACCGGAGCCTGGATACTCAACGGACAAAGAAACACTCGCTAGAGTTTTAAGAATACCGTTTAAAGTTGACGGAGTCTGGATACTCAACGAACAAGATAAACTGCATCACGAATTGCCATGGTCTGGATACCATACAGGGCTAATAGAGTGCATCACATATAAGAAACTTGTCGGAGTCTGGATACTCGACAGACGAAGGGAAAATATCACAAATATACCCATCAGAATCTGAACACCCCACTGTCCTCACTGGAGTCTGGATACTCGATAGAAAAAAGCACAATAATATCAATCACCGTGGTCTGGATACCACCAATCTTTACCGGAGTCTGGATACTCAATGGAAAAAGGAAAACCCCATCAACTGGGAATGGACCGGAGTCTGGATACTCGACGGACTTAAAGAATTCATCATAAACACTTATCATGATCCTTTGAGATCCGAAGATACTGCTGGGGAATAACATGAGTCGGGGTCTGGATACCACGCGGGATAAGAGAAATCACATGGTCTGGATACCAAGAGAAAAGATCAAACCTCCGAAGATACACCTGAAACAAATAGATAACAACCTGGTCTATGCTTCACATGCATATGTTTGAAAATGGCGTAATGCTCCATACGAGATGGAAATGCTACGCACTTGGGTGGATGCTATGCACGCATGCAGACGCAATGGAACTGAATTAGCAAAATGAATGCTGGAGATACATAAACACCCTGTTGGGGGAACAACTTACTCTTGCCAATAACAATTGGACTTAAGCCGAGAGACATGTCCCTTGCTGGCTTCTAGGGATTGCTCCGCTGGGGGACGAACCTAACCAGGCATGCACCTTGCGGGGATTACATGTGCATCAACTGCCGAAGGAGAGCGTACACGCTACCTGCTCACTCAACCTGCATACAACTCTACTGGGGATAGAGGTACGAACTTCACTGATTGGGGAAATAGACTCAAGCTGGGGATAAAACGAACTTCATCCATACCTCTTTGCCCCAAGGGTAAAGACCCTGCAAAACTGAACAAATGGACAAGATATCCTATGCAATCGGAACCATCTCAGTCACCATTCGTGTCATTGTTCAATTAATTCAAAGTGTTAATAATTATTGGCCAAGGCCTGCAAGTTTATGCGTGTGCAAGTTTATCAAAACATTGGGCGTTTTCACAAACAAAAAAGTAAAAGCTTAAAACAAAACAAACGAGATACTGAATAGTATATGTTTATTTATAGATAGCCTGTAAATAGGCAAAGTTTTACAACAGATGCAACCCTTGAAAAGAGGAAGCTGCGCAAAAACAAATACAGATATGCACAGAAATATATAAAAGTGTACAAAAATGTCGACAACGTGGCACAGACAAACACCATGAGCTGATCCCTCTATGACTCGCCTGACCCTGACGCTTTCCCGACGCTTCATCTTCAGAAGAGATTGATTCGGATAAACGGACCTTAGGTTCTCCCAATCCACTAAGCAATGAAGTTCCAACGCAGACCGCAGTCATTTGCTTTTTCAATCCCTAACATTTGCCTGAATCGCCCTTTCGGGTTTTCGATTCACCGGGATACCCATTTTTGACAAAGTCGCCTTTTCAGGTTTTCGACTTTGTGGGTTTACATCTTTTTATTTTTATCCCTAATTTTTTCCCGAACCTATTTTCTTTTTTATGGTTCGTCGGGATGCCCCATTTTTGCCTGGACTTTTCTTTTTGTGTCCAGCGGGTCTCTTTTAAGCAAAGTATTTTTTAACTGCGCCTGCATTCATAGGGGATGTGAAATCCTCACCATCCATGGTGGCTAACAACAAGGCTCCTCCGGAGAAGACCTTTCGAACGACATATGGACCTTCATAGTTGGGAGTCCATTTCCCCCTGTGATCTGATTGTGGTGGGAGAATCTTTTTCAGCACAAGATCACCCGTCTGAAAGCTTCGAGGGCGCACCTTCTTGTCGTAAGCTTTCTTCATCCGGCTCTGATACAACCGACCGTATGCGATAGATGCTAGCCTCTTTTCATCCATCAAGCTAATCTGATTCAATATGTTCTTTATTCATTCTGCCTCATCAAGCTTGACGTCAACCAGAACTCTTAAAGAAGAAATCTCGACCTCCAATGGTAGGACAACCTCCATACCATATACCATCGAAAAAGGAGTTGCCCCGGTTGATGTGCGTACCGTCGTACGATAACCGTGAAGAGCAAAGGGAAACATCTCATGCCAATCTTTGTAAGTGACAACCATCTTTTGCACTATCTTCTTAATATTCTTGTTGGCCGCTTCAACAGCGTCATTCATCTTCGGTCGATAGGGTGATGAGTTGTGATGCTCGATTTTGAAATTCTGGCACAATTCCTTCATCATCTTATTGTTCAGATTTGAACCATTGTCAATAATAATTCGCTCGGGTATTCCATATCTGCAGATGATGTCCTTCTTTATGAACCGGGCTACGACTTGCTTTGTAACATTGGCGTACGAGGCTGCTTCAACCCATTTGGTGAAGTAATCAATGGCAACCAAGATGAAACAATGACCGTTGGATGCGGTTGACTCAATCTTGCCAATCGTATCAATGCCTCACATGGAGAAAGGCCACGGGGACGCCATGACATTCAATGGGCACGGCGGTACATGTATCTTATCTGCATAAATCTGGCATTTATGGCATTTCTTCACAAATTTGAAACAATCTGACTCCATGGTTAGCCAATAATACCCTGCTCGTAATAGTTTCCGAGACATGGCATGTCCGCCGACATGTGTACCAAAATTACCCTCGTGGACCTCTTCCATAAGCAACGATGCTTCCTTTTCATCCACACATCTCAACAACACCAAATCATGGTTCCTTCTGTAAAGCACATCGTCTGGGTTTAGATAAAAGTTGCCAGACGACCTCCTCAGCGTCTTCTTATCCTGAGCCGAAGCCCCTGGTGGACACTCTTGCTTCTTGAGGAAGTTCTGTATATCGTAAAACCATGGCTTGCCATCAGCAGCCTCGTCAATGGCGAATACGAAAGCGGGCCTATCCAGGCGAGAAATGACTATTCTGGGAGCATCATTCCAGATATTCACTTTATACATCAAAGATAGTGTTGCCAAAGCATCGGCCATCTGATTCTCTGCTCGTGGCACATGGTGAAACTATACCCTATCGAAGAAGGGTAACAACCTCCTTGCATAATCTCTGTAAGGAATTAGATTCGGCTGACGAGTTTCTCACTCTCCCATGATCTGATTAACCACTAGCGCTGAATCGCCATATACATCCAAATTTTTTATTCTCAAATCAATAGCCTCTTCCAGACCCATGATACATGCTTCGTACTCAGCTTTATTGTTAGTGCAAGGGAATGTCAACCTGGCAGTGAACGAAATATGAGTACCATGAGGGGTTGTAATAATTGCTCCAATTTCACTACTATAGGAGTTGACAGCGCCGTCGAATATCATCTTCCATTCAGAACCTTTCTCTGGACCTTCGTCGGGCAACGACTCTTCACAATCTTTCGCTTTGAGGAACATGATATCCTCATCAGGAAATTCAAACTTCATTGGTTGATAATCTTCGATTGGCTGTTCAGCAAGGTATTCTGACAGAACACTTCCTTTGATGGCTTTCTGGGAAACATGTTGTATATCGTACTCTGTCAGTACCATCTGCCACCTGGCAATTCTTCCTGAGAGCGCTTGCTTCTCGAAGACAGACTTGATCGGATCCATCTTCGAAATTAGCATGGTTGTGTGATTGAGCATATATTGTCTCAAACGTTTGGCAGCCCAAGCAAGTGCGCAACACGTTTTCTCGAGCATTGAGTAATGGGACTCACAATCTGTGAACTTTTTACTCAGATAATAGATCGCATGTTCCTTCCTTCCTGTCTCGTCGTGTTGACCGAGAACACACCCATACTGTTCTCAAGAACCGTTAAGTACATGATTAAAGGCCTTCCAGCTACTGAGGGTATCAATATCGGAGGCTCCTGCAAGTATTCTTTTATCTTATCAAATGCTTTCTGACAATTTTCATTCCAGACGGTCGCCTGATCCTTTTTTAACAATTTAAACATTGGTTCACACGTGGCTGTGAGATAAGATATGAACCGAGCAATGTAGTTCAATCTCCCCAGGAAACCACGTACCTCCTTTTCTGTTTTCGGCGCTGGCATGTCTTGTATGGATTTTATCTTTGCAGGATCGACCTCGATTCCTTTTTCACTGACAATGAACCTTAATAACTTTCCGGACTGAACTCCAAAAGTGCACTTATTTGGATTCAACTTCAATCTGAACTTCCTGAGCCTCTCAAACAACTTCAACAAGTTAACCAAATGCTCTTCCTCCATTTGCGACTTTGCTATCATGTCATCAACATAGACCTCAATCTCATGATGAATCATGTCATGAAACAAAGTTACCATAGCTCGCTGGTAAGTTGCCCCTGCGTTTTTCAACCCAAAAGGCATTACCTTGTAACAGAACGTTGAAGGTGAGAAAATACTTAGAAGCGGGGGTTGAATAAGTATATTTAAAAACTTAGTAATAAAAACTCAAGGATTTTTATCCTGGTTCGTTGAACTCAACTACTCCAGTCCACCCTATCAAGAGTGATTTGCCTTTCTCAAACAAGGACTTAATCCACTATTAAATCAACTAATTACAATAGTAAGCACTAAGAACAACTGTTCTAAGTATTCTTAAGAACTACTGATCCTAACTGGATCTTCTTAAGGTTCTTCTACAATCAAGTGTAAGAATAATACAAGTGTTTGAATTTGCTTCTAATAAAGCTTTATCACAACTGTGATTTTTCACTTAAGATTTAAGAACTATGAAATAAATTCAGCTAATGAGTATAAATTGTATGAGAGGTTGTAATGAATTCTTTCAATGTTTCGTCAACTGAAGAAGAGTGATGGAGTCTTGCTTTTATAGGCACAGAGGTCCACGTAGTCTTTCACGTTGAAGGCTGTGTACCAAAAAGGTCTGAGCCTTTTTGTCTTCACATCACATGACCTTTCCTAGAAGGAGAATGCACATAAAAATCCGTTTTGTCTGTGTTCTTGTGTCTAGCATAAAAGAGGAAAGATTCGTTTGGCCATTCCAACGTACATAAATTTGAATTCTTCTTCAACAAGTTTCAGCAAAGTATCATCAGAGTCTTGAGCAGTCAAAGTCTTCTGATGTACATTAGAGTTTGCTGAATCAGAGTCTTTGCAGCATGTGTGCTAACAGCGTGTATTTGTTCAGAGCAGAGTTTGGGATCAGATCCTCAGTACAGGCAGCGTTAGTACTATCAGAGTCTTCTGAAATAACTGTGCTTGAAACTCTTCATATAGAATGCTTTAGTGCTTCAGATGCTTCTGGCTTCTGCTTCAGATTCTTCTGTAGCTACTGCTTCAGATCCTTCTGTAGACAGCGCTCAGAATCTTCTAAGAGATGCTTCTGATACTTCAGAGCCTTGCATAATTTCATGTTCAGATCTAATTTTCTTCCAGAATAATATTCACTTTTAATATCTGCAGCAAACATTCTAAAACAAATTTTAGAGTATATAATTCTTTAATACAAAAGTTCATAAGAGTTATCATCAAAACATAGAGATATAATTAATAACCAATCTGTGTTCTAACAATCTCCCCCTTTTTGATGATGACAAAAACATAAGAAATCTTGTTTAATTGAAAATATAATTATAACTCCCCCTGAGATAATGAATCTCCCCCTGAATTGAATACTTAGAAGGAAAAGAAACTTCCCTTTTTGCATGAGTATTCTTTTCAAAATCAGAGCCTGATTGTTCCAAAAAAATATTAGATCTTGACTTAGAAGGATGTTTCAGAATTAGAGCCTGATAGATTAAAGCTTGATCTGGGGATCTCAGAGTAACTTTTAAAGAATTTTTTAGATTTTTCAAATGTTCTGAAAAGCTAAGAATTCACGTTAGTTATAATTAGATATGTCTGAGTTTCATTTAGGTAGAGTTTATTTGAACAGTCAGATCCATTTTCTCCCCCTTTTTTTGTCATAACCAAAAAGTAAAACTCTTAAAGACAAATAAAGGAAACACAGAAAAGAAATATTCAAGTAGATAGAACACATAGTCATTCATTCGTTCAGATAACAAACAAAGCATCAGATAAATTCAAGTACATGTGCACAAACATCAGATTCAGAAAAACAAAACAAAAATTAGGTTTGCTTGGACAGAATCATCTTCAATAGGTGAGTGATCTCAGATGAAGACTCTTCTTTCTTTGTCATCCATATAGCCATGTTGTCATTCTTCTGATCTTGCTTGGACATCCATTGTGCCATGTCTTCAGTCTTCTGGTCTTGCTTGGCCATCCATGACTTAATCTCAGATTGTCCAGCTTCCAAAACTGCAATCTTATCTTCCAAATTTGGAATCTCTTTCTTGATCTCAGATGAGGAAGGTGGGGCAGATTCTGAAGCAGGAACAAAGTCAATTTCCAATGGAGATGTAAAGTCAGGATCAACAGATTCAGAGGGATTTTCCACAATTACCATAGCCAGAGGATTTTCTTCCAAGATAGCTTCAGAAGCAGATTCTTCAAGAGTTTCAAGAGTATCAGACACTCCATAGGTTGAGGGAACATCTTCAAGAAGCATAGTTGGAGATCTTTTCATATTCCAAAGCATGGTTTTGGCCATTTCAGCAAACTTGATTTTCGCCTCATCAGAACATACATTTTTCAGATTAGAAGCAATAGTATTGAATCTCAGAATGAAGCTATTCCAAATAGAATCAGATTCATTGAAGTTCATGGTTGACAAACATTTTTGCTTCACAGCGCCTAAATGCATCTTAAATTCTTTCATAAAAGTTGCAAATAAATTATCAACATTCAGCCTAGGTTTTGGTATAAGAAAGTCTTCCAGAGTTAATGGTTTAGGTTGTTTTGGTGGTGGTATGGTGAGTTCTGGAATGATGATTAGAGGACTAGGATAATTTGGTGGTGATTTAGTAGGCATGAGATGAAAGAATGGTTTACGTTGGCGAATACGTGGAACAATACATGTTTTATCAAAAAAGTATGGGACAAACGCAAATTGTCTTGGCTTATCAAGGCATGGAACAAAATCTGATTGAATTGGTTGATCAAAAAAGTTTTCTATTTCAAGTCCAGATGGAAGGGGATCAGATGGAAGAGGTTTACAACAAGTAGATGAAACAAATTCAAATGTTCTTGGTGTAGGTTCAGGATTGGGTGCAGGAGTGATAACATCAAATGGAATAGATGTATCAGGTTGTGTTTGTACATGTTTGGTTGGTTCATGTTGTGTTGGTACAGATTGTGTTGGATCAAGTTGAGTTGGTACAAGTCCTTTGAGAGAAGGGGGTGATCTAACATCTGGATGAACATCAGATTCAGATGAACCAGATGAAGTAGAAAAAGAGTAGGATGTTGAAGAAATGTCAAACATCATTCTGAGGGGTTGGATGTCTAGAACCTCAGAGTCAGGTATGTGTGATTCAGAGAATTTGTGTTGATCTGGTTGAGGATATGGTTGAGGAATGGATTTAGGAATGGATTGTACAGATGGTGGTAGTTCAGAAACAATGGGTTCTGATGGTGTTGGTTCAGGTACAGGAGTTTGGTGAGTTTCAAATTGTTGAGGTGTTGGAATTGTTGATTCTTGTGGATTTGGTGTTGGTTCTGCGGTTTTGGTTATTTGTGGTTTTGATTGAGGAATATCTGGTTGAGATATTGGTTGTTGTTCTGGTTGTTTTTCTTGTTGTTTTTCTGGTTGTTGTGAAGTAGATTGTTCTGGTGGTGTTTGAAGTGGTTCTGCTGTTTGTGAAGGTTGTGGTTCAGATGAAGGAATGTCAGATGATTGTTGTGGTGCAGATGCTGTTTGAGTGGATACTGGAGGTGTAGGAGAAATAGGTTTAATGGAAACGGAATCATTTGGAGTCTATGATTCAGAAACCTTTTGTAGTTTAGGTTGATCAGAAGCAATTGGTTTGGTTGGTTGTTCAGAGGGTTGAGGTGGATCAGATGATTTAAGTGGTTCAGATGATTGAGATGGAGCAGGAATTGTTTGATTTTGAGTGGGGGGAGGTTCAGGAATAGAACTAAATGTTGATTCATTCATTACAATTTTAGAAAAAGAAGATACAGACGATTTAGTACCTTTAGTTTTTGTGCGCTTGGTAGGAACAAAGGGAACTTCTCCAGAAGCTTTTCTCTTGACCTGCTTCTGTGGCTTTTCAGCAACTCTAGATTTCTTCTGAGCAGCAGCTTCATCTGCCTCTAAGTTCTTTCTTTTCTTCATGTTCTCATCATACACATCTGGCATAGGTTCTCTTGCTCTAATCAGATTATCTACAGAAATAGGTGTTCCATCTGCTTTGCATGCATCAATATACCTAAGAATGATATCCCTAGGTTCTTCAGCTCCAAAGAGTGGAAAATCTTCAACTGGAATCCTCTTCTAACTAACTTCAGAAACATTCAGCTTCTTAGGAGCAACTGTGAGTTCATCCACAATCTTTAGCCTCTGAAGACTTTTTGCATTCAATGGTTTACCAACAATTGTTTCAAGCCCATCTTTAACTCCAGCTTCATAAAGAGCAGTTACCAGACCATTCTCTATCAGAATGTCTGAGATGAACCTTCCAAAGGGAATCCACGTCCTGATCTTCTGTCCCTTATCCTTTACAGTTTCTCTGAATGCATTGATGTGATTCCATAGATGCATAAAGAGAATGTAAGGCAGATCTACTTTTGTACTCTGACTTAAGCAGTACATGAAGTAGAGTTGTTCATTATTTACATAATCTGGAGAATTAGTTGATTTTCTGTGATTGATGCATCCCAGAAAAACCTTTGCCCAGATTTTGTAGTCAGGTTTCAAATCCTTAAATTTGTTAGAAGCCTTTCCAGATGACATGACTTCCTCATACACTTCTTCCATTTCCACACGCCCAGCTGGCAGATGACAAACTCCATCAGTTTCCTCATACCCTATGATTTTCCTGATGAGATCTTCAGTAATGATTATCTCCTTTCCCAGAACAGAAGAAAGTATGAATTTAGGATAAACAGATGCATGTATCTAGAATTCCTTTACCAAGTGTGGATACACTGGTCCAAACAGCCTATCAAAGTATTTAACCCAGCCTTATGCATCATCAATAGAATGAAACTCAAACCCATTTTCAGCCAAAGAATCAAATTCCACCATGGATTCACAAAGAACTTCAAGCTTGTCCACAGGGGTTAATAATGTTCTTACAGGTTCCTTAAAGGGAGTAACACCCATGTTTGATGAAGTAACTGCAGCCATAGATGATTGAAATTGTGCTGATGTTGAGGATGATGTTGCCATTGATGAAGATGAAGAAGATTTGGACGAAGGTTTAGGGTTTTTGTGAAGAGAAAAAAGAAGACAGAAATGCATAAAATTGTCTGTGAAGTGAAAAGTGTGAAATTGGTGTGAAATGTGGTATTTATAGAGAAAGAATTAGGGCATACAAACAATCACAAATAGCACGTTCTCACAAAGCAATTAATGGCATTTAATGAAAAGAATAAAAATCATTTCAAAACATTAATTGATTCTGACAATTTGGGGGGAAAACCAAGAATTTCAACTATTCAAATAATACCTCAAACGTCTATTCAGTAGTGTACACGCCATCTTTTCACATTCAGAGCGACACGTGTTTGATTGCATGTGCTTCTGAATTCTCTTTAGAAATGAAACGTTAGCCAACGTTCAGATCCTCTAAGATTGGTTAGTTCAGATACACAAAAGTAATAATAATTCAATAAATCAAATAATTGACAAGTAAAATACTTCAGAGTTTTAAGCATTTTGCATCTGAGAAGTTTGCTTCTGATAAATATCATTCTGGACAAAAATCCATACCAATATTTTTCAGAATAAACTTGAACCTATCTTCAGCAAGGGTTTTGTGAAAATATCTGCCCATTGATGATCTGTATCAACAAAGGCTAAGTTTATAAAACCCTTCTGAACATAGTCTCTTATGAAGTGATGTTTAATTTCTATATGTTTTGCCTTAGAGTGTAAAATAGGATTTTTAGACAAACATATAGCAGAAGTATTATCACAGAATATAGAAACATTACTCTCAAAGATCTGATAGTCTTCTAGCTGACTTTTCATCCAGAGCATCTGCGTGTTACATCCAGCAGCAGCAATATATTCTGCCTCTGTAGTTGATAATGCAATTGTAGGTTGCTTCTTGTTGTACCAGGAGATTAAGTTTCTTCCTAGAAATTGACAACTTCCAGAAGTACTTTTTCTTTCCACTCTGTCTCCAGCGTAGTCAGCATCACAGAATCCAACTAATTTGAAATCATCAGATCTTCTATAACACAAACCCATATTAGAAGTACCTTTCAGATACCTTAGAATCCTCTTAACAGATGTTAAGTGTGATTCTCTAGGATCTGATTGGAATCTTGCACACAAGCATACACTGAATAAAATATCAGGTCTAGAAGTAGTTAAGTAGAGAAGAGATCCTATCATATCTCTGTAGAGTTTCTGATCTACTTTCTTACTTACCTCTTCCTTACTAAGTGTACTTGTTGGATGCATAGGATTCTTTGCCATCTTACTATCAGTCATGTTAAACTTCTTCAGAAGCTCTTTAACATATTTGGTCTGATGAATGTAAGTGAAATCTGGAGTTTGGTTGACTTGAATTCCCAGAAAGAATCTCAATTCTCCCATCATGCTCATCTCAAATTCAGTCTGCATACATTGAGCAAACTCCTTTCCCAGCATAACATTGGTAGATCCAAATATAATATCATCCACATATATTTGACAAATTAACAGATCTTTCTTAAATGTTTCAAAAGAGTGTTGTGTCCACTTTGCCTCTGATGAAATTTTTCTCCAGAAGAAAATTGCTTAATCTCTCATACCAAGCTCTGGGAGTTTGTTTTAATCCATAAAGAGATTTCTTTAGTTTAAAAACATGTTCTGGAAATTTTTCATTTTCAAAGCCAGGAGGTTGGTGAACATAAACTTCTTCTTCTATAATTCCATTTAGAAAGGCATTCTTAACATCCATCTGATATAGAGTGATGTTATTTTGTACAGCAAAAGAAATGAGTAAACGTATAGACTCTAACCTGGATACAAGAGCATAAGTCTCTGTATAATCAATTCCTTCTTGCTGGCTATAACCTTGAGCAACAAGCCTTGCTTTGTTTCTTTCAACTTCTCCTTTTTCACTCAACTTATTTCTGAAGACCCATTTAGTTCCAATTATGTTGAATCCTTTTGGTCTTGGAACCAAATCCCAAACATCATTTCTTGTGAACTGATTGAGCTCTTCTTGCATGGCAATTATCCAGTCATTGTCTTGCAGTGCTTCATCCACAGAAGTTGGTTCAATAACTGACACCAACCCAAATAATGATGCTTCAGATGATCTGAGGAAGGATCTTGTTCTAATGGGGTCATCCTTCTTTCCAATGATCACATCCTCTGGATGAGAGGCCTTGATTCTGGAAGATGATCCTCTAATAGTTGATTCTTCAGAAATGTTAAAGTTGTTCATTTGATAAGCTAAAGGATTTGCATCTGGCGTTGCTTCTGGTTCCTTCACTTGAGCTTTGTCTACCTCTGAGCCTTCAGAGTCTGTGAGAATTACTTCTCTATCTGCAGAACTTTCAAACTGCTTTGGCTTTTCAATGCCAAGCTTATCATCAAATCTAACATGTATAGATTCCTCCACAATATGTGTTTCAATATTGTATACTCTGTAGCCTTTAGAGCGTTCAGAATACCCAAGCATGAAACACTTCTGTGCTTTAGAATCAAACTTGTTAAGATTCTCTTTAGTGTTCAACATATAGCAAATACATCCAAAAGGATGAAAATATGAAATGTTGGGATTTCTGTTCCTCCACAATTCATAGGGAGTATTTTCCAGAAGAGGTCTTACAAACACTCTGTTCTGAATATAACAAGCTGTGTTTATTGCTTCTGCCTAAAAGTGCTTTATCATGGTTCTGGCCATTTCTTGCAGAGTTCTATTTTTCCTTTCTACAACTCCATTCTGTTTTGGAGTTCTAGGACAGGAAAAATCATGAGCAATGCCATTTTCATTAAAATATTTTTCAAAATATTTGTTTTCAAATTCACCACCATGATCACTTCTGACTTTAATAATTTTGAAATATTTTTCATTCTGGACTTGTTTGCAGAAGTCAAAGAACACAAAATGTGACTCATCCTTGTGTTTTAAGAACTTTACCCATGTCTATCTGCTGTAGTCATCAACAATGACTAATCCATACTTCTTGCCTCTGATGGATGCAGTTTTCACTGGTCCAAACAGATCAATGTGAAGTAATTCTAATGGTCTTGAGGTTGAAACAACATTCTTAGATTTAAAAGAAGATTTTGAAATTTTTCCTTTTTTACATGCTTCACAAAGAGCATCTGAGTTGAACTTCAACTTAGGAAGTCCTCTGACCATATTGAGTTTATTAATCTGAGATATACGTCTCATATTAATATGCCCCAATCTTCTGTGCCAGACCCATTGCTCATCATTAACAGACAAGAGGCATTTAACATTTTGAACCTTAAGTTCTGAAAGATTTATTTTGTAAATGTTGTTTTTCCTCTTCCCGTTAAATAGGATTGAGCCATCCTTCTGACTAACAGCTTTGCAACATTGTTGATTAAAGATTATATCATAACCATTGTCACTTAATTGACTTATGGACAATAAATTATGCTTTAATCCTTCAACAAGAAGAACATTAGATATAGAGGGAAGGTTACCATTACCAATAGTACCAGAGCCAATGATCTTGCCCTTCTGATTCCCTCCAAACTTCACTTCTCCTCCAGATTTAAGCTCCAGGCTTTGGAACATACACCTTTCTCCCGTCATGTGACGTGAGCAGCCAGAGTCCAGGTACCATGACTGGCGTCTTGACTTTTCTGCTAAAAGCATCTGCAACAGGGATAATCTTATCCTTAGGTACCCAGATCTTTTTGGGTCCTTTTTGGTTAGTTACCTTGAAAGATGGTCTGAACTTCTGTCTTTTTACAACAGTTTTATTCTGACTCATTTTTGGCTTAAACACAGGAACATTCTGATCAGAACGTGTGTGTTTAATGTCATTCAAATGACCAAACTTGAAATGAGAGTATAAGGGAGTTTTCTTGATAACAAGCATATCAACAGGGATTGGATTTAAATCCTTTCCAGAAGAAGATTCATATCCAATTCCTTTCCCGTTGTTTCTGCTAACCTCATAGATTATTGAAACCATCTTGCTTCTATCTATGCTTTTAGCTAGAAACTTCTGAAAGCTAAAGTCATATTCTTCTAAAATGTTTTTTGCATTTAGACTTACTTTCAGATTCAAAATTTTGTTGAGCTTTTTCAAAATTTGCTTTCATTTTCAAATTATTTTTTTTTAGCTCAGCAACTTCTGATCTTAACAGATTATTCTCAGAACCAAGATTGCATTTAAGATTCTTGCATTTGAGCTTAATCTGATTATAATTTTTCAGGACTTCAGATAAGACTTTAATAAGCTTTTCCCTAGTGAGATCAAAAAGTACCTCTTCTGAATCAGATTCAGAATCAGACTCAGACCCAAATGATTCTTCATTCTGATCTTCAATGCCTACCATCAGAGCCATATTAGCGCATTCTTCTTCAGAATCTGATGAAGATTCAGAGTCATCTGAATCATCCCATGTAGCCATTAGAACCTTTTTCTTGTGCTCAGGCTTTCTTCTAGGCTTTTCTTTCTGAAGCTTTGGACACTCATTCTTATAGTGGCCAAGTTGTTTGCATTCAAAACAAACAACTTCCTTCTTTCCAGATCTTTTTGGTCCAGAGGACTCCTTGCGCTAATCTGGCTTCTTGAAGTTCTTGAACTTCCTCTGCTTGTGCTTCCAGAGTCTGTTTATTCTTCTGGACAGCAAGGATAATTCTTCTTCTGAAGAAGAAGAAGATTCTTCAGAGCTTTCTTCTAACACCTTCAAAGCTTTCAAAGATTTGTTAGATTTTAAGGCAATTGACTTACCTTTCTTTTGAGGCTCATCTTCCTCAAGTTCAATTTCATGGCTCCTTAGTGAGTTGATTAGCTCCTCCAGAGTGATCTTGTTCAGATCCTTGGCAAGCTTCAGAGCAGTGACCATAGGTCTCCATTTGATAGGCAAGCTTCTGATGATCTTCTTCACATGATCAGCAGTTAAGTAGCCTTTATCCAGAACTTTTAGACCAGCTGTGAGGATCTGGACTCTAGAGAACATAGTTTCTATATACTCAAATTCTTCCATCTTGAACGCTTCATACTTCTATATTAACGCCAGAGCCTTGGTCTCTTTAACTTGAAGGTTTCCTTCATGAGTCATTTTCAAAGACTCAAACATGTCAAATGCAGTTTCTCTATTTGTGATCTTCTCATACTCAATGTGAGATATTGCATTTAACAAGATTGTTCTAGCCTTGTGGTGATTTCTAAACTCCTTCTTTTGGGCTTCAGTCATAGATTTTCTGTCTACTTTCTTGCCATTCCCATCAGTGGGATGAACATACCCATCTATGACCAAGTCCCACAAATCAGCATCATAACCAAGGAAGAAACTTTCAATCCTGTCCTTCCAATAATCAAATTTCTCCCCATCAAACTTAGGGGGTTTTGTGCTGATTCTATCCCTTTCTTCATATCTGTTGTTATTGTTAGATGTTGAAGTTTCAGCCATAAAAACAACCAAATATATATCAAAGTTTTTCTCACTGGATCTTTTCTGTCACTGTGAAGTGGTAGCACACACAGAACCGAAGCTCTGATACCAACTGAAGGTGAGAAAATACTTAGAAGGGGGGTTGAATAAGTATATTTAAAAACTTAGTAATAAAAACTCAAGGATTTTTATCCTGGTTCGTTGAACTCAACTACTCCAGTCCACCCTATCAAGAGTGATTTGCCTTTCTCAAACAAGGACTTAATCCACTATTAAATCAACTGATTATAATAGTAAGCACTAAGAACAACTGTTCTAAGTCTTCTTAAGAACTACTGATCCTAACTGGATCTTCTTAAGGTTCTTCTAAAATCAAGTGTAAGAATAATACAAGTGTTTGAATTTGCTTCTAATAAAGCTTTATCACAACTGTGATTTCTCACTTAAGATTTAAGAACTATGAAATAAATTCAGCTAATGAGTATAAATTGTATGAGAGCTTGTAATGAATTCTTTCAATGTTTCGTCAACTGAAGAAGAGTGATGGAGTCTTGATTTTATAGGCACAGAGGTCCACGTAGTCTTTCACGTTGAAGGTTGTGTACCAAAAAGGTCTGAGCCTTTTTGTCTTCACATCACATGACCTTTCCTAGAAGTAGAATGCACAGAAAAATCCTTTTTGTATGTGTTCTTGTGTCTAGCATAAATGAGAAAAGAGTCGTTTGGTCATTCCAATGGACATAACTTTGAATTCTTCTTCAACAAGTTTCAGCAAGAATTATCAGCGTCTAGATTGATCAGAGCCTTCTGATGTTCATTAGAGTTTGCTGAATCAGAGTCTTTACAGCAGGTGTGCTTTCAGCGTGTATTTGTTCAGAGCAGAGTTTAGGTTCAGATCCTCAGTACAGGAAGCGTTAGTACTATCAAAGTCTTCTAAAATAATTGTGCTTGAAACTTTTCATACAGAATGCTTCAATGCTTCAGATGCTTCTGGCTTTTGCTTCAGATTCTTCTGTAGTTACTGCTTCAGATCCTTCTGTAGACAGCGCTCAGAATCTTCTAAGAGATGCTTATGATGCTTCAGAGCCTTGCATAATTTCATGTTCAGATCTAATTTGCTTCCAGAATAATATTCATTTTTAATATCTGCAGCAAACATTCTAAAACAAATTTTAGAGTATATAATTCTTTAATACAAAATTTCATAAGAGTTATCATCAAAACATAGAGATATAATTAATAACCAATATGTGTTCTAACAAACGTCCCCCACGGCATAATGAACGTCATCTTCTCCATATCTTCCGGTGCCATCTTTATCTGGTTATAGCCCGAAAATCCATCCATGAAAGAAAATACGGAGTATTGAGCAGTATTGTCAACCAACCAATACGTCAATGTGAGGGAGCGGGAAGTCATCATTTGGGCTCGCCTTATTTAAGTCCCTGTAATCTACACACATCCGTACCTTACCATCTTTCTTAGGTACAGGTACGATGTTGGCGACCCACGGAGGGTAAGTTGTTACGGCTAAAAATCCAGCGTCCAACTGCTTTTGAACTTCTTCTTTGATTTTTACATCTATATCTGGTCTTGTCCTTCTAAGCTTCTGCTTGACCGACGGACATTCCTCACGCAACGGCAAGCGATTGACCACTATGTCGGTATCAAGCCCGGGCATATCTTCGTACGACCAAGCAAAGATATCACTATACTCTCGAAGCATCTCGATCAGTCTTTGCTTGATGTCACTCTGTAACGCAGCCCCTATCCGAACATTTTTGACAACTTCTTCAGAACCCAGATTAACAACCTCGATTTCCCCCTGATGAGGCAGAATGATCTTCTCTTCTTGTTTCAAGAGTCTAGCTATCTCTTTAGGCAGGTCTTCATCCTCATCAATCTCTTCTTCAGCTTGATATATTGGTTGATTGAAGTCGAAGCGAGTCATAGGGGGTTCTAAATCGGTGACATCTGCAATAGAAATCCTGCAATAAAAATGGTTAAATGTTTCAAACAAATATGCAAACAAGTATAAACCACATTACCATTCTATTGTGAAAAATAAAAATAAGAAAGACAAAGATCACAACATTTGAATGAGAAAACGCCCTTTGATTAATTGATAAAACAATGTTCAGACATAAACAATAAGGCCCTGAAATAAAATACCGCTATGCTCCGGGTAGAACATAGGGTAGTACAATAATTGGAAAAACAAAGCATTACTGTTTTGTCGTCACTTGAACGAATTCTTCAATTGACCAGTTGCGCAGGCTCTATCCCGGAGTACACGGCTTGATCCAGGCATCCATATCACAATCACTGTCTCCCTCTTTGTCAGACACAACATTGATTCTCTCGAAGATAACCCCCCCCCCCCCCTTAGTGAACTGCACGGGTCCTTTATAGCGCGGCGCGCTCTGCGAGGCTGGAGGAGAGGAGAATGACGGTCGGTACCCTAAACCAAATTTGTCTTGTTTGTGGGGAATCTCCAATACTTCGCCCCATCCTTGGACTGCCCCAGTCTGTACCACTGCTTGAGCCTCTTTAAATGAAGACATGGCCACTTCCGGCGCTTTGCTCACAACAGGAGACTTGTCTTTAATCTTGACTGCTTCAAAGGCCTGACAAAGAGTTTCATGTATCTCTTCGTCTACTTCGACATACTTGAAGGATGATAAGTGGCTAACCATTATATCCTCCTCCCCACATACTGTAACAACGCTACTGCCAACCATATACTTCAGCTTTTGATGCAGCGTGGATGTCACAACTCCTGCTGAATGAATCCATGGACGGCCTAGTAAACAACTGTAGGCCGGCTGGATATCCATGATGTAAAACACTGCATTAAACACTTCAAGTCCCACCTGAATAGGCAAAATTACCTCCGCAAATACAGATCTTCGGGTTCCATCAAACACACGCACCACCAAATCACTTGGTGTTCAAATCAACCGCTGCATATCCAACTTCATTAGGGCTTTCTTTGGAAGTACGTTTAAGGACGATCTCGTATCCACAAGTACGTGAGACATGACAGCCCCTTGACATTCTAAAGATATGTGCAACGCACAATTATGGTTCCTGCCTCTTGGCGTCAAATCCAAGTTTGTAAAACCCAGGCCGTTTCCTTCATTTACGTGCGCCACAACTCCCTCGAGTTGATTAACCGAAATTTCTTGTGGCACGTAAGCAGTGCTCAATATTCTCAACAATGCATTCCTATGCGCTTCAGAGCAAAGTAACAACGACAAGATAGATATCTTAGAAGGAGTTTGTTGCAAATGATCGACTATCTTGTAGTCGCTTTTCTGAATCAGCCTCATAAACTCCTCCGCGTCTTTCAACAAAGATTCCTTCTCCCCAGATTGAGAAGTCTCCTCTACTACTGGTCTTTTCCCCTTGTCAACCTTATCAACAATCACTTCAGGTGACGAAAAGACCCGGCCAATGCGAGTAATGCCTCCTCCTCCCACAAGATTATCTACTGAATTTGCAAGGGGATCATTCAAATCTATCTTCTGTCCATTGCAATACACTTCGGCTCCGTAGTTCCACAGAATAGCCTTGGTGCTCTCAAATGGCACGGGACCTGCTTTTGTGATTGTTATCGTGGGTGGCTTTGGCGCATAAATAGTAACAGTCTTATACAGGATGGAGATTGTTGCAATCTCATCCCTTTCTTCAGCCACCAACTCCTCAGGCTCTCTTCCAACAGACCGGTCAAATTGTAAAACTCCGCTATCCATCATCTCCTGAATACCTCTTTTCAACAATCCACATCCTCCCTCAGGATTCACTAGACACTCAACGCAGTCTTCAGCATAACCTAGGAAAACACCCCCCCCCTTCAGCAATCTAGCTTTCATAAAGCTTAAGGGTGTCCTCAGCTCATCAACATCTGTTATCAAATCCAAAATATCCTCCTCGATAATTGCATTAACCACAGCCTGCCCATGATTCGGCATGGGATTTTGTACCACATTAGGAACATCATTGGAGAAGTTAATCGCCTTACTGTCAATAATGTCATGCACCTTATGCTTAAAGGCTTTACAATTATCGATGTTATGCCCCGGGGTACTAGAATGAAACTCACAGCGAGCGTTTGTATCGTACCCGGGTGGAGGAGGCCCAGTCAAGGGAGCCAAAGTTCTTTTCTGAATCAATTGCAGCTGTAACAAAGTCTGCAATAGCTGAGAGTAAGGCATGGGAGGCGCATCAAAATGCCTATTTGCTGCCCGGCCTCTATCTTGGTATCTTATGTACCCCTACTGATTTTGTTGCGGTTGTTGTTGTTGTTGCTGACGTTGTTGTTGTTGTGGTTGTTGAACTGCTGGGATTGTAATACTGGCGATTTGTTGATGCTGCCGATTCTGACCTCTATTTCTTCCACGTGAACTGGATACAACGTTAGTATCTCCCTCTCGTCTTTTATTTCCGAACACCTTCTTGCTTCGTCCAGCCGAGGGAATTTCACCAACACTTATCTTTCGTAACTTAATTTCATTCTCCACCCTCTCCCCCGTGATGATTAAGTCAGAGAAGCTGCCTGACATGCTGCTAATGAGCTTTTCATAATAAACGCCTGGCAGGGTGGCGACAAACATATCCACGAGCTCACGTTCTACCATAGGTGGCTGCACCCTAGCTGCCAACTCTCGCCATCTTTGAGCATATTCTTTGAAACATTCATTGCTCTTTTGTGAGAGGTTTTGAAGCTAGACCCTGTTGGGAGCAAGGTCATTATTGTATTGATAATGTCTCACAAATGCTTCGGCCAAATCCCTCCAACTACGGAAATTTACGGGCTCCAAGCTCATGTACCATTCCAACAAGGGACCAGACAGACTATCCTAGAAGAAATGCATGAGCAATTTCTCGTTGTCTGAGTAGGCAGACATCTTACGATAATAGGACCTCAAATAAACCCTCGGGCAGGTGGTACCCTTGTATTTATCAAAGTCTGGGACTTTGAACTTTGGTGGCACTCTCAAGTCCGGGATCAGCCTCAGGTTAGCCATATCCAGCCCCATAGAGTTTTGGCTTTCAAGATACCTCATTTTCTCTTCAATCATCTTAATCCTCCTATCACCTTCGGAGGGTAATTCAGCAGCTACAACTCTTGGCGAGAACACATCCTCTTGCCTATCTTCATTCCAGATGTGGTCCATATTACCGTGTATAGAACACGTGGTATCAGGACCATAACCATTCCCATTACCATTACCACCATTAGCAAAACCAGCGTTGTTGAAACCTGCTGCATTACCGGCACCAGCAGTATGAGCACTCCCTCCAACAATAGGGATGACTAAGGTATGCATAGAATTATCAGCCCGAGGAGTCTCAATACGAGGAGGGTTAACAACGTGTCCGCCATGCAACACACCGTTTCCATCGACACGTGCAATCAAGGGCTGCACTAGAGTCCGGAGTTGCTCTTGTCCATTAGCTACTCCTTGCATAACTTCCATAAACTGGGTCATGCGGTCTCTCATCTCCTGCATTTCTGCTTGCATCTGCTCCATCACTTTCTTCTGGTTTCTCTTGGTCGCGTACCGGTGAGTCGTTAGGTCAGCAATCCTGTAACACTAGTAAACCACAGGAGAAATAAGATTAACAGTTCCGATGCACCTGCAATACGAGAAAAATGCTAAAATGCATACATGTATGTATGCAACAGGGAAATTTCCCCCTCGATTCTAGTTTCCAGGAAAAACACCACAATGGAGTGCCCTACAAACAAGCATAGAACAGAAACCCTTCGCATATAAATCACAGGCCAACAGGCAATGTACAAGCCACAACTGAGTACAATAAGGAAAAGACCTCAACCAACAAGCTTGGTGATGGTCAATACAACAAATAAGCAGCAAAAAAAACTACAACAGAAATAACCAAGACGATCAAACAGGATGACATGATCGGAAGTCCTCTAACAGCTTCAGCGTCTCAGGATGATCTGGCCTAGCAAGTAGTCCCTGAATAAGCAAATCCTGCTGGCTAGCAGTATGCTGTAGACTATCAACATGGTCTTCCAAAGCTCCTTCCCCGAAACCTGCCTCAAGCCTACATCTCTTGGAATCAGCTCTTAACCTGAGATCCTTCAAGTTCGCAATCGCTTTGTTCAACCTGTACTCACTATCTCGTCTAAGTGATGCTTCTGCTGCAATCTCCCCATCTTTGGCATTGAGCTGCATCTTCAACTTGCTGATCTGTAGCTTTAACCTGTCTTCGCACTCTTTGTTGTTGGTGAGCGTGGCATTCCATTGGTTCTCAAACTTAGACATCCTCAAGTAAGCTCTATCCAACTCTTCCTTCTTAGTAGCAAGAACACTGTTGACGACCTTGAAATCCAAACCCAAACGCTCCCTTGAACCGGTCTCCTTGGTCAGATCAGTACCTAGTTTGTTTACAAGCTCAGTTTATTTCTTGAAGGAATGAATAACATCAATCTTCTCACTCCGAAGCTGGATGATCTCTTTCTCCAATTCTTCATTAGCTTTTCTCAGCCCTTCCTTCTCGAACAATACCTGATTGTATTTCTGAATGTCTACGGTGGTGGGTTCCTCGATCATGAGAGGATACAGAGGTGCAACTGAAATATACGGCATCAGAAACTTCGCAGCTCTATCACGAATCTAAGTCAGGTAAGGGTCATATGCTCGGCTATTACTCTTCCCCAAAGCTAATTTCCCTCTATGATGAATGTTATTCCAAGCATGCTCAAGTCTGCCTAAAGTCTCACCCTCCAATAAACCGGTGAGATACAGAGATTCATGTATCTCCTCTTCTCTGGGAGGCTCCCTCAGCGCATACCCAAACTGTCTGACCAATAAAGAAGGGTTATAGTTGATGCAACCTTTCCTTCCGACCAACGGGACGTTAGGAAAACCACCACAACTATAAACAATATGTGTACCAAGCAAGTCTCAGTCAAACCAAATAATGTTCTCTGCAGATAGACCCATCAACCTCTTCGACCACTCCGAAGTACTAGCAGTGACAACAAACGGACTCGTCTTAGGCATATGACTAACAAACCATGCATACAACAGAGGGACACAGCAAACTACATTATTTCCCCTTCGTTTCTCATTCTTGTAGTGCATATAATGATAAACATCTCCAAGAAGAGTAGGAACTAGGTTGCCTGAAGCCAGTATATGGAACGCATCTACATCCACGAAGTCCGGAAGATTAGGAAACAGGACAATATCGTATATACAAAGAGCCAAGATGGCGCTAAATATGATCCAACAGCCATCCTTAGCACACTGCTGAGCTTTCTCAATCAAGCAAGGCAAAGCAAAACCATATATCCCAAGTCTTTGGATCCTCTTCCCCTCTAACTCTGAAGCCTCAAGATGCAAAATAGCGGCGAGCTTAGCCAGATCAGGCTTAGCATTAACATGGACAAACGACATCTGATCCAGAATGGGTACCCCTAACAGCTCAGAATACTCCTCTAAGGTAGGAGCCAGGACATAGTCAGGAAAGACGAAGCATCTCAACTGGGAATCATAGAACTGTAGGAGAGCGTAGACACCATTGATCTCATATGCAGAGGGCTTACAGACATATCTCAATAACCTCCCATAAGACTTCCGGAAATCTTCCATTACTACTTTATCACCCAAGACAGTCAAACTCAACAAAGCACTGACGTCCGGAGCAGGAAACCTGTAGGCCATTGTACTCTTCAAGGGCTTCATAGCAAGATCACTAGAATCGGGAAGGAAATATGCATCTGCAACACAAGTACATGTTAATGAAATGCATATGAAAATGCAAATGAAAATGCAAACAAGGGATCAAGACTGTTGTGTTGTTGGTCGAGAAGAACCAGCGCTTCGCCTTAGCAAGAACAAAGTACCGACAGTAGGACCCACTGATATCAGGAATACAAATTCACACTTGCAAACCGGGTATTCTGGAAGCCAAAGTTTCCTGCACAACCCAATCCCTCTCACATGTATGGACCTATCCACTGACAAGGTTCGGCATCCTATGTGTTCATCAGCATCACATGCTTTCGAGAAATGATGATACGTTCACCATTTCTGGTTTAGCATCATCATCTTACGAAGAGGCCTCACTTAGCTGACTCACAAATGATCGGTTCCCAGAGTCGACAATTCTCAAATCCAAAATCCTGACCGATCCTAAGGATCTGAAGGAAAATCATCAAAGAGAATCTCGTCCGAGCGTGAATTTCATGGGGAATTATATCTGCTAAGAAAACAGGCCCCCCACTAATCTCCACTACTAAAGCTAGGTTTGTACTCAAGCCTGGGTCTGGCTTATCACTCAACGGAACTTCCCTCCCCACATCACAACAAGAATGATATATGATGCTGAAAATAAATGCGGGAAAATAAATGTGAAAGTAAATAAAGCACACATGTACAACACCCAAATATAAACAGGCAAGCGCTAGGATTGACTCGTATAGGGAACCAGAGTCCCCAGCAGAGTCGCCAGCTGTCGCAACTGCGAAAAACACCCGGCGGAAAACAGAAGAGTTGCCACCTTTCGTTATTTATCCCAAAGAGAGTGAAAGGAAATGATCGGGAAAAACCTGACGAAAAAGGGAAAGACAAGGTCATCGCAACCATGTCCAGATTCGGGAGTCGGCTATGCAAGGGGAAGGTATTAGCACCACTCACGTCCGTCGTACTCGACGGGATCCATGCATTGTTGTCTATCTAAAAGGGTGATCAATCTACCTAGCAAAAGGTTAAGGGACAAAAGAAAAAGAAAAGAGAAGTGACTCGGCAGAGCATCGCCGCTATGTGCCTACGTACTCCCTCGTGCAATGGGAAAGTCAGAGTCAGCGTAGTTCGACTAACTACGGGTGAAATGGGGAAAGGTTGCTCGCCAAGATATCGCGTCTTGTGCCTACGTACTTTCATCTAGTATGAAAGATCAGAGCAAACGTAGTTCGGGCTAAAAAGGACCACAGGTTGGTTCAAAAGTTTTTTTTGGGCCCGAGTAGGGTTAACAAGTAGTTCTAGCAGTTGGTGTATGCAACTCGACCATTGGAGACTTAGGCGTTACTGTTTGCGGTAGAACTAAGAGTTAACGACACTCTTTTATCTGGAAAAAAATTCCTGATTAGAATCCCGAAGGATGAAAAAGGTTTGAAGTGTTTTGTGTTTTTTAAAGAAGAAGTGTTTTGAATTTGAGTGTTTATGATGTATGTTGTACTAAAGTCTAAAAACCTAGGATCGAATGCGTCGCATATCGCCCTAAGGGCGTATACTAAACACTCTAGGTAATTGAGTGGTGGCCCCTCAATCTCCATTTCCTAAGTATAAGGCTCATGGAACAACATCCATTATCTTTATTAAGTGTGTTAAGATTGTATGAAGATGAGAAGAGAAGGGACAAACTAAAGGGGGGCTAACACAAACCTAAAGTTGTCATGCAATGGTGATCCTAAGATTTAGATTCAAAAGGGAAATACCTAGTGTTATCATGCATGGTTTTAAATTAAAGTCTATCATAACCTCAAGAGGTTAGAGAACTTATGGGGAACATGGCAAAGAAAAACCAAAGAAGAAGAAGAAGAAAGAACAGGCAAATGAAAATGCAAACATAAGATGCACAAGTAGAATGAAAGTGGGAGGAAAATAGTGTGGGGCAGTAACCTCCACAAGCTCATCTTAACCAAGCATGCACATATGAAATGAAAGAAAGAAGAAAGGGGAAGAAGGAATGCACAAGAGGCAACCACACAAAAGGATGCAAACAAGTCACATATGGAAACATCAAATGGAAGCAACACAAGAGACACACAAATGAACAAGCAATGAACATAGTTTTGACCTAAAAATGAGCATACAACAAGCTCAACATGTTTATTATATGAAACAAGAGGAGTTGAGAGCTGATTTGACCCTTGGAGGTAACTTGACTTGCAAGTTACCTCAAAATTAGGAAAATGATTCAAAAATGATCAAATAAAATGCACAAGGTACTCAAACATGTTGGAAAACAGAGGCCAAAAGAACACAATCAAAATCAATTCACAACACCACCAAAGAAATTGATTCACAAGGGTGTTCCATTGTGAATGAGGATTGTTGAGGGTCAAAGGAAATGCAATAAAAGTCAAACCAAAAGTCAACCAAACAGGGGCAAGATGGTCCTCAAAATTTAATCAACTCATCATGGATATGAGAATTAAATTTTAGTCATTGGATAGAAAAGGAAATGCTAAAATAAAATCAGGAACAAACCATGTCAAGAAATAAGTCAAACAAAACATCTCCAATTAATAATTCCTTTTTTAAATGAAAAATAATCCAAAAAATAAAAATAAAAATTCTAAAAATAAAAGGACATTTCAAATTGTCTAGAAAATACTTTTGGGGAATTTTATTAATTGGAGAACTATTTTAATTTGAATTGATTCTAAACAGATCTAAAATAAAAACAAAAAGAAAATAAAACTAAAATAATAAAAAGCTCGGTTCAGATACCAGATAAAACATGTTGAAAATCAAGTTGGGCTCATAAGAGGGGTGCAGATAGCACGTACCAGCCCAAGTCCAAACAAACAAAAAACAAAACCTATGAACCAAAAAAAAGATCTAGTGTGATAAGTCAACCTACGCGCATGGTGGAACACAATCATGGCTGTTGGATCAGGAGGTAAACAAATCACATGGATCAGGGCATGCCATATATTTAAATCAAATTTAAAAGTGATGTGGTGTGTATGGTCAAACGCGTGTACATGATACGTCTTAATCTCACACGTTGAATCAAAAAGTAATAAGATCCAATGGTTCACAGCAAGACACGCAGTCATCTTCTTTAATTAAGCAAGAAAAACAAAAGGAAAAACCAGGTGGCCGGAGCACGGTGACTCCGGTCACCTTCTCCGGCGAGCCAAAACACAGGTAAGGCTACACTAAACCAAAACTCACAAATTTTAGGTCTAAAATCATCTACGTTTCATGTAGATTACAAATCCAAAATCCATTTTCAAAAATCATGCGTAAATCAGACAAATCGAAGAGAAATAGAAAACACATATCACATTGAAATCATCACGAACATGAACAAAAATGCACCAGAATTTGCCTATGAACATAGGACTTCAGCATTAACCAACAATGACGCAATAATGATGCATAAACAGTGAGAAATTTGGATTTAGAAGTTACCTAATGGAATAGCTCCGTTGGACCTTCTACCAGTGCTCAAGCTTGTTGAAATGGTCCAGAAACTTTCACTGAACTTCAAGGAAGGCAGCTGTAGCTTTGAATTGCTCTGAAACTACTCCAATTGTATTTCACGATTTTGAAAATTCTCCTCTCTTCTCCAACTGTGCTTTATGTAAATCTCCATGAAAATGACCTCTTCTTCATCCAAAAATGACCTAAGACTTATATATGATGGATTGGTGAGTGTTTGAAGGACCAATTGTGGCTGAATTGTGCCCAATGTGAAAATGTCCAATCTCCACTTTTCTCATGCTCATGCACACGTGAACAATACCAATTCCCTTGTTTTTCCATTCCAAATCACTGCTGGGAAGTTAATTTGATCATGTGGATATGATTTGTCCCTTGAATTGATCAAAGGGTGGATATTAGTTTGTCAAAATTCCACTTGAAAAAGCCTTTGGAAAACACATGAAAATGTCACCAGAAATGAAATCCAAAATTGGCATCTTGTTTGGTACATCCTTGGCACTCAAAAAATGCATAAATATGCCTTGAAATGGTTAGAAATGAATTAATTTCACTTTGTGATTTTAAACTTTCTTCATGAAAAAGTTACACCTCAATTCTCCAATCCAAGCCAAATCTATGACTCCTTGATGTTTGGTTGGGCAAATGACCCCATTTAGAGCAAGTTTTATGTTGGAAAGATTTTCATTTGAAGTGTGTAAAGTGGTGAAATGGACCTATAATAAAATGATCTGTAATCTTACTTTCCGAAATTACCCCTGACTTGCAAGCCTCATAACTTGAGTTCTACAAATCAGATGAAGAACTTCTAGTACTCTTTGGAAAGTTAAGATCATGAGGAACAACTTTCATGTTTTGGTCAAGGTGAGGAGAAATATCCTTCTAGGTCAAAAATGGCTTGGAAGTTGGTTGACTTTTGTTGACAGAAATCACATTCATCCATGGACCTTTAACTTGCCAGCATCATAACTTGAGTTCTAGAAATTAGATGAATGAATTATAATACTCAAAAGAAAGCTAGAAACATGCTCTACAAATTTCATGTTAGGGTCAAGATGAGATTAGACTTGTATCTTGAGATAGGTGGTCTTGAAGTTGGGCACTAAACAGGGGATTTTACACTGAGAACCCTAATTTAGTAACTTCTCACACTCTTGATTCTTAATGAATTGATCTTGAAATGATATATTAGACATATCAACACAACATACCATGACCATAGAGACTTGGAATTAAGTTTTAATCTCCTTCAATTTCACAGTTGACTGAGGATTAACCAGATGAAAACCTTAGATGCAACATTCTTGACTATGGCTTATTTCACATCACACAACCACTTGAGTAAGCTCCACTATGGCTCTCAAAACACTCAATGAGCTTTCTCAACATCCCATATACAAAATCATGAATTCAAAACCCTCTGATGATCTTTAACTGGCCTCCAAGTTAGGAGCTGACCCACATACATCCATTAATCCTTTCAAAGAATATTGACCACTTCTTGATGACCTGATGACCATTCAAACTTGAGTAACACCCTTTTCTTAGGCTCAACACTCTGAGTAGACTCCTCTTGCTATGCACAACCTCTTGATCCCCTGTTCAATAAAAAATGCTATGCAATGCAAATGCTAGAAAAAGATGAAATGAAACAAAAACCAAGTTAAGAAAAGGTTGGTCAAATTTTGGGTGCAACACCAATCATGAGTGCATAAGAGGGATCACTTAAGTTTGACATTCAAAGTCAAACTTCAAAGTGAATCAACCATCATGAAAATCCACAAATGAGGGATCACACCAAAGTAAACATCAAACACCCAAATGGAATGAGGAGAAATCAGAAAATCAACTCATAATGGATCCAAATCATTTGTTCACCCAATAGCAATTTAAAAACAAATAAAAAAAAAGAATGCAAAACTCTAAAAAAGGAAAAGAGGAGACCAATGTATGAGTGAAGACTCAAGGACATCACCATAGGTCTAGGACCATGATAGGATCACATGAAAATTTCCTCAACATTTTTAAATGCCCAAAAATAATTTTAAACTAATTAAAATCAAGCAAATAAATCAAAAATATATGAAAATACCCAAAACAAAAAAAAATCCAAGAAAATCACCATAGGTTCAAAACCATCAAAGGATCATATGAAAAAAAATCCATAATTTTAAATGGCTTAAAAGTATTTTTAAACCAATTAAAATTAGCCAAAACAAATAAAAATCATGAAAAATACAAAAATGCAAAATAAAAATGCAAAAATATATAAACCAGAAAGAGAAAAATAAAAGAGAATTTTAGAAAATATTTTGGTATTTTTTTGATAAGAAATAAATTTATTATGAATTTCTGAAAATAAAATGAATTTAAAAACAAAATAAAAAAAGAAAAGAAAAAAGAAGATCCATTGGATCTGAGTTCATTAAATGACGTGTCAGATCCAAAAGATAGAAAGCGAGATTCCACGGTGGATCTGAGTCAACCTCATCATTTCCTAGCAAAAAGGTCAAAACACGCAGCATTAAAACAAGTGGCATGATGGACGGTGAGATCATCATCTTCAACCTCCAGCCACTGAAAAATCCCAGAGATTTCCAGAAATTTGTGCATTTCTCAAACCATAACCAATGGAGCTCATAGTGGTTTCATATGATGTGTCTTTTCCAGACGATATCAACCATATCATCGCGCCAAATTTCTTTAAATCACAACTTACTCGATTTGAAAAAAACCAGAACAAGATTCAAACACGAATTTGAAAATTCAGCAAAAAAAACTCAACTATAACTAAAAACTAACTATACAAACAACATCAGCATGTCAAGGGCTACATCTTAGCAACAAATTTGAATCAAAATGGTTGAGAATTATACATGTTGAAACTCAACCTTGAAGCTCTGAAAATGGAGTTCCCTAGCTTGATTCAGGCCACGATTCTTCAAGCTCTTAATCTAGTTAGCTTCATTGAATGTTGATGAAGCTAACTGAGTGGAGAATTTGAGTGTTTGAGGTGTGGAAGTGGAAATTCGAAGTTCAAGCTTAAGAGTTCAAATGGGATCTTAGCAGAGTGGTTTTGGCTATCAAAAGCTTGTGGAAATGGATGGAAATGACTCCCTATTTATAGGAGAAGCTTTCTGAATAGAGATGGAGGGTAAATAATGTGATTTTCAACAAATTCGTGCACACCTGCAGCATGAGCAAAGTGTGACTTGAAAATTGTCAAAACTCACTCAAAACTTTTGTTTCAAGGCTCTAATCAACCCAGGCAAGTTGGTCAATCATGTTTAGATTGAAGTCGTGGCTTAGTTTGGTGATTAGAGGCCAATTCAAATAATTTCAATTCTGACTTGAAGTGGAAATCCATCTTTGAAATTCAATTTTTGCAGCCATGGTTCTCACAATGTATGAGGCTTTTTGAGATGCTTCTTCTTGCATTAGATAGAGGGAGATGCAATCTTTGCAATGTGAAAAGAAAGTATTGATTTGGCAGCTTGAGTTGAGAGATATGGTCTTTCAAAGTAGCCTCCATGAAAGAGGTGAAAATCATAAAACACTTAGAAAAAATTCAAGTCTTTTAGGGACCAAAAAGAAACCTATGATGTTTTGATGAAAATCAAGACCTTCCATGGATCTTTAGTTGTTCCATGTTGAATTAAAGTTGTAGAGGACATCTTCAAGTTTATTATAGAAAAATAATGGGCTCCAAATGATTAAAATTGACCAAGTTATGTCCTTTTGAAGTTGACTAAGAAAACCTTCTAAAACTCAAAATGACCTATAATGTCTTGAAACTTTTGATGACCTTCCAAGCATAATTTGATATTTCCTTGCAAAGAGAACTTGTTAGGGATGATGAAAAGAGTTCATTAGAAAAATAACCAACTCAAGATGTTGAAAATTGAAGAAGATATGCTCATTTGATCATAGCATCCACAAATTGCTATATTAGGTCAAACACCTTGCACCAAACTTGAATCCCTTGATGATTTCTTGCATAATAAGCCATGATGAAACACATATGATGTTTCCTTGAACCACATTTAATGATGAGGGACTTCTAGGGTTGAGAAATCCACAAAGCCATAGAGAACACCTTGCTTGAACTTGAAGAAATACAACCTTCTTGCTTGAGAAACAAACCATGATACCCTTGATCCCCTGCCAAGAACAAATGCTATGCAAACATGAATATGAAAATACAGAGAAAAATAAGCCAAGAACAGAAGAGAAGATGAGTAAATTTTGGGGTGCTACAACATGCAGATGATAGAATTATAGATGGAAAGCATTGACATCCGACAGATTCACCACAGTGGATGAAAATTGATAATGAGTATCCTGATTTTGGAGAAGAAGCGATAAACCTTCGCTTGGCATTATCTACTGATGGAATGAACCCACATGGTCAGCAAAGTATCTCACATTCCACATGGCTTGTGATTATTATGATTTATAACCTACCTCCATGGCTATGTATGAAGCGTAAGTACATGATGTTATCTATGTTAATTTCTGGTCCTAAACAACCAGGGAATGACATAGACGTATACTTGACACCTTTAAACAAAGACTTAAAGAGTTTGTAGGAGAACGGTGTGGAGGTTTATGATGGATACAGGAAAAAAAGTTTCAATTTTAGGGCGATGTTGTTTGGCACAATTAATGATTTTCCAGCATACGGAAATCTATCGGGGTATAGCATTAAAGGTCAGTGCGAGTGTCCTATTTGTGAAGAAAATACATATTTGACGCAATTGGAATTTGGTCAGAAGAATTTCTTTCTTGGTCATCATAGATTATTAAATTCTAATCATCACTACCGTGGGTGGAGAAAAGCATTCAATGGAAATTCAGAACAAGGTAGAGCTCCACCTACATTGACAGGTGAACAAATTTTTGAAAAGGTGAAAGATGTGAGTACTAAGTTTGGCAAGCCTTTTGCTCATACGCTTGTCACGCGTGGGTGGAAGAAGAGGTCAATTTTTTTTGAATTTCCGTATTGGAAGTCGTTATATGTAAGAAATTTTCTTGATGTTATGCATATTGAAAAAAATGTATTTGAAAGTGTTATTAGTACGTTACTTAATATACAAGAAAGTCTAAGGATGATCTTAAAGCAAGAAAGGACTTGGTAGCGATGGGAATAAGAAATGAATTAGGACCCTTGAAGAAAGGAAATCGAACATATCTACCACCTGCTGCTTATACTTTATCTAGAAAGGAGAAAAAGATATTGTGTAAGTTTATAAGTGAAATTAAAGTTCCAGAAGGATACTCTTCAGATATTAGAAGACTTGTGTCTATGAAAGACCTCAAGTTAAAGAGTTTAAAGACACATGATTTCTATGTTATAATGGAACACTTTCTACCAATAGGTATATGTTCTATTTTTCCAGAAAAAGTAAGAAGCGCAATAACTAAATTATGTTTTTTCTTCAGGTCAATTTGTAGTAAGGTGATCGATCCTGCGATCTTACCAACATTGCAAAAAGAAATAGTTATTACTTTGTGTGAGCTTGAAATGTATTTTCCTCCATCATTTTTTGACATAATGATACATCTAGTTGTTCATCTTGTGAAAGAGACGCAATTGTGTGGACTAGCTTATATGAGATGGATTTACCCTGTTGAACATTATATGAAAATATTGGAAGGGTATGTGAAAAACCGAAGTCGGCCAAATGGATGTATTGTTGAACGATACATTGTTGAAGAAGAGATTGAGTTTTGTACTAAATATTTGTCCAATGTTCAATCCATTGGTCTCCCAAAATCTCATGTTGTTGAAAAAAAAAGGAAAATAGTTAATTGGAAATAAAGTTGTGACAGTTCCAAGGGCTAAACGGGAGCAAGTACATTTGTATGTTCTGAACAATGACATTGAGGTTGAGTCGTATGTTGAAATGCACAAGGACATTCTCCAAGGTTTAAATCCGAATAGAAATGAAAATTGGATAGTACGAGAGCACAATCGAAGTTTTATACCATGGTTCAAGGATCATATATTTTCAAAGTTTTATTCTAATCCCACTTCAATAATAGAAAGGTTGAGATGTTTAGCATATGGTCCAAGTTTGCATGTGTTTTCTTATAGCGCATACGCAATTAATGGATACACATTTTATACCAAAGAACAAGATGATAAAAGTACAATGCAAAATAGTGGTGTCACGGTGCTAGCTGAAGCAATGCACATTTCAAGTGTGAAGGACTTAAACCCCCAAATATGCAAATCTGTCATATTTTGGGGTTATCGGGCGCATTTGGGTGTTTGATTATAAGAAGTTTCATATTCCTATCTTTGGATGCAAGTGGATTGAAAATATAGTGGCATACGAATGGATAAGTCATAATTTTTGCAAGTGTATCTTAATAAGGTGGGGTACAAAGATGAGCCTTTTATTCTAGCCACTCAAGCTAAACAAGTATTCTATGTCACTGATCCGACAAGTACGAAATGGTCTATAGTTCTTTTTTCCAACAAAGTAATCGATGATAACATTGGAGATCTAGGTGATGTTGATGTTGAGAAGGAATCTTATATTTAGCACAAATAATTTAGCATAATTTTCTTAATTGACATATATACACATTAATCATATTCATTATTCGTTTAGGGTATTTCACTTTGTCATCTCTATTTATTATCACCGACTTATCGCATGTTTGGCAATGGAAAAGTGCATAACACTTTGGGAGACTTACTTCACCATAAACCGCTCCCTGCTAGATTTTTGAAAATATCGATTGATATTGATTTAGAGGGGGTGCGTTATTGCCTATACCAGAAGATGTTTCGGATGCAACATTGGTAGGAGATGCAATAGGATCGTATGTTGCATGGCCGTCAAATCTAATTTTCATAGATGATGAGGTACGTTGAACACCATTATGACCTTTTAGTATTCAAATTTTTTATGACCCATACATGTAAGTTATTCTTACATTTACGTACCATTTATTTACATGATGATCTTAGACTCCTACAAAATCCAAATCAAAAGATAAGAGGATTGTGCGGGAAACCGAGTCAGCTGCATCAAAAAAACATTAATTGATATATATGCATAGAAAATGTCAATTATATCCTCCGATTTCAATAGCTTTATGATCTTATACATTAATTACCTAACTTATATGATTTTTAGATTCATGCTCAAGAGTTGCAACAAGTAAGCAAGGGTAAGATGCTTGAATCTGGTAAGGTGTCTAACAAAAAAAAGACCGAGCCTAAAAAAGCATTTGTTCCTCGATTTAGGTTGTGCCTTGAAACATACGTAGGAACAACATATGTGGTGGAGGGTGGCATTCATCAAATACCTATGGATGAAGGTATTTTCGGTTTTGCTTATGCCGAAACAATTTCTAAAGATGATTTGGATTAGATTTTCCAATATTCTGAATTAGGCATCGGTGTTATGCATTTATATATCAAGTACTCCGATCAATTTTAATTAAATAATTAAACAATTTATTTGCTCATTTCAATGAATATATTCTAATGTTGATTATGTTTTTATTTAAGGTTCTTGTATGACAAGTTGTTGGTCCCACATCAATTGACAGAAAGATTTTCATTCTTATCTTCTAGCTGTATCAACACACGGTTAATCGATCACACTCCAGATGTAGTCAGAGATTACTTAGTCCAAGCATTTATTACCACAGATATAGAAAAGTTGTATTTTTTGCCATATAATACTGGTCATGGGTTAGATTTCATTCTAATTTCATTTATCATAATTATTCGTTTTTTGACATTCTATATAACATTTCCATCTAAACTTTTGTCTTATTTTATAGTGGACACTGATTGTTGGTTGCGATTAATCTGATAAAAGAAATAGTATATTATCTGGATTCATTGGATGATGATCAAACAAAATATCCAGATATGAAGAAGATGATTGATACGTAAGTGATGAGATTGTTCTGAATAATTATCTTTATTTATTATGTGAGATTATTCTAAATATTCGTTTATATTATGTTAGAGCTATACAAATATCCCAATCACAAAGACAAGCAAGAGTACTAAAGAGTAAGGCTAACAACATTAGATGGATCAAAGTGCAAGTATATTTTTACAATTTTGATTGTTATAGTAATTTTACTTGATAAAACTAGTTAAATTATATATCCTTTTATATATATTCGTTTTTTTTTCATGTGTAGTGTCCTCGTCAGCGCAATGGTATTGATTGCGGTTATTTTGTATTGAGATTTATGAAGGAATTTATTCATTCGGGTCAAATAGAGATTCCAAACATGATATGGATTTATAAGTTATATGATTTATTCTAATATTTAACTGATATTTCAAATCTGAGTAATTAGTTTTAACTAAATCATGCATATTATGTTATATTATGTAGTACTTTGATGAATTTAAGTGTGGTACTTACTCGAAAGATAAATCAGAAGAAATTAAGGAGGAATGGTGTCAATACATTCTTGAGATGAGAATTGTATAAAGTATATATATTGTCTTTCTGTCTTTTGATCGGAGTTTATGGTCTTCAGAGATTTGTGTTGTTGTGATGTTATGTACATACTACTGAATAATTATAGTTCTGGGAGTCGTATGTAGTTTTGGAATTTGTTGATATACTTCTAGAAGTTGTTGTGAGGATCCGGGAATATGGAATTTGTAATTATACGTATAGTGAATATATTTGTGAAGTTATTGGTTTTGGAATATATTTTAGAATTATGGCCCGTTTATGTTGAATTATAATATATATATATATATATATATATATATATATATATATATATATATATATATATATATATATATATATATATATATATATATATAAGACATATGTGTTGAAATAAAGGCTTGTGTTGAATTACAATGATTATAAGAAGGTTTATGTGTTGAATTGTTATGATATATATAAGGCCTAAGTGTTGAAATAAAGGGTTATGTTGAATATAATTGTTATAAGCAGGTTTATCTGATAAATTATAAAGAATTGTACAACAGCATTCAACAAAAAAACACTTCATAAAAATATGCATAATAGACAACGCTTTTACCAAAAAACGCTAGGAAAAAAGTGATTTTTAAAAGAAAAAAATTCAATGACGTGTAGAAAAGGCAACTTTTCTTGAAAAAGCGCTGCTAAAAGGGAGGGAAAAGAGAGTGCTTTTAAAAGCGCTGCTAAAAGGGGGGAAAAGAGAGCGCTTTTTTTAAGCTAAATGTCTTCAGCAAATATACTTTTAAGCGTTGTTAAAGGTCTTTTTTAGCATAGTGTTGAACATATCCAGCTGCACAGCCAAGACTTTATCTTCACTCGTCTTGAATGAATATAAAGCTTGCTTCTAGTAGAAACGATTGAGCATGGATTTGGTCATATACAACCCCTCGAGTTTGCTTCACACACTCGTTGTCGTTTTCTCCTTCGAGACCTCCTGGAGAACCTTATCACCAAGGCTCAATATGCGGTACTATGGAATTTCTTGATCATCTACGTCTTCTTCTTCTCCGTTAGGGCAGCATCCATCTTCTACAATCTTTTTAACGCTTCTACAAACCCCACTGAACCAATAGGGCTTGCATCTTAAAGCGCCACAAACTGAAAACATTCACACTAATGAATTTCTCAATCTCATAATTTGTTGACGACGTCTTCTCCTCCACGCTCACCGTACCAATTTGTTGTGAAAGTGATGCCCAGAAAACAGAGTATGATCGGTTTCTTAATTAACAAGAAAAATCACAAACGAAAAGAAAAGAGAGAAGAGAAAAGAATGACAGTTCATGTGGTTAAAAACCAGATTTTTTATTCAATTACGCCTTAGGAAACAATGTTTACAATTGAATCTCAACCGCACCACTTTTTCCATCTGATTAGGATTATCAGAGATTCATAGGAGAAGTGGTGACTATTATGCTATTTATAGGAAAACTAAACCCTAACTTTCAACTAGCATAATAAACAATTGGTCCAACAGACTGACTTAATTCAACATGTTAACTTAAACAACAAACTAACATATTTCTGCATGCAAGAACAAACTTCGACTACTTATTAAACCATGAAACTAACTTTGTCGAAGTTAGAGTTCGATCCAAATATCACACATATGATATACACTTTAATATGATAAACCATCACCTTCATGTATAAATACTCTATCAATCATTACCTTAATGATACAAGAAACTATTATCTCTTCACTCTATTGTATATTACAGTACTATTGAAGTTTTTTTTTATCATAATATCAATTTTTAATATAAGCTAACAGGTATCGACCGGGCGTCAAATGTACTGAGGCTCAATTATTTATGGCCTCTAGTTTTGAAATGTTTTTTTAAAATTTATAACAATATATAAAGGAAAAAGATTATTTCGGATTGACTTTAATTTATTTTTTTATTACTTTCAACTTTCACGAAAAATAACCAATTTTTTAAAAACCGTATATGCATTTATGCCTATAACATTTCTTTTTATTTTTGAAAAATAACTCCCATTCTCACTACCAGTTTGTCACAATATCATTGCATATTATCTTCTTCTCTTATATATGCAAGTGCAACTTAATTAACTCATTTCAATTGAATTCAATAATAAAAGTTAGGGCATCACATTCTTATTTTATCTCATCACATTCTTTTGACATCGATTTTGGAGTACAAGAGTTGGAGGTATTTTTCTATAAATTCATCATAGAACTTCATATATACAGTATGAAGATAAAAAATTTCTATAAAATTTGGTTGGAATAACATCAACACATTCATTAATTGTCAATTGTGTTGTGTTACCTAATCTTATGGTTCTATTATGTGATTTTTACAACAATGTTTTAAAATGATAATTTTCTTTAGTGACATTTTCTTCCTTTTTTTATGTTCTTGTTTTTTATTCTTTTCATTTAACTTACAGTTGAAATGTAATGAGGTTTTCATATGTGATATCATTTTTATGTTTATTTGTAATTTGAGGTTTTTTGTTTTAACCTTTAAATTTAATTGGGTAATGAGACCTCTAATCATTCAATGTCATATATATATATCATTAATTATTACAATTTCTAACCATGCAATTCTAAAATTAGCAATATTGGATAATTTTTACAAATAAACATAAAAATGATAGAGAATTGCATGGTTAGAGTTGGTTAAAGAGAGTATACGATAGAAAAGTATTCTAAATTAAATATTGTTAAAATTAGAAATTGTAATAATTAATCATCAATTATTAATAAATGTAATAAACATGTGAAAGATGGCAGAAATAATTTATTTAAAAATTATCCAATATTGCTAATTTTAAAATTCAATAATTTCTATCGTATACTCTCTTTAACCAACTCTAACCATGCAATTCTCTATCATCCTTCTTCATTTAATTAAAATATGAAATAGTCTTTTATTGGAAAAAAAATGAAAGAGCGTGAGAGCGCGTAATTACTAACTACGAAGATTTAACATCAAAACATATTTAAAGTAGATATTTTTATCTTCATATTAATTTTAATAATTAAAATAAAGTATATTCTTTTTAGAAAAAAAATATACTGTAAAATTTATTATACGAGAATTTTACATTAAAATTAAAATTAAATAAAAATATATCCGTCTAATTTTACACACATACACATTAAAAAAAAGTCAAAAAACAGACACGAAATACTCGTTTGAATGTTAATATTACATAAAAACTACTAGTTTTTTTTAAAGAAAAGAATAGTGGTTCATCAAGAAGAAACACAACCGAGAAAGGAACAGTGGATGGTATTGTAAATTAATAAAAGTACTAGTTTTTGTCGAACCAAATGTTTTTGCATTATAAAAACAATATTGGAGGCCCACAAATAAAAATCTAAGCAACAAAAAAATATTTATGTAAGTGAGTTTTTCTTCTCCTGGGGCCTATTTCCGTTTTAAAAAGCAAACTTAACAACCATTGAAAGTAAAGTTGAGGCGTTAGGGGCAAGATAGGGATGTGGAAATGAATATAACAGTTTTTGAAGTTAATATGGACAAAGAAAATGCTGAGATCCACAATAATTATCTGAGGTTAGTAAAATATAAAAATAGAAAGGAAAGAGAAAGAGAGATAACGATCGATGATAACGGTTGAGTGATGATGGGTTTCTTCTGAGTTTGACTGATGACTATTACTACTATTACAGGCTGTATAGCATTACGTGCGGATATTTATTTATTTATAATTTAACTTAAAAAAGTTTTGGTCGTTGATTGATGGGACCCACAAGACAAGAGTATGTTGAGGTGGCGGAAAACGACAAGATTGGTCGCCGTATCGGAGCGCGAATCATTTCTGCTTTTTTTGCTCACTCCAGTCTGTATTCTTTACCTGCTTATATCTATCCTTATTTTCATCCACTCACTCACTCACACCTGTCGGTCATCTTCCTCTCTTATTGCCCTTATTATTTACTCCTCTGAGCCTTAGAAATTTTTTTATTTTACATGAAGTTGTCTGAAGTACTACTTGTCCACCAGTAAAAAAACTCTGAATAGTTGTATATTCATATTTAAAATTGCATTAAAGAACCTAGTGGTATAGTGCAATTTTGTCATTGAATGAAGTAACAATAAAAGTGGGGACTAGTGGATATTCATGAATTAAAGTAAGGTATAGGGAAAGGGCGATTAGGGAAAGTTGTCGGGTAGGATGGGGGTATAGGTTTTCATTATTCAAATGCCAAATAGTATCACCTCACAGATCCGTATCCAATCCATTTCTGTTTACTTGTACCTCCTAGGCTCCTACTCCTACCTACTGCCTACTGCCAACTAACGCCTTCTGTCTTCATGCAATCTTATTCCTTCATCTTCGGATTATGTCAATATGCAATGCATGCAATTTAACTTCTGATTATGACCATAATTAACAATACTCGGTGTTCCTTACCAAACTAACAACTTCTAATATCAACATAAAAATTTATTTAATGAAGATTATTATTCTTAATCAAAATTTGTAAGATTAGGCCAATGCATGCAATATAAAGAAAAACTTTAGTTAATGGTCACTTTCAATAATTAGAGTAAGGACAGCAAAGTTACTGTAACCATCATTTTGGACTGGTAATTTGCAGCTGTATAAATTTACTGAAGAGAGAGCGTGGTAATAATGGTTCATCCTTTATGAGAGGTTTTTCAAGTTTTTCAACCCGCGTGGAATTTTCTATAAATAGAAAATAAATATAGTACGGTGGACTGTAACTGTATTACTTTATCACAATTATTAAAACCGAGCAGAGACAGCTGTAATGTACATTATTATTATTATTATTATTATTATTATTATTATTATTATTATTATTATTATTATTATTATTATTATTATTATTATTATTATTATTTATTAGAAAAAGGCTAACGAGTACTTTCAGAGCATTGGTTAACAGATTAAAATGGTAAGTTATGTATTATTTAAGAGATTAAAAATATATATTTTTTTTAAATATATGTGTATTCAATGTTCAGAGAAGAGAAATAATTAGATTTTTTAAAGAATATTATGTGTATTGAGTGAACTAAATATAACATATTTTTCTAATTTGAAATTCTTAACTAGTGCCCTTGACACTTGTTAGCATGATCCTTATTATTAAAATACAGTGTTTTCTTTTTTTTCTATTGACATATTATTACACAAATTCATTTAAGTACTTTGAAAATAAAGATGTATCAAGTTAATTTTTTTAAATATAAAATGTCCTATCAAGTATTAAAAATAAAATTTAGTTGCTTTGTATTTGTTTAGTAGATAGTAATGCAGAAATATAGATGATCGGAGCATACTCGAACTTATAACAACTGTTTTGTTTGTTTGTTTTTCTTAAAGTAAATGTATTTTACGATATTAATATATAGTGCCAGAGACAATCGCTTTGAAGGGTTTCAATTGAATTTTCTAAAATTTAAAGTTTTTACCTAAATGTCTATATAAATTGTACTTTGAATTGAAAATTTTTATTAGCACCATTAATTAATTTGACCTTGAATTTTTTTTTCAATCCCTAAACTTCCGTCTTTGATAATATTTATTATTTTTTTATTAGTACATTTTTATTATTAACTTTTACTATATTTAATTAATTTAATATCTGCAACTAATAAAAGTGTTAGGAAAAACTAATAAAATAATTCAACAATTAAAAAAAAACAATAAGAATTTAAATACATTAAAAAAATTTGATACGTAAGAATAAAGACCAATAGCAAAATAATAAGAATTCAAATACATTAAAAAATTTAATATGTAAGAACAAAGATCAATAGCAACTAAAATAAAGAATTTATAATAAAAACTAAATCATTACAAATTAAAAAGAAAATAAAAGGCGAGAACATGATATAAAATCATTACAAGTTCAAATACACTCAGATTTCTTACATGTTTGTGTTAGGTGTTAGATTTTTTGTTTAATCTATAAGTGCATGTTTCATACGTTTATTGCATTCATAGTCTTAATTATATAAAATTAAGTTTGATTAGAATTGGATTTCTAAATAATCACGTTATTGATTATTCTGAATTTAGAATTGCTCTAAATTAATTAATTATTAAGTGCATCAAACATCTTATCTATTGCATTGCACATATCTTCATTTTAAATCATTGGTATATGTGCGCGCGCGTGTTGTGATAATATTATTTTAATATCTTAACCCTTTAAAACTAAAGTGTTCTCAATATTCGTTCTCGAATGCGCAATATAATTTTAAAAGTAAAAAAGAAGTCAATTTTTAATTATCTATTTAATCCTCTTCTAGACAAATTATCCCGTATTCAAACCAAAAATTGACATTAATAGATGATTCTTTTGATAAGGTTTAACAACCCCAAAAGTTATTGAATATTGTGTAAATTGAACTAGATGGAGCATACAATAGAGCCTTTATTTTCATTGGTGGAAATTATGCATATTACGTACACTTTATATTTGTGGATTTACATTTATGGGTAGCCATCGAAAAAGAATATTTTATCCCTTAAAATATTGTTGATGGTGTATTCGTTAAGAAACCATCAAAAGAATAGAATTAAGTGAGATTAGGAAGGCATCTTATGATTTAAAGGCAAGAAATATACTCATCTCTTATTGAATATGAATGTATATTTTTCAATATCATGTTGTAAGATGATTAAGGCAATGTGGGACACTTTTCAAGTTCTCCATGAGGGAACTAAAGATGCCAATCAATCTAAAATCAATATCTTGACAAAAAAATATGAACTCTTCCACATGGAACTCGGTGAAATTGTGGTCTCCATGAAGATGAGAATTTCATATATAATTAATAAATTTGAAAATTTAGGCAAAAACCACTTATAATCGAGATTTTTAACAAGATTTTGAGATCTATATGCAGGGAATGACAACCTAATGTTATAACTATCAAAGAATTACATTATCTAAAGACTTTGTATATGTCCAATCTCTTTGGTAAGCTCTCCAAACACGGTCATGAATTGAAGATACTTGAAGTGATTGAAATCAATGCAAAGTGCAAAGACAATTATAAAAAAGAGGAAAAAACATCTCCTTGAATGCCTAAAGTAGAGAAAGATGAGGATGACTCGAGTGATGAATCTTAAAAAAAAAAGAAGAGATATGATTATTTTTTTAGGCACTACAATAAGTATATGTGGAAGAATTATCTAAAACACTCAAACGAGAATTTAATATGATTCAGAAAATTGAATCCTTAAAACAAGTTGGATGAGAAGATCAAAGAAGAAAAACAAGTTACATGTTTTACGTGCAGAAAAATTGGACACTCCAAAAACATTTGTCCAAGCTTGAATAAGATCAAAGGAAAGAAATCATACCACAAATTCAATATCCCATAAAAAGTACAAAATGTACACATTGCTTTGTGTTGTACCCCAAAATTTACCCTCTTGTTTCTCTAACCTTAACGGCTTATATTTGCATCCATACGTATTTCATATGCATTTAATCATCCATTCCATTGGTCTTCTAGGACATGGAATCATAGTGTATTTCTCGCAGTTAAGAGCTTTCTTCATTTCAGAGGTTGTTTCAGCAGTATTCAGAGCTAAACAGACAGTTGTCAAAGTCTTCGAGCATTTATTTTGCTCAGCAGATGGTTTGATTATTTTAAACTCAAGAGTAACAAGCATCAGAGGCTCCAACATCTATATTGCTCAGTGATTTGGTACCAGACCATTCTTTTTCCAACAGGGTATGTTAAGTTCAAGAGGGGATCCACAACTTATTTCAGGCATTATTCAAGTGCAATATCAAAGGATAAGCTTCAGAGGCAGAGCCAGGCTCAAAACAAGTGACAACAATTGATTTCCCAAGTTTTCCTCCTTTTGGCACCAAAATTCAAAATTTTAAATGTGTTAATCGATTAACATATATGTGTTATTTGATTAACATGTGTGATTTTTGCCCAAAATTTTAGTTTTGCAGCACTGTAGCAATTTTTGATCACTTTCATTTTGGTTTGCATCAACATAAGGATCTAGAATGCTTCCAAATTTTGGTTTATTTTCAAATTAATTTCATCTTCCCTCCAAAATTCAAATAACTTCCACTCCTAATTACAAACCCAATTCAAGAGCAAATTCCAAAGCACACTCCAAACCTCATTTACACTCTAAACCTAGAGCCTATTTAAATGAATTTTCTCCAAACCTCACACATTAATAATCACAATTTCATTTCCTTCTCAATTCTCTACAATTCTCTCTCATTTTTTATTTCATTCCAAAATCCTCACCAAAGCTCCATAATCAAAAGTTTCACAAGTTGTACATTGCAATTTGTGAATTCTTGAGCTAAACCTTAATTACATCATCTTCCATTGTTCAATTCTAAAGTTGAAGCTTATTTGGATCTAGATCTGAAGTTTGGAAGCACTTTTTTGAAGCAATTTTAAAGCAAGTTCATCTTATTGTATTGTTCTTCAAGTTTCTTGCTAGAAGTTCATTGGATATTTTATTTTTCTTTGCTTGATCTGTCAAATTCTGTTTGCAACACTTACCAAAGCAAATCTTCGCTTTGTAGGTTGGTGATTCTTGGATCCGAACTCATTTTAGCTTAATTCGTAACTTTCACAATGTAAATCTCGTAGTTTTAGTGTTAATTGATCCAAAGATTGTTTTGATTTTTAATCTTGATGTTTAATAGATTCAATTGGTGTTTAATTGTTGCTATTTGATATAATTTTCATGCACAATTGCATGCCTTAATATGTGAATGATTGGATAAGTGATTTGCTGCTGAATGTGCTTTTGAAAAGGTTTTTTTCTACTTCTGGTACAGTGTTAATCGATTAACCTCCTGGTGCTAATCGATTAATGCTGCTATTGTACGTGTTTTCTTCTTTTCTTGGTGGAATCGATTAACTAGGAGGTTAATCGATTAGACCTGCTGCATCTTGAGTTTTTCTTGCTTTTTCATGCTTGTTTGGATTCCTTTTCATCTCTAAACCTCATGAGTTTGTATGATACATATTTGTGGATTTTTCTTGAGCTATTTCACTTCACTTTGCAGTATGAATGTGATTCTTCAACACGCGACGCGTTGATTTCATGATGCATGTCCATGACTTATTGGTTTTTCATTCTTGATGCATTATTCATGTTGCCCAATCATTTGCACATTGATGTTCATGTTGTTCTTGATGCTTAATTTGCTTGATTCATGATATATGCTCATGTTTGTATATTCGATTCCATGGATGCATGTTAGTTTTGAATATTTGGTTATTGATGAACATTCATGTCGTTCTTGAGGCATACATACTAGTGCATTTTTATGGAAAATTGCTCATGCTTAATTGTTGATGCATGTTCATAAGCATTACTTGATTTTACTTGGTGCATGTTCATGATTGATCCTTGCAAATATGTGTGCATTTGTTTAATTGTTGATGTATACATTATTGTTGTGTTGAATACATGTTGTTAAATTCTGCCTTGTCTAACCTGCTGCATATCAATGTTTTAAAAATCGGATCGGAGATCGAACCGATAAAACTTACGGTTTAAGGTTCAATTGGTTGAACTGGTTAAACCTATGGTCGAACCGTTTATTAAATAAACTAATAATATGAAACTAAATTTCATAGATATGTCACATATTATTATATGTTCTCAACTTAATAAAATAAATATTTCAAAAATCCATTACAAATTTAATACAACAATATCAATAATACATAACATTAACATAGTTCTACACTTCATTTCAACCACCATTTAAGAATATTTTGATCAAACTAAAGAATCACAACAAAATAAGTTAAACTAATTCAAATTAAGATTAAAATAATACAATGTAATAACTAAAATAAAAGTTCAAATAATTAAGAATACCTAAGTTAAATAAGATAGAATACTAAAATATAAATAATACAATATACTTCATTAAACACCAAAAAATTGAATTTGAGTTGTGCTATGACAAACAAGTTTTAATAGACAAACAATATTGACTTGAACGACAATCAATAAAGCTGGACACCATGACTATGTTTGAAAGAGGTGACATAATGATGATATAGTGTGCTATAATGGAGTAACAAAAATTAGAAGTTTGTATGGTTGTGAAAAACACACGGAATTCGTTTTTGTGATTGAGAAATGTATGTTAAGTTTTGAAATCAACATATTAAAAAAAATTTAAAATTTAAAAAAATTGTCAATTTGTGAATTTTTTTGAATCGAACGGTTTTACAAACCCGGCTCCGGTTCTTTGGTTCGAATGGTTTTGGACGGTTCAATCCAGTTTTACCAGTTTAACCCCGGTTTTGACCCACTGGCAATTTTGGAAGGTTGACCCAACCAGATTCATCTCGGTTCTTGGTCCAACCGGTTGAACTGGCCGGTTCGGTCCGGTTTTTAAAACATTATTGCATATACATCTGTTCTATTCTAAAAATGTATGTTGTTAAATATTGTGTTATGCTGTTGCTGGATTTTATCGCTGTTATGAGCTGAAGCGCTGTTGTCGCTGCTTTTTTGGTTTATTTTCTTGGTTTTGCTTGCTCTTGCATGTTCCCTTAGGGCTTCCTAGTCCAATTTAATTTTTTTTTATTAAGATTGGAGTAGGATAAACATTAGGTTGTTAATCCAAGCATGACAAAATTAGGATAGCTTCTCCATATCCTCAACCTTAGGGTCAACTTGCATGACAACATTAGGATATAATTGTCTTCTAATCCTAATCTTAGGATCATCATTGCATGATAACATCTAGGGTTAAGTCTCCCATAGGTCTTGCGTTACGTTCTTCTCTTCTCCCTCTTAACACAAATAAAACACTTAATAAATACAATGTATATCGTGTATCATGAGCCTTAAGTACACAGGAAAAGATGAGCGAGAGTCATTCCTTACCTCTTCTTAGAGTATTTTATATGCGAGGCATTTGGATCGTTTGTACAAAGTACTTGCTCATATCGTCATAGACTTTAGTGCGTACACATCACAAACCGATTTAACTCACTTCTTTAAAACACTTCAACAAACTGAAATCATTTTGTCCTTCGGGATTTTCTTCAAATCATTTTCATAAAGGGCATGTTATTTCCGTTCTACCGCAAATAGGTAACGTGTAAGACTCCAGACAACGAGCGGTAAATACCTAACTGCTGAAACGTGAATGTTAAAATTTTCCATAAAAGGCACTAAGCAACCTGTGGTCCCACGAACTACGGATGCTCTGGTTTCTTCATACTCGTCCGAATGAATATACGTAGGCACAAAGACCCTAATCGTTAGCGAGCAACCTTCCCTTTCACCCGTAGTCTTCTGAACTACGATAACTCTGACTCTCCCATTGCACGAGGGAATATGTAGGCATAGGATTGCGAGATCCTATTGAGTCTCCTTTTTTTTCTCCCTTTTCATTTCTATATTTTCTTAGCAAGAAAGCTTTATATATACACACCCTTTGATTAGAATAACAAAAGTGGATCCCGTTGAGTACAACGGACACGAGGAGTGTTAATACCTTCCTCTTGCGTAATCGACTCCCGAACTCAGAATTTGGTTATGATACCATGTTCTTTCCCTTTTGAGGTTTTCTCAATGTTTTCCTTTCCCTTTTGGGATAAATAAATTTCGATGGTGACTCTGTGTCTTCGTTGGTGGTTTTCACGATAGCAACAACTGACAACTATGCTAGGGACTCTACTTGCCTAAGCGAGTCAGTCCTAGCTCTTGTTTGGTTTTTTTCTTTGGATGTTTATCTTTGTGCTTTACTTGCTTTATTTATTTGCATGCATTGAATTTTATTTCATTCACCATTATTATGGATATTGTTGTGTTGTTGAATGGGATTGTTACTGAGAGATAAGCCTATTACCCAGGCTTGAGCATACACATAAAATTAGAGTGGACTTGTGTTGGCATGCGTAACCTTTGATACATATCGTTGACATGAGATCTGCGTCTAGACGAAGTTTTCTTGGAGGTGCTCTATTGTCGCTTCCGCAAAAATAAGGTGCCGGCAAAACAGAAGAGTCGCCACCTTTTGTTATTTATCCCTCAGAACGGGAAAGGAAACGATCGGAAAAACCTGACAAAAAAGGGTAAGACAAGGTCATCGCAACCATTGTCTGGGTTCGGGAGTCGGTTACGCAAGGGGAAGGTATTAGCACCCCTCACGTTCGTCATATTCGACGGGATCCACGCTTGTTGTGTTTACTGGACGAGTTGGTTTATCTATCTACCTATCAAGGTTGGCTCAAACAGAAAAGAAAAATGACTTAGCAAAGCGTCGCGCTTTATGCCTACGTATTCTCATCAGAGAATGAGAAACCAGAGTCAACGTAGTTCGACTAACTACGGTTTACGGGAGAAGGTGGCTCGTCAATACGTCAGTATTGTGCCTACGTACTCTCAACAGGTATGAGAGATCAGAGCTTACGTAGTTCGGGGTAATACGGATTACGGGAATTCAGATTCATCTGCCTTATCGAGTAGGGTTAAATAGCAGTTCCAGCAGTTAGGGAAAAAGCCTGTTTGCGGTGGCGCTGAAGTTTAACGGCACTCTTTTCTTCAGAAAAAGCTTCCTTTGAATTACGGGCCCACGGGGCAAGAAGGTTTGAGGTTTGTTTTCTGTCTTTTACGGAAGAAGTGTTTTTATTGTGTTTGCAATTTCAATTGCACTAGAGACTATGACCTGAGAGTGAATGCGTCGCATGTCACCCAAAGGGTACCATACTAAACATCCAGACTATTGGAAAGAAACTCTCCAACAATCCTTTCTCAGATAGCTTAAGGCTCGTAACGTACAAAAGAAATCATTCATGATTACTGTATCTTAAGCTGTTTTGAGATGAGAAGAGAGAACAAACAGGTTCAACTACGGGGAGACTATCAAGTCCTACTGTTGTCATGCCAAGGATTCACCCTATAGCTGAAGTTTGAAACAGGGAACTCCTAGAAGTTGTCATGCATAGGTTTCAACCTAAAGTTCTATCATCACTTTCTTATCAAAGGAAGTGAGAGTCCTAAGGGATCATGTCAATGATACACAGAAACAGATAAAGCATCCGCTTAAACAGTAAACAGATATACAGTAAACGACTGTAAAATGCATGCAATGCAAGTGAGGGAGGAAATGTGTGTGGGGCAGCAGCCTCCACAAGCTCATCTCAACCTCAAGCCAGATATGAGTAACTGCAATCATACAGCAAAGGATAACATGCTATCAAGCAAAATATAATAAACTGCAATCATACAGAAGAAAAGTAAAACATGCTATCAAGCAAAATAAACCACATGGGCAAGGGAGCTAGGCTCTACCGAATACCCGCAAGCAAAGCCATACAGTAAAAATACAAGCAGAGGGAGCAACTCAACCTCTAGTGCAATCATGCTCCTAGATCAGTCTAAATATGAACTTATTCTAATGCATCAGACAAATCAAACAAGGCACATCAACACTACAGAAAAGAAAACAGACAAGGAAGCAGCAGATCAACCCCTCTCTCTGTCAATTCCAAGCCTCAGCTCTTCTAACAGCAATTCAGTCTTCAGACTTCAATCACCCTTCAAGGATATCATCTTTCATGGCAAATATCAATTTGCTTCCCCAGGTTTCAACCCTTCAACATGAGTTTCAACTCAATCCTCTTCTTCAAGCTTCAGCTTTCTCAGTCAGTTCCATCTTCAGGCTTCACTCCTAACTGCAAGCATTAATTTGATTCCTTCAGGATCTCCAAGCTTCAGAGTAAGTGTCAACTTACTTTAGTCCTCAAGCCTCAGCTCCACTCTCAATCTCAACTAAATCCTCTTCATAAGTATCAACTCAGTCTTCAAGCTTCAGCTCTTTTACTTTACCAGTCTCAACTTGGTCTTCTCTTCCTACAAGCTTCAACTTCTTAGAGTAGTCTTCAATCACTTAGAAGTGTCAACTTCATCCTTCAATCTCCTTCAAGCAAGGCATTCCTCATTCTTCACTCAATCTCAATTGGATCTTCAGGTATCAACCTTTTCTTCTTGCTTCCCAAGCCTCAGCTGCAATGGCAATGCTCAAGGAATCATCCTCTTCCACACTCTTCAATGAAGTCCTCATCTTCAAACTCAAGCCCAACATCTCTCAAGATACTCAAACCAGAAGAAATCACTTAACTGGATAAGCTAGGATATTAAACTGCTTATTGACCACCAAAGGAAGCCTATAAGGGTTTAACATCAGAAGAATGGTTTCCTCAAAAGTTCTACTTCCTAGGTACCATCACTTATCCCTCCAAAGGAGGGAGGTAAATACCATGGAAGGACTTTTAATCATTGGGAGGAATGGAAGCACAAGATGCTTTCCATGTTTGTGAAAGAAATCATTCTAACTACAAAGCTCTCCCTATGTCCTATCTCCTAATCTTCATCAGACACCTTCAGGCACCCACAGAATCCAAAGCTTCAAGCAACCTCAAGCAACTTCAAGCATCCTCACCTTGTCTTCAACTTCAATCAAAGGCAAACCAAGCATAAACCCTAATCTAAGGGAACTAAATGAGTTAAACTAGTTGAATTAGTAAATTAGGATCACCTAAAACCTAGCACTAAAGTTTGTCCTAACTAAAATACTAGAATCAATTGTAAAATCCTACAAAAATTACTATGGGAACCTAGGTCAATCATGACTCTATCATATTAGTTTCAAAGATCAAATCATCAATTTGGACCTAGAACTAAAATCTACATTCTAAGGTATCAACCTAAAACCCTAAAAAGGAAGTCTCTAAACATCAATCTAGAGGGCATACCTATTTTCATCACAAAAATGTGAGAAAATTACTATGGGATCATACACGTCTAACCTAATCACACACAAAAAATTAGGCCAAGAATCATCACCATGAGATCACACAAAATTCTACAAAAATATGCATCAAACATAAACATTTTAATGTCAATTAAAATGAAAAATTCCAATTAAATCAGAAATTAAATGAAATGAAAATATTTTTTCTCTAAAAAATAACAGACTCAATCATGAGTAATATGCAAAAAGAATGGGTTGAATTGGATTAATATTCAATTAGTTATGAATTTTACAAAAATCATGAATTAAATGGAAAAATAATGAAAATCAAATAAAATGAATGAGCGCGCGGTGCAAATAGCATTCAGATTCAGTTCAAAACATGGGTTGGGCTTGCAGGGGGGTGTGGATAACACTCAGATTATTAAGCCCAAGGCGCCAAATAAATGAAACGCAGCGTTTCATTTGAAATTCTTCACAACTCAGAAATAAAACACAACCCTTGGATCTTCTCCCAGTCAATGGTCAAAACATGATCTGATGGTGAGAAGTTCATCTTCTCCAATTGAAAGCTCTGAGCTTCACGCCCAGCTCCGGCCACCGCCGATGGAGCTCCGGTCGTCTTCCCCAACCCTAGTTCACTCTAGGGGCCTCCAATCCAAGAGGTCAAAACATGAATCTTGTCCCAAATCTTGCCATGAACTCAACCATGCCCATAGTTTCCTCTGAAACCTCAAGAATCAACATCTCCCAATCTCAACCGAAAATGGTGATTCCCTTAATTTGTCTCTAATTCAACAATTAACCATCTGAAAACCATCCTAGGCCATTCTACAACTAATCTAACACCCTAATTCAACCTAATTCTACCTAAATCAAGCTAGGGGAAGAAGGTTACAAACCTGGAAATTCTTGAATAACAGATGCACGAAATCTCCACTTCAAGCTCTCAAATCTTCTGGACACGATCACTGAACCTCCTCCTTGCTTCTGTATGCAAAAGATTCAATGGAAAGTGCTTCAATCTTGAAACACGATGAAGAGTTGCAGGTGCTGAAAACCACTTGCTCCCACACGATCTAGCCACCAATTCTCCTTGGAAATGATCTGGAATCAATCCTTGATACTCGGGGAAGAAGAATCAATCAAGAAAATGGAAGGAAATGGAGGAAATTGATGAAACCGATTTCAATTGCAATCTATGAAAACTCAATTCCAAACTATGATCAATCCTTCAATGATCACCAACCCTTTCCATGGATGCATTATACTCAATATATAGATGGAGTTTGGATGATCTAGAACCCTCTAGATCCTTCCAATGAGATTTTACACATCTCATCTCATGAGATTTTGAATCACTTATCATGCCATGCTCAAATCTGTTTGCAGCTTGAAATTCATCTCAATATCCTTCAATTTCTCCCCTAGTGACAATTTGGAAGGGTTTAGCTTGCCAAGTTCCTTGCCCATGCCTCAATTCTTAGTTTTGCAAATGTTGCTTAATATGCAAGTAACCATTTTCCAAAGCAAGTCCATGATCTAGACCTCAAATAAAAAATGTGGCTAAACCATTGTCTTTAAAATTTTTTCTAGAGTTAAAATGATATATTACATGCCATGTTTTGGATGTGTAGGTTGAAAATTTCAATTTCCAACTTTGACTTATTTAACTTATGCCTTCATTTTAGGTCATTTTTACCACTTTGAGCTACAAGCCTTTTCAACATCTCATGACCTCCTTACTAGCCTTAAAATATCATTTTAAGCAAGTTTGATGTTTAAGATTTTTCCATTTGAAGCTTGGAAATAGGAGTTATGGCCTTATGCTTGAAATGACCTATAATCTCCAAATGACCAAAATGCCCTTGACTTGTCAAAGCCATAACTTGAGTCCTACAAATCCTATCAAGGACTTCTAGTACTCTCTAGAAAGCTAAGAAGATAAGGAACAACATTCATGTTGACCAAAAGTTCATAGGAATCATCCTTCTTAGGAAAACGTTTGATGCAAGTTGGGTGACTTTCAAGGCCCCAGATTCACATACCTCAGATGACCTGTAACTTGTCAAAGTCATAACTTGAGTTCTACAAATCCTATCAAGGACTTATAGTACTCAAATTAAAGCTAAGAACAAGCTCTACAACATTCATGTTGGGGGTAAGATGAGATGACAATCACATCTTGAGCTAAACAGCCTTGAAGATTGGGGTCAAACTAGGGGATTTTACACTGTCAAGCCTTAGAAACCCTAGCCTGAAACTTCTCAAACTCTTCAATCATGATGAGTTAACCTTGGAATCATCCTCATATAATCTCAATGCATCAATCCATGATCACATGGCCTTTGAATTAGGTATCAACCCTCTCCAAATCATCAGTTGACCCAGGGTTGACCCAGTCAAACCCTAATTACACCACTCATGGCTGAGTCTTCTTAAACTAGCACCATGACCTATCTAGGCCTCATGATGGCTTTAAAGACATCTCATAAGCTCTCTCAAGGCTTCAAGTCTTCATTCATGGCTTCAGAATCATCTGAGGAGCTCCCCACAACTCTCAAGCTAGGAGGCACACTCTCTAGGGTTTCAACCACTCTCTCTGAGGATCTTTTCACTTCTCTGGCAAGGATGTCAACCCTTGAGCACTTGAATAACCTTCTTAGCTAGCTTCAAAGTCTTAAGTAGCCCTTGATTGATAATCATACCTCTTGATCTCCTGCACACATGTCAATGAAATGCAAATAATAATGCTAATGTGAATGAAATGCAACATAAGCTAGGTAAAGAAATGTTGGTCAAATTTTGGGGTGCAACAGCTGCCCCTATTCAAACGGCTTGGACCTGACTGGGTGAGAAGCGAACTACTCTCAAACAATCAAGGTACGAGACGGTTGAATACCGACAAACCCGGAAATTTTCCAACTGCACAAGTACACGATGCTCTGATGGGAACAAATCTTCGAAAACTGAAATAATAGCTACACGGCAACTAGCTGGAGAATTTGTCACACGGTAACCGGTGATACATGGTCGATCATGCCATCAGGCATCAATATTCCTCGGGACTCACCAGGTCAACAATCAGGTTAATCCCGTCATCGGGCCTTCAAAGAAAACTTTCGGGCCTCAGCCGGACTTCGTCACTAAGTCGGGAATAGAATTCTCGGTCAATCATGAACCAATTGGGGATATCCGAACTTCTGCCATCAGGCACTCTACATCAGCTGAGAGAACTGCTTCGTTAACACGGTTGGACTTCAATCATCAAGTCTTCGAGGGAGGTTTCAACTTTGCTGTTTAGAAACCTGCTGGGGATGATGCATCTCCGCTGGGGATTCTGGAGAACTATCGAGTAACTCTGCTTCGGGGGATCCAGGAATCATTCTGGGTGAATCAACTCTGCTGAGGACTTCAAGACTCATCTTGGACGAACAACTCCGTGGGGACTTCAAGAATCATCCTGAACCCATAACTCTGCTGGAGATTTCAGGAATCATCCTGATCAAACGCTCTGCCGGGGACCCTAAGCATCAACTTGAGCAACCAACTCTGGCGCCTTCACTGGGGATTTTAAGAATCATCTTAAGCAAACGACCTTGCCGGGGGAGAATTCAAGATTCATCTTGAGCAAGCGACTCCGGTGGGGAAAATCCAAGAATCATCTCGAGCAAGTGGCTCCGGAGGAACACCTACAAAACAAGAACGGTAACGACCTAGCTCATGTTTAGTATGCATATGCTTCGACAATGGCGCAATGTTCCACACGGTGGAAATGCTATGCAATCATGCAAAATGTTATGCAATCGTGCAAAATGCTATGGCCCCGTCAGCAAAATAAATGTCGAAGGGAGAGTCCTCCTGTCAAGGAGAAAGAACCACTCTGATAGGGGAAGGAATCATCCTGCTGAGGAGAGCGATGTCAACCGCAGAAATAAACTGCATGGCCTTCGCGGCTAAACTTCCTGGAGATAACGACTCCGGCGGGGAAATACAGCGTCAGCTATTCAACACTCTACTGGGGGAAACCAATCATGGCCCGAACTGCTTTCCAAGGACTCGGCTCTCTTGGGGAACCGCAAACTCGGCTGGAGAAGAAGGAATCATCTTGCTTACAGGGGAGAGTATGACTCTGTGGGGAATCTCGATTCCGCTGGAGACTTCAGTCTTGAACTATCGAGTGCTGCACGTTTCAGTGAAAGACTCATCTGGGGATAGGACATTCCTTCAGGATACATCCGATTGGGGAGAGAATCTTCTCTTCCTGGGGAGACATATCAATGCTTACGATCTCACGTTCAGACTCTGCGGGGAGAGGCTGCTGAACTTTGCTGGAGAAGGAGGAATCATCCTGCTTGGGGATGCACACGGCGCACTGCCTGGAACCTGCTACACCTGCACCAACACAAACAAACAGACAAGATGTCCTTCTCAAAGGGACCTATCAAGGTTATCATCTTGTGACCATGTTCAAGTAATTCATTGTTTCAACAATCAGTGGCCTAGGCCAGTAAGCTTATGTCCGCGCATTTTATCAAAAACATCGGCGTTCTTTTTCGCAAACAAAACAGATAAATGCTAAACAGGCAAACGTAATTGCTGAATAGTATACATTTTATTGATAACGAACCCCTGAATGGGTAAAAATGTTTTACAACAGATGCAAGCTCCTGGAACGAGGAAGCCGCGCAAAAATAAAACATAAATATACATCAGTATATACAAATGTTGGCAACGAGGCGTAGACGAACACCATGAGTTGATCCCTCTATAACCCACTCGACTTCGATACTTCTCCGACGCTTCAGCTTCAGAAGAGATTGATTCAGATAAACGGCCCTCAGGTCTTCCAAACCACTAAACAAATACAGTCCTTACACAGAACGCAGTCATTTGCCTTTTTCCAAATCCCTAACTTTTGCGTGAACCGCCCTTTGCGGGTTTTCAGTTCACCGGGATACCCTTTTTTGCCAAAGTCGCCTATTCGGGTTTTCGACTTTGCGGGTGTACATTTTTTCAATTTATATCCCTAATTTTTTCCCGAACCTTTTTCCTTTTTTATGGTTCGCCGGGATGCCCCATTTTTGCCTGGACTCTCTTTTTACTGTCCAGCGGGTCGCTTTCAAGCAAAGTATTTTTTAACTGCGTCCGCGTTCACCGGGGATGTAAAATCTTCACCATCCATCGTGGATAACAATAAAGCTCCTCCTGAGAAGACCTTTCTGACGATGTACAGACCTTCGTAATTGGGAGTCCATTTGCCCCGGTGATCGGAGTGTGGAGGAAGAATCTTCTTCAGGACGAGATCACCCGTCTGAAAGCTTCTGGGACGCACCTTCTTATCATAAGCTTTCTTCATTCGGCTTTGGTACAGACGACCATGTGCAATCGATGCCAACCTCTTCTCGTCCATCAGGCTGAGTTGGTTTAGTCGGTTCTTAATCCATTCTTCCTTGTCGAGTTTCACGTCAACCAAAACTCGCAAAGAAGGGATCTCCACCTCTAACGGTAAGACCGCCTCCATACCGTACACTAAGGAGAAAGGAGTTGCCCCAGTTGATGTACGTACCGTCGTACGATAACCGTGCAATGCAAATGGCAGCATCTCGTGCCAATCTTTGTAGGTCACAACCATCTTCTGAACAATCTTCTTGATGTTCTTATTGGCCGCTTCAACGGCGCCATTCATCTTCGGCCGGTAAGGAGATGAGTTGTGGTGTTCAATATTGAAACTATGGCACAACTCCTTCATCATCTTGTTATTCAAATTCGAACCATTATCAGTAATGATCCGCTCGGGAATTCCGTAACGACAGATGATATCCCTATTTATGAACTTAGCCACCACCTGCTTGGTCACATTAGCATACGAGGCTGCCTCCACCCACTTGGTGAAGTAGTCGATAGCTACTAGAATGAAGCGATGACTGTTAGATGCAGTGGGCTCGATCTTGCCTATCATGTCGATGCCCCACATGGAGAACGGCCACGGGGAGGACATGACATTTAACGGGCACGGCGACACATGAACTTTATCAACATAAATCTGGCATTTATGACATCTCTTCGCGAATTTAAAGCAATCCGACTCCATCGTCAGCCAGTAATATCCTGCTCTCAGGATCTTTCTCGTCATAGCATGCCCGCCGGCATGCGTACCGAATGTGCCTTCATGGACTTCTTCCATGAGCGTACTCGCCTCTTTCTCATCTACACATCTGAGTAGCACGAGATCATGGTTTCTTTTATATAAAACTCCATCAGGATTGAGATAAAAATTTCCAGACAGCCTCCTCAGAGTCTTCTTATCGGGGTTGACGCTCCCGCAGGATACTCCTTAGTCATAAGGAAGGTCTGGATGTCGTGGAACCATGGCTTTCCATCGGAGGCTTCCTCGATCGCAAAGACGAATGCAGGTCTATCAAGACGAGAAAGGACAATTCTTGGAGCTTCATTCCAAAAATTGTCTTTATACATCGAAGCCAACGTGGCTAAGGCATCAGCCATCTGATTTTCGGCCCTGGGCACATGATGGAGTTCCACTCGATCAAAGAACGGAAGCAGCCTTCTGGCATAATTCATGTACGACACCAAATTCGATTGACGAGTCTCCCACTCCCCTTTAATCTGGTTGATCACAAGCGTCGAGTCACCATATACGTCTAGGTTCTTGATTCTCAAATCAATTGCCTCTTCTAGACCCATGATGCATGCTTCGTACTCCGCTTCATTATTGGTGACTGGAAACATCAGTCTCGCAGTAAACGGGATGTGGGACCCGTGGGGAGTCGTGTTGATCGCCCTAATGCCACTTCCATAAGAATTAACCGCCCCGTCAAATATCAATTTCCACTGGGATTTCCTATCTGGCCCCTCGTCGGGCAACGGTTCATCGCAATCCTTCGCTTTGAGAAACATGATATCCTCATCAGGGAATTCAAATTTCATCGACTGGTAATCCTCGATCGGCTGTTCGGCAAGGTAATCAGACAATACGCTTCCCTTAATGGCCTTCTGGGAAACGTACTGAATGTCATATTCCGTCAACACCATTTGCCATCTGGCAATCCTGCCCGAAAGCGCTTGCTTCTCGAAGACGTACTTGATCGGATCCATCTTCGAAATTAGCATGGTTGTATGATTGAGCATGTACTGTCGTAAATGTTTGGCAGCGCAGGCTAGTGCACAACACGTCTTCTCCAGCATCGAGTAACGAGATTCACAGTCAGTGAACTTTTTACTCAAGTAGTAAATGGCATGCTCCTTTCTGCCCGTCTCGTCGTGCTGACCGAGAACACACCCCATACTATTCTCAAGAACTATCAAGTACATGATTAATGGCTGTCCAGCCACTGGGGGTATCAAGATTGGAGGTTCCTGAAGATACTGCTTTATCTTGTCAAATTCCTTCTGGCAATCCTCGTTCCAAATAATCGCCTGATCTTTCTTTAAAAGCTTGAACATCGGTTCACACGTGGCCGTGAGCTGAGAAATGAACCTTGCAATGTAGTTTATTCTGCCCAGGAAACCACGAACTTCTTTTTCTGTTTTTGGCACTGGCATTTCTTGTATCGCTTTAATCTTCGCAGGATCAACCTCGATGCCTCTTTCGCTCACGATAAACCCCAGTAGCTTTCCGGACCGTACTCCGGAAGTACACTTGTTAGGATTCAGCCTCAACCTGAACTTCCTAAGCCTCTCAAAAAGCTTCAGCAAATTGACCAGATGTCCCTCCTCCGTTTGGGACTTCGCAATCATGTCATCAACATAGACTTCAATCTCATGATGAATCATATCATGAAACAAAGTAACCATCGCTTGTTGGTAAGTGGCCCCTGCGTTCTTCAGACCGAAAGGCATTACCTTATAGCAAAATGTTCCCCAAGGCGTGATAAACGTAGTTTTCTCCATGTCCTCCGGCGCCATCTTGATCTGATTGTAACCGGAGAAGCCATCCATGAATGAAAACACGGAGAACTGGGCTGTGTTGTCGACTAACACATCAATATGAGGCAGCGGGAAATCATCTTTAGGGCTCGCCCTATTCAAATCCCGATAATCGACACACATTCGTACCTTACCGTCCTTCTTCGGTACATGCACTATGTTGGCGACCCACGGAGGGTAAGTAGTGACCGCTAAAAAGCCAGCATCAAGCTGCTTCTGAACTTCTTCTTTGATCTTAACGACCATATCTGGTCGTGTCCTCCTAAGCTTCTGCTTAACGGGAGGACAGTCTTCTTGCAGCGGCAAGTGGTGGACCACGATGTCAGTATCAAGTCCGGGCATATCTTCGTATGACCAAGCAAAGACGTCACTATACTCTCTTAGCATCTCGACCAATCTCTGTTTGACATCACTCTGCAATGCAGCCCCTATCCTGACGTTTCTGACGAGTTCTTCAGAACCCAGATTCACGATCTCGATCTCCTCTTCATGAGGCAGAATAATTTTCTCTTCTTGTTTCAACAAGCGGGCCAACTCTTCGGGAAGGTCTTCGTCTTCATCAATCTCTTCTTCGGCTTGATAGATCGGGCAATCGAAGTCGAAGTGAGTCGTAGAAGGTCCAGAGTCGATGTCATCTGCTATGTGGATCCTGCAATAACAAGGGTTAAGTTTAAAACAAGGATGTGCAGGTTAGCACAAACCCCATTGCCATTTTATTGTTTTTCAAAACAAATATAAAACAAGAATAACAGAGATCACAATATTTGAATACGAAGAAAACACCTTTAATTTATTAACAAAATGCATGTACATAATCCAACAAGGCCCTGACAATAAAACCACTATGCCCCGGGTAGGACATAGGGTTGTACAATGATTGGAAAAAGTAAATCATTACTCTTCGCTTGTCATCTGGATGATATCCTTGACGAACCAGTTGGTAAGGCCCTCGCCTGGCTTGCTTGGCTGAATCCAAGAGTCGAGGTTACAGTCGCTATCTCCGCTGTCTTCAGACACTGCGTTGATTCTTTCAAAAATCACTCTGCCACTGGTAAACTGGATCAGCCCTTTACCTCGAGACGCACTGCTAGAAGAAGAAGCTTCAGCTCCAGGAGAATATCCCAACCCAAACTTATCCTGCTTGTTAGGTATCTCCAAAATTCGCCCCCAGGCTGGGGTAGATCCGGCTTGGACATCGGCCCAGGCTTCCTTGAAGGAAGAGAGAGTCATCTCTGGCTTTTCAATGACTACAGGAGCTCCGTCCTTCACTTTGACAGCTTCGAATGCTTGGCATAGAGTCTCATGGATTTCTCCATCCATCTCAACATACTTAAAGGACGACAAATGGCTCACCATTATGTCTTCCTCGCCACAAACAGTCACGATGCTGCCCCCGACAGCATATTTGAGTTTCTGGTGCAACGTGGAGGTCACGGCCCCAGCAGCATGGATCCACGGCCGGCCCAAGAGACAACTGTAGGCCGGCATGATGTCCATAATATAAAAGACCGCGTCAAACGTTTCTGGACCAACTTGGATTGGCAACGTCACCTCCCCGAAAACATGGCGTTTGGTTCCATCGAACGCTTTCACAACCAGATCACTGGGTGTGCAAATCAATCCACGAGTATCCAACTTCATCAATGCCTTCTTCGGAAGAACATTGAGTGATGACCCTGTGTCCACCAACACATGAGATATAATCTTTCCCCTACACTCTATCGAGATGTGCAGGGCACTGTTGTGATTCCTCCCCTTTGGCGTCAGCTCTAGGTCAGTGAACCCTAACCCATTTCCAGCATTCACGTGGGCTACGACCTCTTCTAGCTGGTTTACCGATATTTCCTGCGGTACATATGCGGTGTTCAACACCTTCAGCAGCGCGTTGCGGTGTGCCTCAGAACACAGCAACAGGTTCAAGATGGAAATCTTCGAGGGTGTCTGATGAAGATGATCCACAATCTTGTAGTCACTCTTTTTAATCAACCGCATAAACTCTTCGGCGTCTTTAACAAGTAAGTCTTTGTCTACCCCACGCGGGATCTCTTCGACGACTTTACTCTTCCCTTTATCGGCTGCATCAGCTTTGTCCGCTTTGTCCGCCACGACCTCAGGTGGTGCAAACACTCTTCCGCTGCGAGTAATACCACTGATTCTCGCAAGGCTCTCCACAGACGACCCAAACGGTTCTAGCTCCAACTTCTGTCCATTGCAGTAGACTTCAGCCCCATAATGCCATGGGACAGCATTAGTGCTCTCGAAGGGTATCGGCCCAGCTTTGGTGATAGTAATTGTGGGCGGTCTCGGTGCAGAAATAGTTATCGTCTGGCGAGGGATGGTGATGGTGGCGACCTCATCATCTTGCTTCAGCACTACCTCTTCTGATCCGCTTTCGGCCCTCCGGCTGAACTGTAGAATCCCTTCAGTCATCAGACTTTGAATTCCCTCTATCAACTGCTCGCATCCATCAGGACTAGTAGCACAGCCCATACACAGCTCTCCGCAACCTGGAAAGAAACCTCTTTTCATCAACTTAGCTTTAACGAAGCTAAGCGGCGTCTTTAGATCTCTGACGTCAGTCAACAAATCCAAACTCTTGTCTTCGATAATGGCGTTTACTCCACCTCCCCTATGATTCGGCATAGGGTTCTTCATGACGTTTGGCAAATTATCGGAGAAGTTGATGATCTTGGCATCCACCATGTCCTGCACCTTATGCTTGAAGGCTTTGCAGTTTTCTACTGTGTGGCCTGGTGCCCCTGAGTGAAACTCACAAGTTGCATTCGCGTCATACCCTGGCGGAGGTGCCCCTGTCAAGGGAGCTAGCATTATCTTCTGGATCAACTGTAGCTGAAGCAAAGTCTGCAATAGTTGCGCGTACGACATGGGCGGAGTCTCGAGGTGACGGCTCGACAGAGGTGCCCGATTGTGATACTTTCTGTACCCTTGCTGTTGCTGCTGCTGTGGCTGTTGAACTGCCGGGATAGTTATGCTGGCCACCTGCTGGTGAGGGCCTTTACCCTTCCTTCGAGCGTTGGTCACAACGCTCGCTTCTCCTTCCCATCTTTTGCCACTATAAGGTTTCTTTCCGCCTCCTCCAGCTGAGGATGACTCACCTTGGATTTTCCCGAGTTTGATCCCATTTTCGATGTGCTCACCTGTGATAATGAGATCTGAGAAGGTTCCGGACATACCGCTGACCAATTTCTCATAGTAAACCCCTAGGAAGGTGGCTACGAACATCTGCACAAGCTCACGTTCAACCATCGGCGGTTGAACCCTGACTGCCAACTCACGCCACCGCTGGGCGTATTCCTTAAACCCTTCATTGTTCCTCTGCGACAGATTCTGCAGTTGGACCCGGTTTAGGGCCAAGTCGCTATTGTATTGGTAGTGGTGCACAAATGCTTCAGCAAGGTCCTTCCACGTGCGCACACTGGTAGGCTCCAAACTCATGTACCACTCGAGGGATGGCCCGGAAAGACTGTCTTGAAAGAAGTGCATCAGCAACTTCTCGTCCTCAGAATGGGCGGACATTTTCCTGTAATACGATCTCAGGTAGACGCGAGGGCAAGTGGTGCCCTTATACTTTTCAAAGTCAGGTACCTTGAACTTGGGAGGTACCTTGAAATCAGCAATCAATCCCAACTTGGACATATCAACGCCCAGGGTGTTCTGGTTCTCGATGCTCCTCATCTTATCCTCAAGTTCCTTGAACCTTATACGTGCTTCAGCATTCAGCTCTCCTTCAGCACCTCTCTGAGAGAACACATCGTCTTGACGATCTTCTAACCACGGTTGAGGCCCGAACAGATTCCCAACACCTGCATTGCTGTTGCCCAGCCCGACATTGACATTAGCTTCCAGACTCCCATTACCGACGCCCGTCATATTACCATTGAGTCCCATGTTGGCCATCACATTGCCGTTGGCACTGCCATTCCCCCCGGTCACAGGGACGCCATTCTGCGGAGTTTCAACTGGTGGAGGGGTTGGAACAGCCCCACCATGGAGTATGCCGTTGCTATCGACCCTTGAAATCAGAGGCTGAACCAAGGTTCTGAGCTGATCCTGGCCATTGGCGACCGCTTGCATGAGCTCCATGAAGCGATCCATTCTTTTGCGGAGTTCCTGAACATCAGTTTGCACTTGTTCCATGATCCTGGTTTGATTAGCTCTGGTTGGATAGCGGTGAATAGGTCTCTGATCAATCCTGGAACCACCTGAAACAACCTAGAAACACAAAAGGGTTAGGAAAAACAACAAAGTGCTCGTTATGCAAATGCTTCATGCACATGCAAACGTGTGTTTGTGCGTTAGGGAGATCTCCCCCGATCCTAGTGCCTGAGTGCCAGTGCTGATAATAAGAAGTTCGAGTCCAGTCATGGAAATAACAATCTCATATATACGAAAGAAAGCCCATCAAGGCGGTACATAACATCAGTGAGTACAAGCAGAACGAATAGCATGACCTCAACCAACAAGCCTGGTGATGGTCAGTATACAACAATGATCGAAACAAAATGATTACAAACATAGTCAAGTGCGGCCACGGGCGCGAAACTCTTCTAACAACCCCTTCGTTTCTGGATGATCAGGACGAGTGAGCAACCCTTCGACGAGTAGCTCCCTCTGCATAATGGTATACTGAAGACCTTCGACCGAATCTTCCCATGCTCCTTCGCCGAAACAATCCTCTAACTTCCGCTTTTTGGATTCAAACGTCAGTTTGCGCTCCTTCAGGTTAGCGAGAGCTCTGTTGAGCTGGCCTTCAGCGGCATACCTGCGAGCGGTTTCTTCATCAAACCTCTTCTCACTAGCCTTCACCTGGGCTTCCAGCTTGGAGATCTGTTGCGTCAGCTTGTCCTCCCGCTCCTTCCTGGTGGCTAGGGAGGCCTTCCAGTGCTGGTTGAACTTGGATATCCTCCTATATGCTTCGTCCAAGTGCTGCTTCTTCGTAGCCAATACATCATTGACAACTTTGAAGTCTTGACCCATGTGTTCACGCTCGGCTATTTGCTTAGTCAAATCTGTCCCTAGCTGATTCACCAGTTCCGTCTGCCTCTTGAAGGAATGAACGGCTTCGTTTCTCTCGCTTTGAAGCTGAGCCAATTCTTTCTCCAGTTCTTCATTTGCCCTCTTTAATTCATCTCGCTCAGCCAACACCTGATTATGCTGCTGAATAGGCACAGTAGTAGGATCTTCAATCCTTGGAGGGCTTTTTGGCTTGGCAGGAAGAAACGGCATCCCTATAGCATCTGCTCTGGCTCTGATCCACGCCACATACGGAGGGTAGGCTTGATTATTACTTTTCCCCAGCAATGGTTTTCCCCGCTTATTGATGCCATTCCAGGCGCGCTGAAGCTTAGATAACAGATCCCCCTCTAGAGGACCAGTGAGGTACAGAGATTCCTGCACCTCTTCATCCTTCGGCGGAGCTCTCAAAGCATACGCGAACTGTCGAACCAGCAAAGACGGATTGTAGTTTATACAGCCCTTCCTTCCTATCAAAGGCACGTTTGGAAACCCGCTGCAGCTGAAGATAATCTCGGTACCCAACCTATCTCTGTCAAACCAGTCAATATCCTCTGCAGATAGACTCATCAAACGCTCGGACCACTCAGTTGTGGCTGCAGACGAAACAAAGGGACCCCTCTTGGGCAGATGACTATCAAGCCATTTATAAAGCAAGGGTACACAGCATGAGACATTCTTGCCCCTCCTGTTCTCATTTTTGTAGTGGATGGAATGGTAGACATCTCCTGTCAAGGTAGGGACTGGATTCCCTGAAGCAAAGATGCGGAACGCGTTGAAGTCTACAAAATCCGGCATATTGGGGAACATAATGATGCCATATATGCACAGAGCGAGAATGGCGTTGAATACGACCCAACATCCATCTTTGGCACACTACTGAGCCTTACCCACTAAGAACTGCAAGGAGAAGCCGGGAACCTTGTTCTAACTAGACAATACCAACTCGGAGGCGTCCAGATGAAGTGACAGAGCTAGACTAGCCAGATCAGGCTCAACATCCATATGAACAAAGGGCATCTGCCTTTTGATAGGCACACCTAACAAATCAGCATATTCCTCTAGCGTAAGTGCGAGAATAAAATCCAGGAAAGTAAAGCATCTCAACGGAGGATCGTAGAACTGCAGCAGAGCGTGCAACCCATTCAACTCGAACGCAGAAGGTTTACGAACCAAACTGAGCAATTTGCCGTAAGACTTTCTGATTTCATCTCTCATAGAATCATCTGCCAAAGCAATCAAACCAGTCAGCTGAACCGCATCAGGAGCAGGGAGCTTGTAAGCCACGGTCTTCCTCAGAGAACCCATAATAACGCAATAGAAGGCGAGAAAACCTGAATCGGGGGAAACGGTACCTGCAACACAGACACACGTTAATGAAATGCAAATGAGTATGCAAAGCAATGTGAGATGCAATCATGCAGCAGGAGATCAAGGCAACTGTGCGGCGGAGATTCTGTATCAACAAAACCACGATACTGCTCTGTCAGGAACAACCAATATATCTGATAAGAAGAAAACCCTGGTATCGGACCACAAATCTGCTCTGTCAAGAACAACCATATATAGGACCATAAATCTATTCTGTCAAGAACACACACATATAGGACCATAAATCTTGCTCTGTCAAGAACAACCATCTGATAATAAGGACCTCTGATACAGGACCAAAAAATCTGCTCTGTCAAGAACACACATCTGATAATAAGGACCTCTGATACATGACCAAAACTCAACTCTGTCAAGAACACACATCTGATAATAAGGACCTCTGATACAAGACCAAAACTCTGCTCTGTCAAGAACAACCATCTGATAATGAGATCTTCAGACCCCAGTCATAAACCTGCTCTGTCAAGAACAAACATCTGGTAATGAGATCCTCTGATCCCAATCAAAGTTGATTCACTATCAAGAAAACCAGGTAGTTTGACGGTCAAAGTTTCCTGCAATAAACCCAACCCTGCTCACAGGTATGGACCTAAACTGACTCAAGTTCGACATCCTATGCGTTCATCAGCGTCACAAACATTCAAGAGGGGTGATACGATATCCAGAAGGTGTGGCATCACCAGCTCATGAAGCGGCCTCACTCGGCTGAATCACAAATGATCGGTCCCCAGAGTCGACAATCCTCCAAACCAACAACCCCCTCAACCCAAAGGGTTGAAAAAGAAGTCAACCGGGAGAACCTCGTCTGAGCGTGGATTTCATGAGACACTAGTGCCTGCCAAGCAAGCACGCGCCCACTAATTTCCACAACTAATGCTATGTTCACTCAAGCCTGGGTCTGGCTTCTCACTCATCAGAATGCCACTCCCAGAACAGCACAGATAATCATATCATACTGAAAATAAAGTGCAGGAAATAAAATGCAATAAATAAACACAACCCAACAAGTAATCATACAAGCGCTAGGATTGACTCTCGCAGGGGACGTCGGATCCCCAAACTGACTCGCATACGGGACGTTGGATCCCAGGAAACTATCAAGTCCCCAGCAGAGTCGCCAGCTGTCGCTTCCGCAAAAATAAGGTGCCGACAAAATAGAAGAGTCGCCACCTTTCGTTATTTATCCCTTAGAACGGGATTGGAAACGATCGGAAAAACCTGACGAAAAAGGGTAAGACAAGGTCATCGCAACCATTGTCTGGGTTCAGGAGTCGGTTACGCAAGGGGAAGGTATTAGCACCCCTCACGTTCGTCATATTCGACGGGATCCACGCTTGTTGTGTTTACTGGACGAGTTGGTTTATCTATCTACCTATCAAGGTTGGCTCAAACAGAAAAGAAAAATGACTCGGCAAAGCGTCGCGCTTTATGCCTACGTATTCTCATCAGAGAATGAGAAATCAGAGTCAACGTAGTTCGACTAACTACGGGTTACGGGGGAAGGTGGCTCGCCAATACGTCAGTATTGTGCCTACGTACTCTCAACAGGTATGAGAGATCAGAGCTTACGTAGTTCGGGGTAATACGGATTACGGGAATTCAGATTCATCTGCTTTATCGAGTAAGGTTAAACAGCAGTTCCAGCAGTTAGGGACAAAGCCTGTTTGCGGTGGCGCTGAAGTTTAACAACACTCTTTTCTTCAGAAAAAGCTTCCTTTGAATTACGGGCCCACGGGGCAAGAAGGTTTGAGGTTTGTTTTCTGTCTTTTACGGAAGAAGTGTTTTTATTGTGTTTGCAATTTCAATTGCACTAGAGACTATGACCTGAGAGTGAATGCGTCGCATGTCACCCAAAGGGTACCATACTAAACATCCAGACTATTGGAAAGAAACTCTCCAACAATCCTTTCTTAGATAGCTTAAGGCTCGTAACGTACGAAAGAAATCATTCATGATTATTGTATCTTAAGCTGTTTTGAGATGAGAAGAGAGAACAAATAGGTTCAACTACAGGGAGACTATCAAGTCCTACTGTTGTCATGCCAAGGATTCACCCTATAGTTGAAGTTTGAAACAGGGAACTCCTAGAAGTTGTCATGCATAGGTTTCAACCTAAAGTTCTATCATCACTTTCTTATCAAAGTGAGAGTCCTAAGGGATCATGTCAATGATACACAGAAACAGATAAAGCATCCGCGTAAACAGTAAACAAATATACAGTAAACGACTGTAAAATGCATGCAATGCAAGTGAGGGAGGAAATGTGTGTGGGGCAGCAGCCTCCACAAGCTCATCTCAACCTCAAGCCAGATATGAGTAACTGCAATCATACAGCAAAGGATAACATGCTATCAAGCAAAATATAATAAACTGCAATCATACAGAAGAAAAGTAAAACATGCTATCAAGCAAAATAAACCACATGGGCAAGGGAGCTAGGCTCTACCGAATACCCGCAAGCAAAGCCATACAGTAAAAATACAAGCAGAAGGAGCAGCTCAACCTCTAGTGCAATCATGCTCCTAGATCAGTCTAAATATGAACTTATTCTAATGCATCAGACAAATCAAACAAGGCACATCAACACTACAGAAAAGAAAACAGACAAGGAAGCAGCAGATCAACCCCTCTCTCTGTCAATTCCAAGCCTCAGCTCTTCTAACAACAATTCAGTCTTCAGACTTCAATCACCCTTCAAGGATATCATCTTTCATGGCAAATATCAATTTGCTTCCCCAGGTTTCAACCCTTCAACATGAGTTTCAACTCAATCCTCTTCTTCAAGCTTCAGCTTTCTCAGTCAGTTCCATCTTCAGGCTTCACTCCTAACTGCAAGCATTAATTTGATTCCTTCAGGATCTCCAAGCTTCAGAGTAAGTGTCAACTTACTTTAGTCCTCAAGCCTCAGCTCCACTCTCAATCTCAACTGAATCCTCTTCATAAGTATCAACTCAGTCTTCAAGCTTCAGCTCTTTTACTTTACCAGTCTCAACTTGGTCTTCTCTTCCTACAAGCTTCAACTTCTTAGAGTAGTCTTCAATCACTTAGAAGTGTCAACTTCATCCTTCAATCTCCTTCAAGCAAGGCATTCCTCATTCTTCACTCAATCTCAATTGGATCTTCAGGTATCAACCTTTTCTTCTTGCTTCCCAAGCCTCAGTTGCAATGGCAATGCTCAAGGAATCATCCTCTTCCACACTCTTCAATGAAGTCCTCATCTTCAAACTCAAGCCCAACATCTCTCAAGATACTCAAACCATAAGAAATCACTTAACTGGATAAGCTAGGATATTAAACTGCTTATTGACCACCAAAGGAAGCCTATAAGGGTTTAACATCAGAAGAATGGTTCCCTCAAAAGTTCTACTTCCTAGGTACCATCACTTACCCCTCCAAAGGAGGGAGGTAAATACCATGGAAGGACTTTTAATCATTGGGAGGAATGGAAGCACAAGATGCTTTCCATGTTTGTGAAAGAAATCATTCTAACTACAAAGCTCTCCCTATGTCCTATCTCCTAATCTTCATCAGGCACCTTCAGGCACCCACAGAATCCAAAGCTTCAAGCAACCTCAAGCAACTTCAAGCATCCTCACCTTGTCTTCAACTTCAATCAAAGGCAAACCAAGCACAAACCCTAATCTAAGGGAACTAAATGAGTTAAACTAGTTGAATTAGTAAATTAGGATCACCTAAAACCTAGCACTAAAGTTAGTCCTAACTAAAATACTAGAATCAATTGTAAAATCCCACAAAAATTACTATGGGAACCTAGGTCAATCATGACTCTATCACATTAGTTTCAAAGATCAAATCATCAATTTGGACCTAGAACTAAAATCTACATTCTAAGGTATCAACCTAAAACCCTAAAAAGGAAGTCTCTAAATATCAATCTAGAGGGCATACCTATTTTCATCACAAAAATGTGAGAAAATTACTATGGAATCATACACATCTAACCTAATCACACACAAAAAATTAGGCCAAGAATCATCACCATGAGATCACACAAAATTCTACAAAAATATGCATCAAACATAAACATTTTAATGTCAATTAAAATGCAAAATTCCAATTAAATCAGAAATTAAATGAAATGAAAATATTTTTTCTCTAAAAAATAACAGACTCAATCATGAGTAATATGCAAAAAGAATGGGTTGAATTGGATTAATATTCAATTAGTTATGAATTTTACAAAAATCATGAATTAAATGGAAAAATAATGAAAATCAAATAAAATGAATGAGCGCGCGGTGCAAATAGCATTCAGATTCAGTTCAAAACATGGGTTGGGCTTGCAGGGGGGTGTGGATAACACTCAGATTATTAAGCCCAAGGCGCCAAATAAATGAAACGCATCATTTCATTTGAAATCCTTCACAACTCAGAAATAAAACACAGCCCTTGGATCTTCTCCCAGTCAATGGTCAAAACATGATCTGATGGTGAGAAGTTCATCTTCTCCAATTCAAAGCTCTGAGCTTCGCGCCCAGCTCCGGCCACCGCCGATGGAGCTCCGGTCGTCTTCCCCAACCCTAGTTCACTCTAGGGGCCTCCAATCCAAGAGGTCAAAACATGAATCTTGTCCCAAATCTTGCCACGAACTCAACCATGCCCATAGTTTCCTCTAAAACCTCAAGAATCAACATCTCCCAATCTCAACCGAAAATGGTGATTCCCTTAATTTGTCTCTAATTCAACAATTAACCATCTGAAAACCATCCTAGGCCATTCTACAATTAATCTAACACCCTAATTCAACCTAATTCTACCTAAATCAAGCTAGGGGAAGAAGGTTACAAACCTGGAAATTCTTGAATAACAGATGCACGAAATCTCCACTTCAAGCTCTCAAATCTTCTGGACACAATCACTGAACCTCCTCCTTGCTTCTGTATGCAAAAGATTCAATGGAAAGTGCTTCAATCTTGAAACACGATGAAGAGTTGCAGGTGCTTAAAACCACTTGCTCCCACACGATCTAGCCACCAATTCTCCTTGGAAATGATCTGGAATCAATCCTTGACACTCAGGGAAGAAGAATCAATCAAGAAAATGGAAGGAAATGGAGGAAATTGATGAAACCGATTTCAATTGCAATCTATGAAAACTCAATTCCAAACTATGCTCAATCCTTCAATGATCACCAACCCTTGCCATGGATGCATTATACTCAATATATAGATGGAGTTTGGATGATCTAGAACCCTCAAGATCCTTCCAATGAGATTTTACACATCTCATCTCATGAGATTTTGAATCACTTATCATGCCATGCTCAAATCTGTTTGCAGCTTGAAATTCATCTCAATCTCCTTCAATTTCTCCCCTAGTGACAATTTGGAAGGGTTTAGCTTGCCAAGTTCCTTGCCCATGCCTCAATTCTAAGTTTTGCAAATGTTGCTTAATATGCAAGTAACCATTTTCCAAAGCAAGTCCATGATCTAGACCTCAAATCAAAAATGTGGCTAAACCATTGTCTTTAAAAAATTTTCTAGAGTCAAAATGATATATTACATGCCATGGTTTGGACGTGTAGGTTGAAAATTTCAATTTCCAACTTTGACTTATTTAACTTATGCCTTCATTTTAGGTCATTTTTACCACTTTGAGCTACAAGCCTTAAAACATCATTTTAAGCAAGTTTGATGTTGAAGATTTTTCCATTTGAAGCTTGGAAATAGGAGTTATGGCCTTATGCTTGAAATGACCTATAATCTCCAAATGACCAAAATGCCCTTGACTTGTCAAAGCCATAACTTGAGTTCTACAAATCCTATCAAGGACTTCTAGTACTCTCTAGAAAGCTAAGAAGATAAGGAACAACATTCATGTTGACCAAAAGTTCATAGGAATCATCCTTCTTGGGAAAAAGTTTAATGCAAGTTGGGTGACTTTCAAGGCCCCATATTCACATACCTCAGATGACCTGTAACTTGTCAAAGTCATAACTTGAGTTCTACAAATCCTATCAAGGACTTCTAGTACTCAAATTAAAGCTACGAACAAGCTCTACAACATTCATGTTAGGGGTAAGATGAGATGACAATCACATCTTGAGCTAAACTGCCTTGAAGATAGGGGTCAAACTAGGGGATTTTACACTGTCAAGCCTTAGAAACCCTTGCCTGAAACTTCTCAAACTCTTCAATCATGATGAGTTAACCTTGGAATCATCCTTATAGTATCTCAATGCATCAATCCATGATCACATGGCCTTTGAATTAGGTCTCAACCCTCTCCAAATCATCAGTTGACCCAGGGTTGACCCAGTCAAACCCTAATTACACCACTCATGGCTGAGTCTTCTTAAACTAGCACCATGACCTATCTAGGCCTCATGATGGCTTTCAAGACATCTCATAGGCTCTCTCAAGGCTTCAAGTCTTCATTCATGGCTTCAGAATCATCTGAGGAGCTCCCCACAACTCTCAAGCTAGGAGGCACACTCTCTAGGGTTTCAACCACTCTCTCTGAGGATCTTTTCACTTCTCTGGCAAGGATGTCAACCCTTGAGCACCTGAATAACCTTCTTAGCTAGCTTCAAAGTCTTGATTAGCCCTTGATTGATAATCATACCTCTTGATCTCCTGCACACATGTCAATGAAATGCAAATGATAATGCTAATGTGAATGAAATGCAACATAAGCTAGGTAAAGAAATGTTGGTCAAATTTTGGGGTGCAACATCTATCATGTATGTTTATGCAGTAGCCAGAGTATTTCCTTGAGGTCTTACGACTCTAGAGACCGTTCATGGGAAATCAGTGGAGGCCTCCTTGAGGGATAATAATTCCAAACCAGAAATAGTGAACATATTATTGCTTCTCGATCTGAGAGATAAATAAGTTGAGGACCCATGAGGAACCTTGTCCAAGACTAGAACCCACATGTGAGAGGAGGGGGGGGGTTTACTGGAAACCTTAACCTTCAACCTACCCATTTTTTTGGTTTTCTTGTCAGTGTGAATTGCTGAGCCTGGTTTTCTGGTATTCTTGTCAAAGCAGACTTTTGAACCTATTTCGTCATCAACACAACAACTATCAAGAATATATGGAAGCCTTGATCCCATGTCTCTTTATCCATACCATCATAACGTGTTTACATTCTTACATACATGCTCTTTTATTTCCAAGGATCTTAACTTTGGGTCTCGTAGTTGAGTTGACCATCTATTTTTTGTGGTTCTTCTGTGCAAAACTTGAATCAAAGCAGGTAGATTCCTTGGAAATAATTGAACATGGCATTAGCATGCACTCATGCATACAAGCATTCATAACATGCATTCGAAGATGAGGATTCTAATTCTGACTTGGTCTTCTCTCCAGTATTGCAAATTTGACTTCTCACCACTATGTAACTCACAATAATCAGAAAAGGATCATGGATAAAGTACAAGTTGAGTTGTTGGAAGTCCGGACTCGTATGGCACAGTTCATGGAAATGATGCAGATTATGGCCTAGGTGTAATACCCTAATTTGTACCCCTAAGATCCCACATATCATTTGCATCCTACATCATAAGCAATATCGCTAAGCACTTGTGTGTTTTCTTTGTTTGTTTTTATTTTGATTGTTTATGTTTACTAATCATCATCAGAATACCAAAAATATGTTTGTTTTCTTTTCTTTACTAACTCTTTTTTGAGGAAGAGGTATGGATCAAGAACACCAGTCAACAGTCCCTCAGCTCGAATGAAATTCATCTGAAAAAGTTAAAGTTGATCTGCGAACAATTCAAAATAATTTGATTAAGAGTTTCCCAAGTTTTGATTGTTTATCACTCATTAATTCTAAGGTTCATGTGTTTATTTCCATGTCTTTTTTGACAAGTCAAAAGAATCGAACCAGAGCCGAGATAACACAGCAAAAAGCCATTTTTGTCACTTTTTCACATTGTTAATTGATTAATTAGAGAGTCCTTCTTAGAGAGTACTAATTAGAGAGTCCTTGTATGTGAAGAAGGCTAGTCTTCACGTGTGAATTCTGCTTAGGAATACTTGTAAGCTAAGCAATTGTCTGGTTGATGATTGCATTGGTTAGGTAGATTCTAGGTTGTGTCTCATTCGAAGCTGTGAAGCAAAAGTGTGTGAGTTCCTTGATCAAAGCTGTGAAGCAAGATCAAGGTTTGTTGAGTCTCCTCATACTGTTTTGTTTCGTAATTGTTTAATATCACTACCGTGTGATTGAGGGGGAGTGAGTGGGTATACTCAGGTCTAGAGTATCTCTAGGTTGAAGTGTCATTGGGTAGAGATTAAGTGAGGAGTGTAAACTAGAGGTTTAACTCTGAATTGATTCTCCTGATAGTGAATTTCCTCCCTGGCTTGGTAGCCCCCAGATGTAAGTGTTGTTGACATTGAACTGGGTAAATAATTGTTGTGTTATTTGTAAGTTCAGAGTACGCCTAAGAGGGGGAGGGGGTGAATTAGGCTCTTAGAAACTTTTTCCGGTTTTTCGGTATTCTTGAATTTTACTTATTTAAGAATGTTGGTGATGAAAGCGGTAAAAGCAGAAAGACAAAGAACACGGAGAATTATAGTGGTTCCCCTCACAATCCGAGAGTACTCCACTCCCCTTTCAACATGAAAGAGAATTTCACTATCAATGTTAGATTTCTACACAAGACAATCCTAACAACCAAGAACAATCCTCTTGGATTTACAATATTTTAAGTCCTACCGAGAATAAATATCTCACACAAGGACCTCTTGTATCCACAATCCGGATCACAAGGAAACCCTACAAACTTATCTTTTATAATTCTAAGAATAAGTTGTAGTCAATATGAATTTGAATATAAGTACAATTTGAATGTATATCAATATGAAATATTGATCTTCTTCTTGAAACAAAGATTACTCAGAAATTATACAAGTGTTCTTTTGTGTGAAAGCAAGCTGTAAAGATGTGAAAGTGTATTTCAATGGCTTCTTTCAAAAATTCTGGTTTTGAACACTTTGTGAAAATTCAAAAGGTTGAAGAAAGTGTAATTTTGAAATTTGTTTCTTGAAGGTTTTTTTGAAATTGAAATTGAAATCAATTTATACTGATCAAAAACCTTTCCAAAAAGGTGTGTTTTGGGGATCAAAAATAGCCAGTAAGAAATTTAAGAACAATGTGCTCTTTCATGAAAGGCTGCTATTTTTGGCTGTTGTTACAGTGTTAATCGGTTAACCATATAGGTTAATCGGTTAACACCTTTCCAACATGCAAAATATTCAAATTTTTCATGTGTTAATCGGTTAACCTATATGGTTAATCAGTTAACACTGAAGGTTTTTCCAAAAACACTTAATTTTAAAATAACAAGAGTATTTTAAAAGAGTTTAAAAAGGTTTTGTGTTAGTGGTGAAGTGAAGTGAGATTAAAGAACACTTGCATACATAATTCTAAGTAAGTACCGTGTTTTGAATCTTCAACACCACTTGAAATTTTGAAAGATGAAACTTTGATCCATAGCGATGTATGCGATCTTGCGATGTTCTTGATAATTTATTCTTGTTGATATGTTTGCACCTCTTGCTTTTTGTGGAGAGATTAAGATAGAGGAGCTTTTGATTTTATCTTCAGTGTATATACCCCCACGGGTATATAGTGCAAGCAGCTTCTCAGTGCATATACCCCCACGGGTATATTGTGTAATTATCTTGATCATTTTGAAAGCTTTGACTTTTTGCTTGCAATCATGGAATGAGCTTGAGTCTTCTTTGTTGACATCATCAAAACCTTGAGATTGAAGTGTGCTTCTACATTCTCCCCCTTTTTGATGATGACAAACAAATGCGACTTGTGCGATATCTTTCGACGATGTTTGTTCTAGGCTTGCTTCTTGTTTCTCCCCCTATGTCCAGCAACTCCCCCTATCTAAACAGAGGCAAAAATTATGCACAGAGAGATATTAGACAACAAGCTCTTCTCCCCCTTTTTCATTAACAAAAAGGCAGGAGCTTTCAGAAACAAATAAAAGCAATATAGGCATACAAGACAACATATAATCAAGCACAACAACATAGATAAAAGTGCAGCAAGCAGAGAAATGCATCAAATAGTGTACGGTTACAACTTAAAAACTTAAACAATATCCTGGAAAGAAAAACAATAAAAGCAACAGAAACAAATATTTTCTAAACATCTTCATCGGACATATCCACGTCTTCTGCTTCTTCCTCTTCACTACCTTCATCATCTGCCTCTTCTTCTTCAACAGTCCCGGGGTTGGAAGGATGAGCGGTAAGGATGAGGTTGCAAAGTGAAGCAATTGCCCTGGAGGTTTCTCGGTGACAGTTCATAGTTTCCCGATGTTGGGTCATCATGGTAGTATAGAGAAACGCATTTGTAATACCTCCTTTTGGAACGGGATAGGCTTGGTTTGAGGCGGATCCTTCGCCTGCATACTTATAAATGCCGTCAACATCTTTGATAATACCAGTTTTCTTAACAATGGTGATCTCATTTATTTCATTGGTTGTTGATTTCATTTTGGTGAACGGTTCCCTGTTAAGGTCCAAATCCGTCAACTCAAGGATTCTTGAAATCAACCTTGCATAAGGAAGACGTGTCGACAGAGAAAGCTGATGTTGAAGATGATACATGATTGTCAAAATCCAATTTACCCTTATCTTGTTTTTGATTGCAAAAAGAAGCTGCATCTCCAGGTCATTAATCTGAGCATGATTCGAATCCTTCGGAATCAGCACATAGCAGATTACGTAATGTAGCATCCGGTCCAAAACCGTCAGATTTTTCGCATAACAGAGCATGTGAGTCGTTCGTTGATTTGCTACAACATTCTCCTTTGGAAACCTGCAAATCTGATAATAATATTCCATCTTGTCATAGTTGGACCACGACCCTTCCACGTGGTTAACCCCTTTCCTGAGAAAATAGCCAGAGGATGGAACTTTCAACTTCGCAGCAATATCTGTCAGATTCTCTTTCAAGAAGCAATCTCGAACAGTGGTTTCCATAATATGCTCATCGTCAGCATTCAAATACACAGATAGCTTATTCAAAAATGCTTTAACCAAATCATGATAGCAATTTCCAGAATTAGAAACAAACTTATCTATTTTCTGATATTTGAGCAGAGCAGGAAAATCAAAGGATGAAGCAGGAAAAACCTTAAGGTTTACGTACTTTACCGGCAGAATGTGACGGACACGAACCTTGAAATCCATCCGGCGTTTCTTGGTTGTCTCCATTGGAATGCTGTCTCCATTTGATGCAGAGTCATATTCTGGTAACTTTCCCTTTCCTTTGTGAGAAGATGGCATGGATGAAGTTTGAGAGATTCTGAGAGTTCTGAGTTCTTGGATGAGTTAGGGTTTTGAGAGATGGATGAGATGATAATGTGAGGGCAATATATATGTAGTGTTATGTGAGTGGGTTTTAATATTGGTTAGAAGTCCAAAAGTGTAGTCAAAGAAGAAGAAGAATAATTCTTTGGATAGTGATTTGGATGTTCAAGAAAATATTAACCACACATAAATAACACATTTAACACACTTAATTTTCCAAAATTTTAATTAATTTTTTGTTTCTGATTTTTGAAAAATTTAACAGTGTTAATCAGTTAACCATATAGGTTAATCGGTTAACACATTAAAAAATTATGACAGAAGTGAAAAATTAACAGTGTTAATCGGTTAACCCTATAGGTTAATCGATTAACACATGCGAATTTTGGAAAATTGCTAAAAACAGAATGCACAAACATTGGAAAACATACATTATGCATATATAAACCAGAGAAAAGATCAGATATCACCTTCATCAAGAATCCCAAGTTCTCGTCGAATTTTGAAGAACGGTTATTTCGCCAATGGTTTGGTAAAGATGTCGGCGAGTTGATTGTGTGTATCGATGAAAGTAACATCTACATCTCAATTCAGTATGTGATCTCGAAGGAAGTGATGCCGGATATCTATATGCTTTGTCCTTGAATGCATGACCGGGTTCTTTGTAATATTGATGACACTTGTATTATCACATCGAAGAGGAATGCAACCGAGATCTACACCGTAATCGAGGAGTTGTTTCTTAAGCCACATAATTTGTGCACAACAACTTCCTGCTGCAATATATTCCGCTTCGGCTGTACTGAGTGCCACACACGCTTGCTTCTTGCAGGCCCACGACACTAGTGCATTCCCGAGAATGTGACATGTACCACTCGTGCTTTTTCTATCGGTCTTACATCCTGCATAATCAGCGTCAGAATAACCATTTAAAGAATAAGTACTACCTTTTGGATACCATAATCCGACGTTCATTGTCTCTTTGAGATACTTTATGATTCTCTTTACGGCGGTGAGATGTAATTCCTTCAGACTTGCTTGAAAGCGTGCACACAAACAAACGTTAAACATAATGTCAGGATGACTTGCCGTCAAATATAATAATGAACCGATTATACCTCGATATTTTTTAATATCAATTGGAGTACCAGATTCATCTTAATCAACGTACGTTCCGAATCCCATAGGAGTGGACATCACCTTGCAACTATCCATATCAAATTTCTTCAACAATTCCTTGCAGTACTTGGATTGGTTGAGGAATATGCCATCCTTTGTTTGCTTGATTTGTAGTCCAAGAAAATAGTTCAATTTTCCCATCATGGACATCTCGATTTCTCCTTGCATCATAAGTGAAAATTCTTCGCAAAGCTCTTTGCTTGTTGATCCAAAGATGATGTCGTCGACATAGACTTGAACCAATAAGGTGTTACCCTTGATCTTCTTTATGAACAGCGTCTTGCCAACCTTTCCTTTTGTAAATCCCTTTTCATATAAGAAATTGCTAAGGCGGTCATACCATGCTCTTGGTGCTTGTTTCAGTCCGTAGAGTGCCTTTTTCAGTTTGTAAACATGCGAGGGATTCTTGAAGTCTTCAAAACCCGGAGGTTATTTGACGTAGACTTCTTCATTGATGTATCCATTCAGGAAGGCGCTTTTGACATCCATCTGGAACAACTGAAAATTCATAGAACAAGCATAAGCAAGTAATAATCTAATTGCTTCTAACCTTGCTACCGGAGCGGACGTTTCATCAAAATCAATTCCTTTCTCCTGGTTGTAGCCTTGTGCGACCAATCTTACTTTGTTACGAACTATGATCCCATTCTCGTCAAGTTTGTTCTTAAACATCCATCTCGTTCCTATGATGTTCTTATGGTCCGGTCTTGGTACAAGACTCCAAACTTGATTCCTTTTGAATTGGTTGAGTTCTTCTTGCATCGCTACAATCCATTGGTCATCGCTTAAGGCTTCATCAATCTTGGTTGGTTCAATTTGAGATACAAAAGCCATGTTGAGACAAGCATCCTTAATATTTAGTCGAGTTGCCACACCTCGGCTAATATCACAAATAACTTTATCTATCGGGTGATCTCTATGCGTTCTCCATTCCTTCGAAAGATCTTGGTGTTCTTCAATGATATGAGTGACATCTTCTTGTGGTATTGCTTGATTCTTTGAAGTCTCTTCTTGTTTTTGTGAAGAACCTACTATATCATCATCATCATCCACAATAATATTATCCTCTTTCGAGGGGTTAGTCTCATCAAAAGAAACATGAATAGATTCTTCAATAGTGAGAGTTCTTTTATTAAAAATTCTAAAAGCTCTACTAGAAAGAGAGTAACCAAGAAATATACCTTCGTCGGACTTCTCATCAAACTTACCGAGATTGTCCTTATTGTTGTTGAGAACAAAATATTTGCATCCGAATATGTAGAAAAATGCTATGTTTGGTTTCCTACCCTTGAACAGCTCATACGGAGTCTCCTTGAGAATTGGTCGAATATTGACATGGTTGCTTACGAAACACGCCGTGCTAACCGCTTCTGCCCAAAAATACTTAGGAAGATTTGAGTCGCTAAGCATTGTTCTAGCAAGCTCCACCAATGACCTATTCTTCCGTTCTACGACACCGTTCTGTTGAGGAGTCCTTGGTGCGGAAAAATTATGAGAAATTCCATGTTCTTCGCAAAAATCTTCAAAATCTGAATTTTGGAATTCTCCACCATGGTCGCTTCTTATGGAGGCTATGGTGAGTGACTTCTCGTTTTGAATTTGCTTCGCATACTTCTTGAATGCTTTAAAAGCATCATTTTTCTGCACTAAAAACAATGTCCATGTGTATCGAGAGAAATCATCAACAATAACTAAAGCATAAATACTACCTCCGAAGCTTTTCGTTCTCGATGGACCAAAAAGATCCATATGCAACAATTGAAGTGGTCTTGATGTAGAAACCACTTGCTTGGATTTGAAAGTTGTCTTGGTCTGTTTCCCCTTTTGATATGCGTCGCATAACTTATCTTTGATGAACTTTATCTTCGGAAGACCAACAACTAGATCATGCTTTATCAACTTATTTAAATGCTCCATGTGAATGTGAGCAAATCTTTTATGCCAAAGACACGCCTCGTTGTTGTTCGCCATAATACATTTTACCTTCAAGGAAGAGTCATCAAAAGAGATCATAAAAATATTATTAAATCTTTTACCTTTTAGCAAGATGTCATGGGTGACTTCATGTTCTATCAAACATTCATCCTTTGTGAAGTTGATTCGGAACCCTTTGTCACACAATTGACTTATGCTAAGAAGGTTGTGTTTAAGGCCTTCCACATAAAGAACGTCTTCGATGATTGTACATGGAGGTGCACCAACGTTTCCAACTCCAAGAATTTTTCCTTTATTATCATCACCGTAAGTAACGTATCCTTTGGCCTTTAATGATAGACTTGAAAATTTGTTTATGTCTCCCGTCATATGCTTAGAACAACCGCTATCAAGATACCATTGATTAGAAGTTCTCTTCAAGCATACCTACAACACAAAATCAAGTAGTGTTAGGTACCCAAATTGCTTTGGGTCCTTGGTAGTTAGTACCCTTTTCAACCCACACATAATGCCCTTTAGCAACACCAATGTTGCGCACATAGCAAGCATTAGGTGTATGGCCTTTGATTCCACAATAAAAATAAGTAGGTTGAAAATGACTTCTACATCTAGGAACATAATTATTTTTCTTCACAATTCTTTTCTTTTTATAACTTTGATGCATAGTTTTAGAATTGTTTGCCTTTTCTTTATCAACTTGTTCACTTGCTTTCACAAAAATGGTTTCACTTGTGCTTGGTTTGGAAAACTTAGAATATTCTAGTCCACTTTTATCATTAGGATATCTTTGGTGCCTAAGAATTTCCTCCAAGACAATTTGACCTTTTTCGTATCTTTCCAAAACTCTTTTAAGTTGAACAATTTGAAAAGATAAGGATTCACAATTTTTGCATACAAGACTTTGTTTTTCATCCAACAATTTTTGTTTTTCATTTTCAATATTTTTCATGAAAACAATATTTTGTTCTTCTAAAAATGAAATTCTTTTTCTTTTGAGATGAGATGCTTTTACACAAAGTCTTGCATTCTTTTAGAAGTTCATCTATGACTTCTTGTGCATCATTATCATAAATAGAAAAATCTTTACTAACCTCATCAATTTCTTCATCGGAATGATGTGACGCCATAAGAGTCATATTTGCACATTCATCGCTTTCCGACTCTGATGATGAACTTATCTCGTTATCGTCCCAGGCAACATAAGCCTTTTTATTTTTGAAATCCTTCTTGCCTTTGAATCCTCCTTTCTTTGCAAGTTTCGGGCAATCCGGCTTTATGTGACCTTGCTTCCCACATTCGTAACATGTGACTTCTTGATTCGATGTGGATGCATCCTTTTTCCTAAAATGTCTATTCTTTTTAGGAAAAGAGGAATTTTTATTTTTATTAAAAAACTTACCAAGCTTCTTTACAAGAAGCATGAAATTTTCATCTTCGGAAGTCTCGTTGTCTTTGTCATCCTTTGTGTCAATCTTCAAGGCAATTCCTTTGGACTTCTTTTCTTGACTTTCGTGCTTCTCGAGTCTTCCAAGTTCCAATTTATGCTCTTGAAGTTTGCCAAATAAGGATGCAGATGTCATCGTTGAGAGACTTTTCTTTTCCGAAATAGCGGTCACCTTTGGTTGCCATTCTCTTGTCAAGGATCTTAGTACTTTCAGGTTGAGATCATCATTGGTGAAGGTCTTCCCGAGAGCAATCAAATGATTTGTTAGATGAACGAATCTCTTTTGTAAGGCAACAATAGATTCACCAGGCTACATATGGAACATTTCATATTCTTGACTTAAAGTGTTGAGTCTTGATCTTTTTACTTCAGCGGTTCCTTCATGTGTTTCTACCAAGGTGTCCCAAATCTCTTTTGCCGATCTACACTGTGATACACGGAAGAATTCGTCCATACTAAGAGCGCTTTGGAGTATGTTGATTGCTTTCTTTTCATTAAGAATATTTTTCTTATCGTCTTTATCATACGTGCTTTTCAACTTTGCGGTTCCAACGCCATTGACCATATTTACTGGATTGTGTGGTCCTTCTTCGATTGTTTCCCATATACCTTCTCTTTGTGCTTCAAGGTGTGCCTTCATTCTGATTTTCCGGAAATCAAAATATTCTCCAGAAAACAGTGGTGGTTTATTACTACTTCCACCGTCTTTGAAAACCGGGTTGGTGCTAGCGGAAGCCATACTAAATCTTTTAGGAACAGGTTACCTTAACCTGCTCTGATGTCAATTGTCAGTTCAGAGTACACCTAAGAGGAGGGGGGTGAATTAGGCATTTAGAAAATTTTTCCGGTTTTTCGATATTCTTGAATTTTACTTCTTTAAGAATGTTGGTGATGAAAGCGGTAAAAGCAGAAAGACAAAGAACACGGAGAATTATAGTGGTTCCCCTCACAATCCGAGAGTACTCCACTCCCCTTTCAACATGAAAGAGAATTTCACTATCAATGTTAGATTTCTACATAAGACAATCCTAACAACCAAGAACAATCCTCTTGGATTTACAATATTTTAAGTCCTACCGAGAATAAATATCTCACACAAGGACCTCTTGTATCCACAATCCGAATCACAAGGAAACCCTACAAACTTATCTTTTATAATTCTAAGAATAAGTTGTAGTCAATATGAATTTGAATATAAGTACAATTTGAATGTATATCAATATGAAATATTGATCTTCTTCTTGAAACAAAGATTACTCAGAAATTATACAAGTGTTCTTTTGTGTGAAAGCAAGCTGTAAAGATGTGAAAGTGTATTTTAATGGCTTCTTTCAAAAATTCTGGTTTTGAACACTTTGTGAAAATTCAAAAGGTTGAAGAAAGAGTAATTTTGAAATTTGTTTCTTGAAGGTTTTTTTAAAATTGAAATTGAAATCAATTTATACTGATCAAAAACCTTTCCAAAAAGGTGTGTTTTGGGGATATCAAAAATAGCCAGTAAGAAATTTAAGAACAATGTGCTCTTTCATGAAAGGCTGCTATTTTTGGCTGTTGTTACAGTGTTAATCGGTTAACCATATAGGTTAATCGGTTAACACCTTTCCAACGTGCAAAATATTCAAATTTTTCATGTGTTAATCGGTTAACCTATATGGTTAATCGGTTAACACTGAAGATTTTTCCAAAAACACTTAATTTTAAAATAACAAGAGTATTTTAAAAGAGTTTAAAAAGGTTTTGTGTTAGTGGTGAAGTGAAGTGAGATTAAAGAACACTTGCATACATAATTCTAAGTAAGCAATGTTATACCGTGTCTTGAATCTTCAACACCACTTGAAATTTTGAAAGATGAAACTTTGATCCATAGCGATGTATGCGATCTTGCAATGTTCTTGATAATTTATTCTTGTTGATATGTTTGCACCTCTTGCTTTTTATGGAGAGATTAAGATAGAGAAGCTTCTGATTTTATCTTCAGTGTATATACCCCCACGGGTATATAGTGCAAGCAGCTTCTCAGTGCATATACCCCCACGAGTATATAGTGTAATTATCTTGATCATTTTGAAAGCTTTGACTTTTTGCTTGCAATCATGGAATGAGCTTGAGTCTTCTTTGTTGACATCATCAAAACCTTGAGATTGAAGTGTGCTTCTACATTATTTGCTGCTTTTATTATTGCTGAGTATTAGCTGTTAAGTAGCCGATGTCACTGTTGCACCCCAAAATTTGCCTAACCTTTTTTCTTACTTGGCTTTTGTTTCATTGCATTAGCATATCATCGTTCTAGCATTCACATTGCATAGTCATGTTGCATTTTGCAGGGGATCAGGAAAGGTGTGCTTATCCAATTGAGGTTATCAAAGGTTCAAGGCCTAATCAAAGGATTATATCCCAGTCATCAAGTGGTTACCATCATCAGAAGCAAGCCCAAGTCCTTGAAGAAAGGCAAGCAAGTGAATGTGATTCAACTTCTGTCTATGAGCCTATCTGAAGATCATCTGAGGAGTGTAAGCCCATGGTTAGGGGTGGAGATAGTCATTGAAGCTCATGGGAGGCCTTGAGGGTCATGGCAGAGTTCATTCAAGTATTTATGCCAAGTGTGGAAAGTCACAGTTGAAGGTGTTGCAATTAGGGTTGCATCTGGTCAACCTTGAATCAACTGTGCAATTGAAGGAGATTAAGACTCATTTCTAAGTCTTTGTGATCATGGAAAGTTGTGTTGAGGCATTTGAGGTGTCATTCCAAGATCAATTCAAGAAAAATTCAAAGTGTGAGGAGTTGCTAAAGTGGGGTTCTCAGGGTAAAATCCCCTATTTAGTGCCTAACTTCAAGACCACTTATATCAAGATACAAGTTTCATCTCAACTTTTGGCAAACATGGAACTTGTATAGCATGTTCTTAGCTTTAATTTTAGTACTAGAAGTCCTTGATTGTATTTATAGAACTCAAGTTATGATCCAGACAAGTTACAGGTCATCAGATGAATGTGAAATTTGTCTGCAAAAGTCAACCAACTTCCAAGGAACTTTTGACCTAGAAGGATGTTTCTCCTCAACTTTTGGCCAACATGAAAGTTGTACGTCTTGGTCTTAGATTTCCGATTTGTACTAGAAGTCTTTCATCTGATTTGTAGAACTCAAGTTATGAGGTTTACAAGTCAGGGGTATTTTGGGAAAGTGAGGTTATAGGTCATTTGGCATTATAGGTCATTTTCACTATCTTGCACACTCCAAATGAAGTTTTGTCCAACACAAAACTTGCTCAAAATGGGATTTTAAGGTTAACCATGTACCCATGAGGAATTGATTTGGCTTAGGACAAGACTTGGTTCATGGAAGCTTGATAAAAGGGGAATTAAAAGGCATTTAAGTTGAAAATTTCAAATTTAATCATATGTGTTCAAACAAGATCAAATGAGAGCATATTTTGAGTGGAAATATCATTTTGAGCACAATGGCATCATTGAAAAATCAGTTTGGAGCATGTTTCATGGTGTTTCACATTGTTACTTCATGGTGAAGTTATAAATCAAAACTCCACCCTTGGATGGAATTAAGCACTCAATCTTGTCCATACACTCTCACCAAGCCACAAGCAAGTCAGGTGAAGCTTGTAGAAGGCTGAAACAGCCAGAATTCATGCAGGCCATAGTTGCATTTTGGAGGAAAATTTGAATGTTGGATATCCTGAATTGGGCCTCCAAATCATTCAATCAGCTTCTATTTAAGTTCACAATGAGATTCAGATCAAGTTTGGTGGTTATTTGGAGCTAGAACCAGAGATTGTAGTTAGAGTTTTCAAGCTTCAAGTGCAAAGCGTGTTTTCCATTCCAGAGTAATTCAAGGCAAATCAAGGTTTCCATTAGCCTCAGCATTGATCCTTGAACGAATCTGCACAAGTTGGAGCCAAGAATCACCTTGTAACTGCCTCAATTTCAAGCTACAAACTAGGTTGGTAACTTTCACAATTGCTCTAGTTTTAGGATAATCTAGCATGAATTGAACTGTGGTTAGGACTTAGGAAGGAACCTAGATGGATTTCAGATCATAATTGTGGAGTTTAGAGACAATCTAAGTCATGATCAAATTTCTGTTTGGATTCGAATTAACCTGATCTTGAGGTGTTAACATGAGTTAGATAGTACATGATGATCCATGAAGAATGAGGAAGAGATCTGTGGCCTTAGTTATGAGTTTGGTGATGATCAAGATTATGGCATATTTTCTGTTCATCTTTGTGTTTCAAGATCCATGAGGATTTAGCAAAATTGAAGTGTATATTCATGATCAGGAGGAAAAACAAGAAGAACGGTACAAGTTTCTTTCAGTTTGGTTGAGATTTGAGGTTTTTCACTGTAGAGCTTCGCCGGAGAAGACGACCGAAGGTCTTCTCCGACCACCGCGAACAACTCCCTCCCATTTGCAGGTTTAAACGGAGACGATGACTGTCAGCCATTGGATCAGGTTGAGATACGTGACTTAGTCTCCAGATCATGCGCCTGTGATTCACCCTCAGATGTGGACCTTTGACCAAGCCAAAACGCAGCGCTTCATTTATGCGCTGGCACACTGGTGTGCGTTGGATTGATTGACCAGTCATGTGATCTGACGCTTCTAACATTTTCTTGGCTTTTGATTTCTTTTATTCATTTTTTATTTTCTTAAATTGCTTTATTCATCTTTAATTCATAATAAATTGAATAATCATCAGAAAAATATAAAAAAAATATGTGCATGACCCTGATTTAATGTATGATTTTTTGATGCTCTTATATTTTATATTAATGCAATTTCCAATTTATTTTCATTTTTTCCATTTTATTGAATTCTTTTAATTTGGCATTTTGAGCTTGCTATTTGTTGATTTTTGTATTCCATTTTGGTATAGAGTTGGATCTTGAATTTTTGCTGGCTGGTTGTAGGCTCATTGATGAGGTTGTAGGATTTTTATCCTAATTTTTAGGTAGCTTTAGGTTCTGTTTTGAACTAGACTTTTAGGAGCTTCCCCATTTGACCTCCCATTGGACACTTTGTGATTTAGTATTTCTTTAGTGATTCTCCCTTTAGATTCAGTCCCTGACTTTTCTACCATAGGTCCCTAACCCTCTTAGGATCCCTTAGAAAATTCTCTAGAAGTTTAGGACTTGATTTCATATTTTTCTTAGAATTAACAATTGGACTAGTTTTATGATGCTTCTAACATGACCTTTCCTCTAGAATGACCTCAATGGTGACCCATAGCATGAAATAAATTTCCCATTCCTTTTGGACAGTGCTTTAGACTTGTTATAGCTTTTGTATGCTTAATTGTAATGTTTGATTTGGTGTTTTGGTTTCCTTTTAGTAGCTTTCTTTGAGCTTGTAAGATTAGGGTTTAGGAAGAGCTTTAGATTTGGTCCCTCTTTCTCCAATAAACATGGATTGCCTTGATTGCTTTCCATTCTCATCCAATGATTCAAGGTCCCTATGTGGAAACCTCATCCCTCCTTTGGAAGGATGTGTGGCATATCACAAAAGGTAGAACCTTTGAGGATGCCTAGCTTGGATGTATGGTTGAGTGCCATGATGGATTCCCTTGGTTTCCATCGTGCCTCCCATCATCATGCAATCATTTTGATGTTGATTATCATCTCTCTTGGTGGATCATTTGAAGCTTGAAGATGAAGTCTTCTCTTGAAGATAGCTTGGGCATGGAGATCAAACTACAGACTGTTAGGCTGCTTTGCTGATAGAAGACTGTCTTGTTGTTGAGCTGCTGATTTGCTGTCTTGTTTGTTGTGCTTGTTGATTGACTGTATTTGTGTGACTGTTTGCCTGGTGTGTTGCATTAGAATAGGCTTCCATGTAGTTGGTTTAGGCCTAAGTGCATTGAAAGGTTAAGCTTGCTCTCTTTGCTTGTTTGCATTAGAGGTTGACTGTTTCCCTCTGCTTGTTTGTTACTGTTTGGCTTCGCTTGTTGGCTGAAGGTTGAGTTTGTCTCCCTTGCCTGTGCTTTGTGTTGTTCTTGCTTGTGTGCTCTAGAAGTTGAGTTTGGCTCCTTCTTCTTGTATTGCTGCATCACATGCATTTTGTCGCGGTGAAAATTGGATATCAAGCTATTGATTAACTTGAATCTTAATTCATTTACAACCGGACTTTAATTTATCCAAAAAGGAGAGGTTTAAAGAGAGAAAAACCTATAAGAATGCAAAGCCAAAGACAAGGCCTAAAGCTGAGCAAAGAGATCTAAAGGTTCGGGGGTTGGTTATACCTAGGGAAGGTGTTAGCATCCTAAGCATCTGTAGTATTCTACAGGAACCTCTTGTTAATATTTGTGTTTGCTAAAGTTGCTTGCTAAAAGGGAGGAGTGCTAAGGTAAAAATCTAAAGTATAAAGGTATGTACAAGTTTGCTCGCGAAGACATCGCATCTCGTGCCTACGTATCCTGACGGGAATGGAATCAGAGCAATCGTAGTTCCCCTATTTAGGGATGAGGAATTATTGACTGTGGTCAAGATTCCAAAGGGAAGTAAGCATTCATGATGAAATACTTACATGGAGTGCGGCGACTCCTCTCCTAAGTTGAGATTGTTGTGAGGGAATGTCCACGGCGGGACGGTAATCATGAGTACGGCGACTCAAATCCTAAGGCTAGGATAAAAGGGAAAGGGTGTTCACGGCGGGACAGATTAAAAGTGAGTACGGTGACTCAAGTCCTAAGGCTAGGAAGGTGTAAAGGATGTCCACGGCGGGACGGGAAACATGAGTGCGGCGGCTCGTATCCTAAGGCTAGGATTTAAGGGAAATAAAATGGGAATCACATCAGGTGAAAATATATTAAGAAAAGAATTTAGAATAAAGAAACACCTAAAACGGATTAATTTTGAGAAAGCTATGACTTGGTGAAGAAAAATATGAAATAAAACAAATAGGTAATTAAAAAGTGCACTAGGCGGGGTTTGAACCCACCACCTTTGTACCACAAATAATAAACTTGACCACTAGGCCACACACACGCGCATGTTATATGGATGGAAAAGATAGATAAAATAATAAAACATGAAAAAGAAAATAATTTGAAGCAAAAGGGGCCTCGCTGAGGCTCGAACTCAGGACACAAGGCATGATGGGCGTTTTAAGGGCAAGGTTTATACCACTAGGGTGGCTATACATCCAATGTTAAAGCCACCCCAAAATAAAGACAAGGCTTCCATGCGTGTGATATTGGGCAAGGCTTGAGGCAAGAACCAAGAAAAGTTGAAATACGTTTTCATTCATAACTTCTTCAATATTCAACCAAATTGAATAAAATTTTAACCAATCTTGCCTAGAATTAAATGAGGGTGATGATGGTGATGTTGGTTTTTCCAGAAAATGTACCTATCAAAAAACTCGAAGGCTCATGCAATTTTAGCACTTGATATACGTTTTGAAATCCAAAATATGAACCAACTGTTGTAAAAATCAAATGATGGTTTGAACATGTTATAAATGATGTAATTGATGAGTTCCAACAACTGGTTTGGATCAAAACACATCAGGATGAGTAATGGCATGGTCATGCAAGTGTTATGTTTGAAAATGCACTTTTGGAGCCAATGATCAAGACAAAAGGTTTTATGAGCAACTAGTTGTTTGAGCAAGCTGTAAATATGCTATAGAGTGAGGTTAATTAGAAAGCTTGATGAAAAAAACATAGCATGAGAACATGGAAAATGCATTTTTTGTTTGAGTTAATGGACAAAGTAAACATGAACATAAGTTGAAAAAAACCAGTTAGCAATAAAATCAATGAAACACAAAGTCTTAACCAAGTAGCAGGTCTGTAATTGATCTCCAAACATCCACATAATTGTAAAGTGATTTCAAACAGTTTTGCAATCAAAAGTTTTGAATATAGTCCTACTCTCCCAAATTGCCTTACTACCATGACAATAGGCTTTGATCAAGAGACACAAAGATGTTTGTTGATATGAATAACCAGTACAAAATTTTAAGTGATAGCAAGCAGCTTATGGCAGTAAATTAAACAAAACTCATGGTTAAAACAAAACACAAAGCAAGTAGCTAGATTAACATCAATGCAGCCACATTCATCATTATTGGCATTGGTACATAACTAGACAGCCCTAAACAAGTATATTCTGAATTCAATGAGTGGTTCTAGCAGCAAATGATTGGAAGTGGATACTCAATGAGATGCAAACAGTTGTGAAATTTTGACTGTAACTTGGATTTCAAGGTTTTCAAAACAGATGCAGATGCAAAGTGTGCACATTGATTATGGATTATGCTTAATGAGAAGTCTCAAATTCCTACTGAAATGTTGAGGTAACTGTTAAAGTGATGAATTGGCAGATCAACTTACAAAAGCAATATGTTAATGAATTTATCACATGTAGATTTCAGCACTCTAAAAAAAAGGGAAGCTTAATAGTACCTTAATGCAAGAACTCAACAGCACTACAAACTAAAGCAGAGGTGATTGGTAGCTCACAAACTCAGCACTCATGAATCCTAACATGAATCACAAGGGTGTTCAAATCCTAACAGCAAATGGTCTAACTTTCATGACAATGTCCATTTCACAGCACAAATGTGAGCTTCTTAATGTAACAGGGCCAAAAACAGCAGTCTCTTCTAGTCTATTCTTGTGCAATCTGATAGCAAAAGAAGAAAAACCAGAGACTCTCCCTTTTTATAAAGTTTAGTGGATTTGCCTCCTTTTGAAGAAAATGCAATTTTGTGGTCAGACCTCACAAATGAACTTCCAGCTGCTTTTTGAGGTTTGGAACAACTACAATATTATTAATGTGAAGTGTTTGAGGTGCTAGAATGGTAGGAATGGTGAGAGGTAGTAATTTGGCTTGAAAAATGCATAAAGGTCAAACTTGAGTGGTGTGGAAGTTGACTTTTTGATCCTTTGATTTTTTTGAGAAAACCAATGGTGGGAACAACTTCAGAGGGTCATTTTAAGGTTGTCTATATGATTTTTAAAGTGTTGGGATGTTTGGAAGTGGAGCTGGTATGAAAAGTGCAAAATGACATTTTTGGTGGTTTTGGAGATTTTGTGATTTTTGTGATTTTGAAGCAAGGGGTGAAAGAGCAAAGGCTTGAGCTTTCTCTGGTTTTTAGAATGAATATTGTGTAGAAAATGAAATGGTGAGGGCTCTATTTATAGGCAAGGAAGTGGCTTGGGGCAGATTTGGAGATTTCTTCACTTTGAAGAAAGGTTTTGGATTTTTTTGATTAAACCTCCACAAGAGGGTTTCCTTGGCTGCAAGGCAAGTCTCAATTGTCAAGAAAAATGATGGTTTAGTATGGATAATTTCAGGCTAGAAGCATATCTTGAGGGATGATTCAGACTTGCTTTCCACATCATGCTTGTTTTAATGATTTTAAAATGCAAGTTGCAAGGCAACTTGCAAGCCACTTGCAATTTGGCTAAATCCATAAACTTCTACACTTCCTTGGTTCTTTCACGCTAAAAACTCCTCACATATCAGATACAACATGGTTTACCAGCTGAGTTTGGTCAATTTTGATGAAAGAATGAATTCTTGAATTTTGACAATGTGGGACTAAAGTATGAAACCCTCAACTTGCCATAACCATATCTTTCAGCTCACAAATCCTTTTGAGGACTTCTAATACTTTTTGAAAATCCCTCATGGAGCTCTAAAACATTCTTGTTTTCCAGAAATTCTAACTCCAACTGGAACTATATGAAAAATCCCCTCAAAATTGGCTGAAAATAAGCTTTACACATGAAATAACTTAGAATTTTTCTAAGTTATTTTACCCTCTTGTGATGAATTTGCTTCTAACTCCAAAAATAAGCATTTTATGATTATGGACCACTGTGGTACTTTTGTAGGACTTGTCAAGAGCTTTCCAATGAGCTTTGAACCAACTCATTTGGATGTGTGGTTAAGGAGTTAGGGTTTGGTCCCTTTCAAAACCCTAATTTCCCGATTTTTCGGTTACTCCTTCATCCTTGACCCAATGACTATGAAATTTTATGAGTAGGCTTAAATTGACATATGGAACATTTTTGTTTCACATCTTGAAGTCCAATTCCTTAAATTTGAAAAGCCGACTTTTCGGTCAATCGTACGATCGATTGGTGACTACCGCGTCGTCTGTTGACACTCCGGACCTTTTGAGACCTTGAAACTTCTTGAATGGACTTTACTAAGCCATATGAACTTCATGAATCACTATCCCACCATTAGAACATCTTCCAACACAAAAGTCAAACCATAGTTGACTTTTTACCAATCAAAAACCCTAATCGGGGCCCCAAACTGCACTGTTCTTGATTCTGGGGTAACAACCTCAAATTGATTTCACTTTTGTCTCACATTGTATCTTTGAACTTGTTTCATGATTGAACCAACCCGAAACATTGATTGATCAAACCTCAAAGCTTCGATTTTGACTGCGCAAAACCCTAATTCATCTGCATCTTAACAAAAAAAAACTTGAACTGGGTTAAGGTTAGATAATCACATGAGTATGATCCTAAAATAATAATGAGGATCTAAGGGGTCAAAACTTAGGGTATGACACATTTTACTTACAGTTATTTCTTTCAGTTTATTTCTTGTGTTGTTGCTTTCCTTTGCCATGTTTCCCTAAGGACTCTGACCTCTCTTGTTCAAGAGAAGTTATGACAGACATTAGGGTTCTAACCATGCAGGATAACATTAAGTAGCTCCCTCCTAACCTCAATCATAGGATCAACTTTGCATGACAACTTTAGGATTGGATCAGTTCCCCTTTAGTGCGTCCTTTCTCTTCTCATCTTCAAACATCTTTAAAACACTTAATAAAGATTAATGCGTGTTGTACGCTACAAGCCTTAAGCACTTGAGAAAGGGTTGTTGGAGAGTTTCTTTTCAACAACTTGGGTGTTTAGCAGGGTACCCTTTGGGTGACATGCGACGCATTCACTCTTAAGTCCAAGTCTTTAGTGCAACATGAGTTACAAACAAAACTCAAAACACTTCTTCTTTAAAAGACTTCAAAAACAAACATTCAAATCCTTTTTGTCCCTTGGGACCTTTAAGCCTTGGAAACCCTTTTCATAAGGAGAGTTTCGTTAACTCTCGGTTCTACCGCAAACGGTAAACGCCTAAGTCTCCGACGAGCGAGCTGCATACACCAACTGCTGGAACCGTTTGTTAACCCTACTCGGGTAAAAGCTTTTGAACCAAACTTGTGGTCTTGTTAACCCGAACTACGTTTGCTCTGATCTTTCACGCCGTGCGAAAGTACGTAGGCACGGGATGCGATATCTCGGTGAGCAACCTTCCCCTTTCACCCGTAGTTAGGCGAACTACGTTGACTCTGATTTCTCGTTCCAGACGGGAATACGTAGGCATAGAACTGTTGTGTTCTGCCAAATCATTTTCTTTTCTTTTCAGACCAGACTTTTAGCGTAGATAGATAAACCAACCCGTCAGATAAACACAACAAGCATGGATCCCATCGAGTACGATGGACGTGAGGGGTGCTAATACCTTCCCCTTGCGTAACCGACTCCCGAACCCAGACATGGTTGCGATGACCTTGTCTTATACCTTTTCGTCAGGTTTTTCCGATCGTTTCCTTTCCCTTTCTGTGGGATAAATACCGAAAGGTGGCGACTCTTTTGTTTTGCCGACACCTTATTTTCGCGGTAGCACAGTCACTGTGGATGTTATAACCTTGGGAATAACATCCATCGTGTGCTTGCCAGAATTTTCAGCTTCTGTTGTTGAAAGCGCTATTGTGGGTTGCTTCTTGCTGAACCATGAGATCAGATGACTTCCCAGAAACTGACAGCTTCCAAAAGTACTTTTACATTCTATTCTGTCTCCAGCATAGTCATCATCACAGAGTCCAACTAATCTGTATTCATCAGATCTTCTGTAACACAAACCCAAGTTAGTAGTACCTTTCACATACCTCAAAATCCTCTTAACAGCTGTTAAATGGGATTCTCGAGGATCTGATTGGAATCTAGCACATAGACAGGCACTAAAGAGGATATCAGGTCTAGAAGCAGTCAAGTACAGAAGAGAACCAATCATACCTCTGTAGAGCTTCTGATCTACCTTTTTACTTACCTCTTTTTTACCTAGCGTGCTTGTAGGATGCATTGGAGTCTTTGCTAGCTTGCTTTCTGTCATGTTGAATTTCTTCAGAAGCTCCTTTACATACTTTATCTGATTATGTAGGTGCCTTCTGGAGTCCGATTCACTTGAATTCCCAGAAAGAATCTAAGTTCTCCCATCATGCTCATTTCAAATTCTGCCTGCATAGATTGAGCAAACTCCTTTCCAAGCGTAATATTGGTAGTTCCAAAAAATAATATCATCAACATAAATCTGACAGATTAAAGTGTCTTTCTTAATTGATTTATGGAAGAGAGTAGTATAAAATTTTCCTCTGATAAAATTATTTTCTAGAAGGAAATTACTCAGCCTCTCATACCAAGCTCTGGGAGCTTGTTTTAAGCCATAGAGTGATTTCTTAAGTTTAAAAACGTGTTCTGGAAATTTTTCATTTTCAAAACCAAGAGGTTGATGAACATAAACTTCCTCTTTTATAAAACCATTTAAGAAAGCACTTTTAACATCCATTTGATACAAAGTGATGTTATTCTGTGCAGCAAAAGAAATAAGCAAGCGAATAGATTCTAACCTTGCCACAGGAGCATATGTCTCTGTGTAATCTATACCTTCTTGCTGACTGTATCCTTGAGCAACCAGCCTAGCCTTGTTTCTGATAACTTCTCCTTGCTCGTTTAGCTTGTTTCTGAAGACCCAATTTGTTCCAATGATGTTGAATCCATTTGGTCTTGGAACCAGATCCCAAACGTCATTCCTTGTGAATTGGTTAAGCTCTTCTTGCATAGCAAGTATCCAATCATTATCATTCAGAGCCTCATCTACAGATGTAGGTTCAATGATAGATACCAAACCAAACAGTGACGTTCTAGAAGATCTGAGAAATGATCTTGTTCTGATAGGGTCATCCTTCTTTCCAATTATCATTTCCTCTGGATGAGAGACTTTGATTCTGGATGATCCTTTACTATTTGGTTATTTAGAAATTGTCAAGTTGTCCATCTGAGCAGTCAAAGGAGTAGCATCTGACGTTGCTTCTGGTGCTTTTGCTTGAGCTTTGCCTGCCTCTGATTCTTCAGAGTCTGTGAGAAGGACTTCTCTATCTGCAAAAATTTCAAGCTGCTTTGGCTTTTGATTGCCAAGCCTATCATCAAATCTAACATGAATTGATTCCTCTATAATTTGTGTCTCAGTATTGTATACTCTGTATCCTTTAGAGCGTTCAGAATATCCAAGCATGAAACACTTCAGAGCTTTAGAATCAAACTTGTTCAGATTTTCCTTAGTATTCAACATAAAACATACACATCCAAAAGGATGGAAATAAGAAATGTTGGGTTTTCTATTCCTCCACAATTCATAAGGAGTCTTCTCCAGAAGAGGTCTTACATACACTCTGTTCTGAATATAACAAGATGTATTCACTGCTTCTGCCCAAAAATGTTTTGCCATGTTAGTCTCGTTGGTCATGGTTCTGGCCATTTCTTGCAATGTTCTATTTTTCCTTTCTACAACTCCATTCTGTTGAGGAGTTCTAGGACAAGAAAAATCATGTGCAATGCCATTTTCTTTATAAAAAAATTCAAAGTATTTATTTTCAAATTCTCCACCATGATCACTTCTGAATTTAACAATTTTAAATTCTTTTTCGTTTTGGACGTGTTTGCAGAAGTCAATGAATTCAGAATGAGACTCATCCTTGTGTTTCAGGAATTTTACCCATGTCCCTATGCTGTAGTCATCAGCTATGACTAATCCATACTTCTTGCCTCTGATGGATGCAGTTTTCACTGGTCCAAATAGATCAATATGAAGCAGCTCTAATGGTCTAGAGGTAGAAACAACATTTTTTGCTTTGAAAGAAGATTTTGAAAATTTTCCTTTCTGACATGCTTCACAAAAAGCACCTGAGTTGAACTTCAACTAAGGAAGTCCTCTGACCAGATTGAGTTTATTAATATGAGATATATGTCTCATACTAATATGCCTCAATCTTCTATGCCAGACCCATTGCTCATCGTTAACAGACAGAAGGCATTTTACATTCTGAACTTTAAGTTCTGAAAGATTGATTTTGTAAATGTTGTTCTTCCTTTTTCCATTAAAGAGGATTGAACCATCTTTTTGACTTGCAACTTTACAACATTTTTGATTGAAGATTATATCATAACCATTGTCACTTAATTGACTTATGGATAATAGATTATGTGTTAATCCTTCAACAAGAAAAACATTAGATATGGAAGGGAGGTTACCATTACCAATAGTTCCAGAGCCTCTAATTTTTCCCTTCTGGTTCCCTCCAAACTTCACATCACCTCCAGATCTAAGTTCCAGGCTTTGGAATATAGACCTTCTTCCCGTAATGTGACGCGAGCAGCCAGAGTCCAGGTACCATGATTGGTGTTTCAACTTTGCTGCTAAGGACATCTGCAACAAAGATTATTTTGTCCTTAGGTACCCATATTTTCTTGGGTCCTCTAGGGTTAGTAGGTTTGAAATTCTTTCTGAATTTCTTTCCCATAAAAGCATCTTTGTTCTGCCGAGGTTTTGGTTTATTAAACACAGGTTTGTTCTGATCATAACGTGTGTGCTTAATATCATTTAAATGACCATATTTGAAATGAGTATATAGAGGAGAATACTTAATGGTCAGTTTATCAACAGGTTTTGGATTTAAATCCTTCCCAGAGGATGATTCATATCCAATTCCCTTTCTGTTGTTTCTGCTTACGCCATAGATCATGGAAGCCATCTTGCTTCTATCTAGGCCTCTGGACAAAAACTTTTGAAAGCTATAGTCATACTCTTCTAAAATTTTTTTAGAGCATGATATAGGATCTGAGTCATATTTTTGAGGTTTTTCTAAATCATTTTTCATTTTAAGATTGTTTGCTTTAAGCTCAGCAACTTCTGATCTCAGCTGATCATTCTCATATGCAAGACAACTTTGAGGCCTCTTGTATTTGAGTTTGATCTTGCTATAGCTTTCAAGAATTTCAGATAAGCTCTCAGTAAGTTCAACTCTAGAAAGTTCAAAAAATACCTCTTCTGAATCTGATTCTGATCCAGATTCAACAGTTTCTTCGTGGTCCTCCACGTCAGCCATCAGTGCTACATTAGCACATTCATCTTCTGATTCTGATGAAGATTCAGAAGCATATGAATCATCCCACGTGGCCATTAGAACTTTCTTCTTCTTTTCAAACTTCTTTCTGGGTTTCTCCTTCAGAAGTTTGGGACATTCATTTTTATAGTGGCCTGGCTCCTTGCACTCGTAGCACACTACATCTTTCTTTCCAGATTTCTTATGTCCAGAAGATTCGCCATGCTGATTAGATCTCTTGAAGTTTCTTAACATCTTTTGTTTGTGCTTCTAGAGTTGGTTTATCCTCTTGGACAGCAAAGAAAGTTCATCTTCTTCTTCTGAAGATTCTTCAGAGCTTTCTTCAATAACCTGCAACACTTTAGCAGATTTGTTAGATTTTAACGCAACAGACTTACCTTTCTTCTGAGGCTCGTCTTCCTCCAGCTCAATCTCGTGACTCCTTAAGGAACTGATAAGCTCCTCCAGAGTGATCTTATTCAGATCCTTTGCAGGCTTCAACGCTGTCACCATTGGTCTCCACCTTGTAGGTAAGCTTCTGATGATTTTATTGACATGGTCAGAAGTGGAGTAACCTTTATCCAGAACCTTCAACCCAGCAGTTAGGATCTGAAATATTGAGAACATAGTTTCCACAAATTCAGACTCCTTCATTTTGAAGGCTTCGTACTTCTGGATGAGGGACAGAGCCTTTGTCTCCTTTACTTGGGAGTTTGCTTCATGCGTCATTTTTAGAGACTCAAACATATCAAATGATGTTTCTCTATTTGTTATTTTCTCATACTCAGTATGAGATATAGCATTTAATAGAATGGTTCTCGCCTTGTGATGGTTTCTAAACTCCTTCTTCTGTTGATCAGACATAGACTTTTTGTCAACCTTTTTGCCTTCATCATTTGTAGGATGAATATAACCATCAGTAACCAAATCCCATAAGTCAGCGTCATAGCCTAGAAAGAAACTTTCTATTCTATCTTTCTAGTAATCAAACTTCTCACCATCAAACATGGGAGGTTTGGTGCTGATTCTGTCTCTATCATCGTATTTGTTGTTGTATGAAGTTGAAATTGAAGCTTCAGCAGCCATGATAAATCAAGAACAATAGATTAAGATTTTTTCCCAACATGATCTTTTTCTGTCATGGTTAAGTGAGAGCACTTACAGAACCAGGCTCTAATACCAACTGAATGTAGGAAAAACATTTAGAAGGGGGGTTTGAATAAGGGTTTTAAAACAATTAAGATGATAGAAAAATAACACAGTATTTTTATCTTGGTTCGTTTGAACTCAAACTAATCCAGTCCACCCTACCAAGGTGATTTGCCTTTCTCAACAAGGACTTAATCCACTAAATCAAACTTGATTACAGTGTAAACTACTAAGACAACTGTCTTAGTCTTCTCAAGAAATTCTGACCACAACTTGGTCTTCTTAAGGAATTCTTTTACAAAGATAACCTAACAATGTGTTTAAGATGTGCTTCTAAAAAGCTATATCACAACAGTGATTTTTACACAAGTTAAAGAACGAATATGAAAACTATTCATCTTGAAGAAAGTTTGTATGAGTTGCTTAGTTGAACAATTTGTCAATAATTCCGTCAACGTTGAAGTGATGCTTAGACTTGCTTTTATAGTACTTTGAAATCTATTTCTCAAAGACTGTGCAATCTGCGCATTCTATTCTTTTTGTCTTCTATTGACTTTTCCTTTCTCAGAAGGGGAATGTTCAAACAAATCCTTTTTGTCTGAAATCCTGTGTCAAGCACGAATGAGGAAAGAGTCGTTTGGATAAGGACAAAGAATATGCCAACAGATCTTTATTTGAACAACATCTTCTTCAACAACTTTGGAACGCCTTGCATCAGAACTTATGATGATGTTCCTAGTTCTTCAGATCATAGTTAACCCAATCAGAGTTTCTCTATCAGAGTTTGCAGCAAAGTGCTTTAAGCGTGAAATTCTTTATCAGAGCATACTTGCTTATCAGAGCTTCTGTACTTGCAGCATTTAAGTACTTCCAGAGTCTTCTGAAGCTTTACGTATGTTCTTTACTCAAGTTCTTCTTAGCTTCGCTCAGAGTCATTGTAGCAGATCAGACTCTTCTGATGTGTTGCTTCTGACGCTCAGAGCTTTCTCGTTCTTTAGTGTTCAGAGGCGTTCTTGCTTCCAGAATAATATTAATTTTGATATCTGAAACAAATAAACACTTGAACAAAAATTAGAGTATATAAATTCTTTATACAAAATTTCATTAATGTTATCATCAAAACTATGAGATATATTAAACAACAATCTGTGTTCTAACAAAAGCAACATTAGAGGTGAAAAGAAGAGGTTTAACAAAAGCAAAGATCAGTGCTTTAAATGTCAAAGGTTTGGTTATTTTGCAAGAGAGTACAATATGAACAAGAAGGGACCTCAAGGAGATAAAGCCAAGGTTACAAGACAAGAGTTTGAAGGAGAGAATACACTTTTGGTCATGATCACAAAAGGAAAATGCAACAGTAGCAGGCTGCGAGACAATGGTAGCACTAATTCTGGGAATGTTGCAAAAACAGGTTGTAACCAGTTACATGAAAGTTGTAATCAATTACATGAAAGCTATAACCAGCTACATGCAAAAGAAAATGTTATGGTAATTGTGAGAGAAGGAGTCCAGTGCAGCAAAGAATGGTATTTGGACTCTGGATTTTCTACTCATATGACGAGGAGGAAGGATTAGTTTGTTAAAAGCAATTGTGCCGTGAAGAACAAAGTGAAGTTCGCGGATGACATGACTCTAGCGGCCGATGGGATCGGTGATGTTTTGATCATGAAAAGGTATAGTGGAAATTCCTTCATCAAATATGTATTGTACATTCAAGGAATCAAATTCAACCTTCTAAGTATTGACTATTTTCTTGATAAGGGTTACAATATTCACATAGAAAACAAAGGGTTACGCGTTATGGATGCAAACAAGGTTTTGTTCCTTAAAACCCATTGGCTGCCAATAGAACCTTCAAGGTTAAGCTGGAGGTTATTGAGCATAGATGTCTTGCTACAATGGCAGGTTGAGAAGAGTGGATATGGAGTTATCATCTTGGGCATCTCAATTTCCAAGATCTCAAAGACTTGCAAAAGAACAGAATGGTAATGTGGTTGCCATTGATCAACATACCAGCTGAAATTTGTGAATAATGTGTGCAAGCAAAGGAACATAAGGGTAAACTTAGCAAGGATGCATGTTGTAGAACCAAAAATCACCTTGAGGTGGTTTATTCAAATATGTGTGGACCAATGAAAGTAGATTCCATTGATGGCAATAGATATTTTGTCACATTCATCGATAATTATAGTAGAAAGCTACGAACATACCTAATTAAGATAAAGGATGTGGTATTTGAGTGTTTAAGAAGTTCAAGTCCATGTTTGAGCGGAAAAGCAGTCACAAGCTCAAAGTGCTCAAAACAGATAGTGGAGGCGAATATGTCTCAAACAACTTTGAGAGGTTTTGTGATCAAGAAGGGATAATACATGACGTTGAACCACCTTATATACCGTAGCAGAATGGTGTTGCTAAAAGGAAGAGTCGATCAATCATGAATATGGTAAGAAGAATGTTAAAAGGGAAGAACTTGCCGAAAGAGTTATGGAGAGAAACGATATCCACAACTTCCTATTTGTTGGATTTGTGTCCAACAAATAAGCTAGAAAAGGTAACACCAGAGGAACAATGGTCAAGGTTCAAACCAAAACTGAACCATTTGAGAGTTTTTTTATTATGTAGCGTATCAACATGTTCCAGGGCAGCATAGAAAGAAGCTGGATGATAAGGTAAAAATGATGATATCTATAGGGTATCACTCTACCGGTGGTTACAAGTTGTTTGATGTAGCAAACATGAGGATCGTGATCAGTTGAGACGTCATTGTCGAAGAGATAAAGCAATTGCAGTAGCCTATAACTGGTTGTGCAAAAGATGTAACTGGTTACAACTTTGAAACTTCAAATTTTGCAGATAGGGAAAGTGCATAAACGCTTGTTATCGAAGCCCAAATTGAAGAGAATGCGAGAAGATGAACAAGAAAAAGAGGTTTGCCTTAAAGACTCCAAGATTATGAGTTGTTCCGAGATAACAAAGTCAATCATGATGGTGAATTTGTCCATTTTGCACTTATGACCAAATCTAAACCCGTTAAAATAAAAGAGGCTTTAATTGATCCAAAATGGTTTTGTGCTATGAAGGAGGAGTTGGAATTTATTGAGAAGAACAATACTTGGGAGTTGGTTGATCTACCGGACTGAAAGAATTCAATTGGTATGAAATGAGTGTTCAAAGTGAAGGAAAACCCTAAGGGTGAAATTGTCGCACCCTAATTTTTGAACCTAAGATCCCACCTATTTTGCATCGTCTTGCATAACATTGCTAGGTCGATCATACTTGCGTGGCTAACCCCATCTTTATGTTTTATCGTTTCTATTTGTTCACAGTTGAATCATTGCCTTGCTTCGAAGGGACCTCAAGGGTTATTCAGTTAGTTGAGAGTATACCATCAACCAAACACACCAAATTCAAAATAAAGACGATACTCTTTCTTTTAACGCCTCGAGGATTAGGAATGTCAGGACTTGAAAAGGATTCGTAGTATTCCGGGCACTATTGTCTTCTTAGTCGCTCATAATGGAAGTTAACGCAAACTGGAGACTGTAGTTAAAGGTTTTGGTAGGAATGCAAGTCATGGGCCGAGGTTTTACTTGAATGAAGATGTAAAAGGATCAATACCCTAAATATGGCCAGTATGTTGAGGTTAGGTATGAGGGTGATTTGGAAGATGAATGTAAGGGACGAGTTGCCAAATGCAAAGGATGTCGAGTTATGATACGAGTTTTGTTTTCAAATCTAATCCTTATTCGAGCCATTACATGATTCATTTGAAGGAAAAGCTTATAAGCTATTGTTGGGATTCAAAACTGCAAACCCGAATTCTTCGCGACACGATGGGTTTTAAGTTGAATTTTCACAAGAGCAAGTTTAAAGGATTTTCATGGGGTTAACACCAAGGCAATCTTTATGCAAATCCATAACTTTAAAGCTACAGTTTGAAGTTCCTGGAATACTTTGAATATTAAGTTACAAATAAGAGTTCATATTAATTTGCTTCAAAGCAAACAAGGTCACCTAACTTAAACTCTTCACAAGTTCGAACAAACGTATTCCAATATCTACCTAAAGCAATTCCAAGTCGGACCAAGAAGCATTTGGAGAGGAAATCATAAGATACGGTTCTATGCAGATGAGTATGAAATCCAAGACTTAAGCATAAAAGTTGAAATACATTAAAGGGGTATTACAAGAGGTCAGAACCAAATACAATAAATCAAGAAGGTGCAAATGCTGCAAACAATGAATCCAAATACAAATAACAATGGCGCCACAAGTCTTAGGCATATTAATTTGAGTTCAATTCAGACCTGAAGCTACTTGCAACATCATGCCTCTCCACTTTACGTTTCCACCTCACAACCCAAGCACATGCACTTTTTCAATCCGAGCGTAAGTGAAAGTGCAGCCACTCGCCGAATGCATAAACCTGCCCAAAATTCTAATGAAAAACACCCATTAGATATCTCAAAGGTACCATGATAAGGTTCACAAATAAGAAATAGACGGAAATACTTTCCCACCTTTAAACCCAAGAACTCTGACGCGAAAACGTAAATGGCGATTAGTACGAAGTTCAGAATTCATGATCATGAATTTCGTCGGTTCACACGTTGGCGTTCCATTCCCGGTTAAGATCCAAGGAAGATTACAAACATTCTCTTCACATAAAGCATTTTTCACCATAATCAACACCCACCCCAACGCCAAGAACTCATTGTTCGATAAACCAAGGCTAAACGCAAAAGTCACAGAGCCAAAAAAAGAGTGTTAGATTTGAATGCTCAAAAGACCGTTTCATCTAAGGATATAGAGACCTGTTACGAAACTTGAAATGACTCCCTAGCTCTAATTCCCAAATATCAAAAAATCCCAAATCCACAAAGAAGTATGCCACCCTAGAGATGAATTTGACAACTAACTTGCAAAGTTATCAGCCTTCGAAGTCATTCACGCATGCTCAATAAGTGCGCAAATGCGGTAACCTCCCCTCCCACGCAATACCGCCCTCAACCGCCTTGACAACTCCATCTCGAAAGCATGATTCTGTTAGCATATAGCACTCAACATTTCTCTAAACAAAGGCTAATAAATCTCCTACCTTAGAGAATCACCACGATTCATAGTTACATACATAAACGAGTGTAAGGTCCAAGAGCACTCCTTATTTACATCCTACAGTTGCCATACCATCGAAGGCCTGCAACCAAATAAGAAATATTTCATCATGATTAAACTTTGAAGGATCAAACTCAGGTGATTGAGGAAAGATTATTGAAGTCAGTAAATACAAAAGGGCATAAGAAAATTACACTACTGTCATAAGTTTTTCTCCCTGATCGCGACTTTCTATGTCTAATACAACCTAACTGCAAGTGCACAGTCTATCGCATAGTAATAATAGATATCGATCCCACAGGGACTCGTAATCAAACTAGTGTTCTCGGGAGTTACTATGTTTAGCTAGGTAGAATATGTTTAAGGGAATAAGATTGTCACTAAAAGGGAACTAAGAATACTATTTAGATTATAATTGATTGAATCGATACGTAGTAATTGTGTTCTTCAGGGATTTGATAAGTTACTGGTGTATGAAATAATTTTCAAAGTTTATTTAAGCAGAAAATGGAGATTTGAAGACTCTCGCCTCACGATGGTTATTGACGCTAATCATAATCCTAAGGGCCAAACGTACACTTTCGTATCCCGTTCGGGGTTTAAACTATTTTTTGGAAATCTCTAAGTTCTAATTCATTTTAAAGTGCTTTTGCTGTTATTAAAACAAATGCCTAGTGTTTACTATCTGACCTTACCGCAGCTTTCGCTTGTTGGTTCGTATCTTAATTAATTTCACACTTTCGTGGCAAAACTACTTTTAAATAAGTTCTCGCTTTCGCGACGAAGTTTATTCAGTGAATCAATTTTAAACACTCAGACCATAGATTACTTTTATGAAAAGAAAGTTTTTCAACCAGTTGTTATCAAATCCCATTCGAATTATTACTACATATCGATTACCTAAGTTTAGCTAGACATGGATTTGGGAAAGATAAAATATAAATAAAAACAATAAATAATGATTTGCATTATAATAATAATTGAAATCGATCAAAATGAAAACCTGTAAATATTCCAATTGGCCTTTGGGCAGATCCTCCACAGATGTTGGCAGGATTCTGGTCTTTAATGTCAAAGTGATCGTACAATAAAATAGAAATTTTGGAAGAATGGAAAAAGCAATACAGGAAAGGTAAAGAGAAACAAATAAGAATAAAACTGGAAAATAATGCTCTGAAAAGTAAATTCGGCAGCACTTCGTGGTATGAATGCAGCACCCTTTCTGAAGTCCCCTGCTTCCCTTTTTATAGAAGTGGAATCCCAACGGTTATCTCTGAAGATGATGGACCTTGAGGCAGATAATTTAGGGAGTAGTGGTCCACTCTGTGGGAATTGGAACTGATTCTTTGACGTGTAATCTGAGTGGGGCATTTTTGCCTGCATGACGGTCGTCATGGATCTGTGACGGTCGTCACATCAGCAAAAACAGCTTGCTGCGCTTTTCATTGTGTTTTCACTCCTTTTTCGTCCGTATTTCATCTGAGATTGCTTCTTTTCTTCATGTTGCCTTGTTTAGACGTGATCGTTGAATACCTGCAAAACATCAGACAAATACACGGAAATAACCCGAAATCGGATCGAAAACGGTTAGACTTTAGTTGAATTATGCATGAAAATATCTATACGATTTCGTGTTATCAAACTCCCCTAAGCTTGAATCTTTGCTTGTCCTCAAGTAAAACATGGAAAAGTCGGTAAGCACGAGGCAGCTTCTTCGTTCGCAGAGTTTGGAAAACTCGGGATTCTTGGTAGGAACAAGACGAGTATCATGACGACACTGGACTACAAGTCTTCAAAGGTCTCCTTTTTATGCAAATCGGTCTCAGTCATGCTACTGTAGCTCGGTGTCAAGGTTCTCGCGGCAAGTTCACCCTGTTTGTTCTAGCGCAATCACATTAAGCCCGTTGTCCGTACACTTTCATGGCAAGTCGACCTGTTAGTGAATATGATCTCATTTCTGTTTTTGATCTTCTTCATTGATCATAATTCTATGTCATTGATTTTCAATGAGTTTTTCGTGCCGTTGGGCTAAATTCTCGGGTGAGGAGCACCTAACTTAGAAGGAAACATGTCTTATATTTTTGGGCTTTTTAGCTCTCTTTTCATGATTTTTCATCTTTTTGGAGATCATACACTTATTTGCATCGATCGCTCGCTTAGAAGTGTTTTTAGGATGGTGCTGACTGCTAGTATAAACTACTTGGGGTTGAGTTTGCGTAGGCACTTGAGACTTTGGTACACGTAGGTGGTGAAACCGACTCGCATAAACTAGAGATCTAAGGTGTCTGAACGATACTGGTTTTGTTAGAACTGTCGTTTCCTCGGAGTTTCAAAACTTGTTTTGAACTCAGGTGCATTCTCGTGATGCTTTTGCTTTTGAGGAACGAATGAAAATTTTTTTGTTTACGTTGAATAATGTGGGGATTGTTTGCGTAACGTGAAAAATATATAGACGAGCTTTATTTTCTAGAAATAGAAAGTGTTAAAATAGAAATTACGAAAATTCAAAGTGCAGTGAAATGGAAATAAAGGAAATTCAGAGTACAGTGGAATGGAAATAAAGGCTCCGCTCCCACACTATCTCGATCAGTGTCCTCACTGATTCTTGAAGCATGCGAGAGGGAGATACAACTGAAATGAAAGTACAAATAAACTGGAAATATAGTAAACAATGAAGGAAAAAAAATGAAAATCTAGTCACGGCCTCTGTCACGTCCGCGCTGGCGTCCTCTGGCTCTGGCAAGGGCTACTCTGTCCTCATAGCTCATAGCTCTGGTGTGGTAGACGGTGTCTTGGAGTCCTTCGACCTGCAAGGTCAGATTCTCTAGGCTCTCAGTGATCGTAGCTTGGCCGGTGTGAAGTTGTTGCATTTGAGTCCGGTGCCAAGCTTCGAACTGGTCAGCTCGCTGATTCTGCTGCTGCAGCATCGTGAGTATCTGTGCCTGCTGGTCTAGGGAGCGACAGAGGTCTTCTTCTGTGTAGTCTGGCACGGGATGATGGCGGCGGCGACGAGAGGATGTACCTACGGGAGGAGGAGGCTGCGATGCCTCTGGCTGCTCGGACCTGTCCAACTCAGCTTGGATTTCATCGTCGGAACCGTGAGTGTGGTCCTGAGTGGGAACAGCGGCAGCAGGAGGGGCAATGAGGTCGAACAACCAGTTGGTACGGTCCTCTGGATGGATGCGGGTGCGGGACGGAAGGATGATGCTTCGGACGGTCTTGCCACGCACTACCGAATGGTATTTGCCGTCAACTCTGGAGCGGATAAGATGAGAGGCTCTGCAGTGGTCGGTGTCAAGGAACACCGAGGGGATGGACTGGAGGTGCTGGAGGCGGTCACCAAGGTTCAGCCCAAGTGCAATAGCCGTGACAATCCCACCAAAGTAGAATGGCTTCGAGCCACGGTTGCAGTTGGCCTGAATATGAGCCAGCAGAAACGGGGCAGCGTTGACAGGTTCATTGTTGAAGACGCAATGGAGAAAGAAGAGCTCTTTGGAGTTCACTTTGTGGTTGTTGTCTCTGGCGAAGATAGTGTTACTCAACGCTCTGTGAAAGTACCGGATGGTTGGGTTATGGATGTGAGTGGCGTGCAAGGAGTCCCAACCATCGGCATTGAGGCCGGTCAACTGATACCACAGCACGAAAGCTTCGTGCTGGAACTGATCGGTGATGCAGCGATGAGCGTTGTCGCCGCGAGGTAGCTGTAGAATGCTGGCAATCTGATTTTGGTGCATCTGGTAGTTGACGCCAAACATCTGGAAGCAAGCGGCACCTGAATGCTGGTTAAGTTCGCCGCTGCTTGTGACGTAAGTGAACGAACTCAAGAACTCAAGAGTGAGTTGTTCGTATGTTGGATGTGGGTTGGTGCAGAGGTTCCAAATGCCCGCTCTTTGAAGCATCCAGGTTACACCTTCAAGGAGTCCGAGCTCCGTAAGCGATGGAAGGTGCGGATGATGAGTCGGCTGGAGCGACCTCTGATGAAATGCAATGTAGTTTGCTCGTTGTCTTTCGCCTAAGTCTCCTTCACTGAACGTAATGTTGCTGACATCTGGGGTTTCTGCATTCCTTGCCATTGTTGGAAGATGGAGAGGTTTCTGAGGTTTGGGGTTTTTCTGCAGAGAGGGAAAAACTGACAGAAGTGTGGTTTGGAGGTTGAATTTGGAGTTGAAATTTGTAGTTCAATGTGGGGATGACGAAAATTCGTAGTGGGGTAGGAGTTAGGATGATTGAAAGTGATAATGGGGGAGTGGAAGAGAACACGAACCCTGTTTTATCAGATATCAGTTTTTGACTGCGTGACGGTCGTCACCCGCGTGACGCTCGTCATGTGGCTGTGACGGTCGTCACAGCAGCAAAATCTGCAGAACGCAGAATTTTGCTCTGAAGGCGTACTCGTAGTGACTTTAAGGCTTGGTATTGATACGATGATGTAATATAACAGCCAATAAACAACAAATAATGCGAAAACAGAATAATTGAATAAAAACTAGAATTGAAATAACATAAAATTGAAACAATTGTATGTAGTACATAAAGAAAGCTAATAATGCAAAAAATTCAAATGATTAAATGAAACTAAACTAGACTAGACTAGACTGAAACTACTGCTAAGAACTAATAACTAATCTTTTCGTGCCTTCAACTCATCGAATTTCTGTGAATAGTAGTCGAGTTGGTCGCAGACTAGATCCATGAAGCCTACCAGTTCGCTGTGCATGCCTGCGATATCAACTTTTACATTAGTCAAAGCTTTATCAACGTCGTCCAATCTGAGTAACACGGCATCCATTTTGTTGGTGGTCTCCTCAGGGATAGGCTCAGGATAAGTATTGTAGTGTGGAGGAGTCGTAGGGTCTACTTCAGTTTCAGATACAGCGTCCTCATAGTACATATAGTCGTGTGCCTCAGAGATGTGGTCACTGTTATACATATAGTTCTGGGGTGTTGACTGTGGTGAAGGAGGTCTCATAGGCTCATCCAATTCGTAGATCCAGTTATCCTTGTTGTGGATGCTTGTCATCAGATGATCAAGCAGTGTGAATAGCTGTACTGGTTTTTCGTTAATAAGGTACTCATACGGTCCAGGTCCCATAGTTCCTAAAATGCGCCTGTTAAAGCATAATTGTATGTTCATGGGTCGGATGGTGCCAAAACGAGTGCTGGCATTTAAATGGAATCTAAGGCCAAGCTCGTGGGCAATCATTGTTACTAGGCCTCCTATAAGGATAGGTGTCTGAGGTTCCAGCGTGAGGCGTTTGAAAGATCTCATCATGAAAGGCACTGCATTTACTGTCCGTCCCTGAGAAGCACAGAACATGATGAATAACTCCTCTTTAGATACTGCAGTAATATTTTCTTCTTTTCCAAACAAGGTGTGAGCTAGTATCTTATGGAAGTATCTGAATGCTGGGTTATGAATGTCATCATTGTACATTTTGTCTGGTTCAGGGTGATAGTCGCCTGTGATTCTATCCCAGAATTGATCGAGTTGCAAATCAATATCGTCATCTTCTGCACTGATGAACACATGCGGTCCGCTAGGGAATCCTAGGAGGTTAGCTAGTGACATCCGGCTATGGGTTTGGTCCATTCCAAACAATCGGAAGGTAATCAACTCTGTGCTGGATCCAAAACCATAGTTGGGTGTGTATCTGAAAGAACTAAGGAATTCATAGGTAAGATCCTTGTAGGTAGCGAAACGTGTTTTCAGAGCAGTGTTCTCCCAACCCAGTTGATTGAACAGGTATTGAATGCTATATGTGATCCCTAGTTTATCCATAGTAGCCTTATCATAATACAGCGTTAAGGCGAATTCTCTTTCGGTCAGTGCTGCAAATCTTTCCTTTTGAGCGAGTCCTCAGAAGTGAACCTTTGTGAAGTCGTACTCGGCCATACTCGCAGGTAATTCGGAGAAAACAGAAGGAATGTTTTGAAGACTTTAAAAATCCTGAAAAGTTTGAAACAGGAAATTGTAGTCAGGATTTTTAGAAACGAAAAGTGGTAGAAACAAAAGACAAAAGAGAGAAAATAAAATAAGAATAAAAGTACGAAAATGAACGAAAGTAGAAAGTAGTAGTAATTTTAGAATTTTTTTTGTTGGGTTTTTTTTTCAAAGTAGAATTTTAAGGAAAAATGAAATGCAATAACGAGGGAAATTTAGGTTGCCTCCCAGTAAGCGCTGTTTTTAACGTCTAAAGCCTGACAATAGCTTGGTGATAAGCTATTCGGGTGTCTGAGCTGGAAGCTCAAGCAATGTTATATTGCTGACTTGAGGACTGTTATCGTTCTTATTGTAATGTTTTAGACGTTGCCCGTTTACGATAAATGGTGCATTTGTCTTATCGGTAATTTCAACAGCTCCACTCTGAAGTACTTTAGTCACTTCATAGGGTCCAGACCACCTAGATTTTAGTTTACCTGGGAAGACTTTTAATCGTGAATTAAAGAGCAATACGATGTCTCCCACACTGAACTGTTTCCTGATTGAACGTTTATCATGCCACTTTTTAGTTCGTTCTTTGTAGATACGGGCATTTTCGTAAGCGTCTAATCGAAGTTCTTCCAACTCGTGTAAGTTCAAGATTCGCTTTTCTCCTGCCTCGGTGTAGTTGAAGTTGAGTGTCTTAATGGCCCAGAAGGCCTTATGCTCTAATTCTACAGGGAGGTGGCAGGATTTACCGTAAACCAATTTATAGGGGGTAGTACCTATTGGTGTCTTAAATGCGGTCCTATAAGCCCATAAAGCCTCTTGTAGCTTTGACGACCAATCTTTTCTTGAGGTAGCGACGGTCTTTTCCAAGATCTGTTTTATTTCTCTATTCGAGACCTCTACTTGTCCGCTGGTTTGCGGATGATAAGGCGTAGCTACTCGGTGCCGGAATCCATATCTAGAGAGAAGTTTATCGAATATTCGTGATATGAAGTGAGATCCTCCGTCACTAATGACGAGTCTCGGTACACCGAATCTAGGAAAGATTGTGTTTTTGAAGAGTTTGATTACTACTCGTGCGTCGTTTGTTGGAGCAGCTATGGCTTCTATCCATTTAGACACGTAATCGACAGCGACGAGTATGTAGTTATTACCAAAAGAGGATGGGAATGGTCCCATGAAATCTATTCCCCAGACGTCGAAGATTTCTACCTCTAAGATTCCTTTCTAAGGCATTTCATCGCGTCGTGAGATGTTGCCAGTTCGTTGGCATCTATCACACTTTTGCACAGCGATGTGAACGTCTTTCCAGAGATTAGGCCAGAATAAGCCGGCTTGGAGAATCTTAGCGCACGTCTTGGATGTACTAGCATGACCACCGTATGGTGCTGAGTGGCATTGGGAAATGATATTTTATATTTCTTCCTCTGGGACACAGCGACGATATATGTTGTCGGCCCCTCTCTTGAAGAGTAGAGGTTCGTCCCAATAATAGTGTTTCAGATCGTGGAAGAATTTCTTCTTTTGCTGATAAGTAAGATCCGGTGGAAGCACGCCCGCAGCGAGGTAATTAACGATGTCAGCATACCAAGGTAATGTGACTTGGGCATAGACGGCTTCTACGGCTTTTTCGAATTCTGGATCTTCCGAGATTGAATTGGGTGTGTCACTTTCTAATTTGGCTATCAGACGTTCGTACGGGAAATCGTCATTTATCGGTACTAGTTCATGTTTGATGCCTTCTATTCGGGATAAGTGATCCGCAACAACGTTCTCGGTTCCTTTCTTATCTTTGATTTCTAAGTCAAACTCTTGTAATAACAGGATCCATCTCAATAGTCTTAGTTTGGCATCCTTTTTGCTTATTAGGTACCTTATGGCAGCGTGGTCTGTGTATATGATAATTTTTGCTCCTACTAAGTAAGAACGAAATTTGTCAAGCGCAAATATAACTGCTAGAAGTTCCTTTCTGTGGTAGCGTAGTTCATTTGGGCAGGATCTAAGGTTCTACTGGCATAGTAGATAGCATGGAGTTTCTTGTCCTTCCTTTGTCCTAGAACTGCGCCTACAGCGTAATCACTCGCGTCGCACATGATTTCAAACGGTAGTCGCCAATCGGGTGGTTGCATGATTGGTGTGGTGATAAGGGCTGATTTCAATGTTTCGAATGCTTTTAGACAGTCGTCGTCGAAGACAAACTCAGCATCTTTCATCAACAGGCCGGTCAGAGGTTTAGTGATTTTCGAAAAATCTTTTATAAATCTTATGTAGAAACCGGCATGTCCTAGAAAACTCCGTATTTCTCGTACGGATTTTGGAGGTTGGAGATCTTTTATAATCTCTATTTTAGCTTTGTCTACCTCAATCCCTCTATCTGATATGACGTGTCCTAGAACTATTCCTTGTCGGACCATAAAATGGCATTTCTCCCAATTTAGGACGAGGTTTACTTTTACGCAACGTTCTAGTACCATTTCTAAGTTTTGTAGGCATCCTTCGAAACTTTGTCCACATACCGAGAAATCGTCCATAAACACTTCCATAATTTCGTCTATGAAATCTGCAAAGATTGCCATCATGCATCTTTGGAAGGTTGCTGGAGCGTTACAGAGTCCGAACGGCATTCGGCGGTAAGCAAATGTACCATAAGGACAGGTGAATGTAGTCTTTTCTTGGTCATCAGGATGGATGGGAATTTGGAAGAATCCTGAGTAACCATCTAGATAGCAGAAATATGAATGTTTGGCTAATCTTTCCAACATTTGGTCTATGAAGGGTAACGGGAAGTGATCTTTGTGCGTAGCCTTGTTAAGATTTCTATAGTCAATGCACATCCTGCTTCCAGTCACGACTCTTTTTGTTATTGACTCGCCTTTTTCGTTTTTAACTACTGTGACTCTTCCTTTCTTTGGTACGACGTGAACTGGGCTAACCCATTCACTATCGGAGATCGGATAGATGATTCCTGCATCTAGCAATTTCTTTACTTCATCTCTGACTACAGTGCTCAGGATGGGGTTCAGTCTTCTCTGATGCTCTCGAGAGGTTTTAGAGTCTTCCTCTATTGTAATTCGATGCATACAGATCGAAGGGCTTATACCTTTTAAATCGCTTATGTTATAGCCTAACGCGGTGGGGTACTTCTTTAGGACTTCTAATAGCTTTTCGGTTTCGGGTTGTCCTAAGTCGGCATTGACTATCACTGGTCTTTTTAGTTCATCGTCTAGAAATTCATATCTGAGGTTTTTGGGTAATGTTTTGAGTTCTAAAGATGGGTTCTTCGGACCTGGCATATGGTTTGGGGTCAGTGCTAAGCTTTCGCTTAGGCTGTCATCTTTATACGGTTTACGCCAATTATCGTCTTCAGAAATATCGGGTATTTGAATCTTTATTATTTCTGAATACGTGGTCTCTTCATTTTCAAGTTCTCTTATGCATTCGTCGATTTCGTCTACTAAATAGCAGGTATCGTCTATTGCTGGTGCTTGTAAGAACTTGGTGAGAATGAACTCTATCTTTTCTTCTCCTACTTCGAATGTTAGCCTTCCTTTCTTCACGTCTATAATAGCTTCAGCTGTAGCTAGGAACGGTCTTCCTAGGATAATTGGGGTTACAGTATCTTCCTTGATGTCCATGATTATGAAGTCGGTTGGAATGTAAAATTGTCCTATGCGTACTGGAACGTTTTCCAGTATTCCGACTGGGTATTTTACTGATCTGTCAGCTAATTGTACGGACATTTTGGTTGGTCTGAGGTCTCTCATATTCAGCTTTTTGCATATAGATAAGGGCATAACACTAATACTGGCTCCTAAATCGCATAGAGCTTTGTCTATTACGAACTTTCCTATGACGCAGGGTATGGAGAAACTACATGGGTCTTTTAATTTAGGAGGCATGCGGTTTTGAATAATAGCGCTACACTCTGCAGTAAGTGTAACTGTTTCGTTATCCTCGATCTTTCTCTTATTCGACAGGATTTCTTTGAGAAATTTAGCGTATGACGGCATTTGAGTTATCGCTTCTGTAAAAGGAATAGTAATATTCAACTGTTTAAGGAGCTCTACAAATTTCTTAAACTATCCTGAAGTTTTGGAGTTTATTAGTCTTTGCGGATAAGGAATAGGTGGTTTATATGGCGCTGGAGGTGCTTGAGTTTTTTCACTTGCGGTATCCTCCTTCTCGTTGTCCTCCTTCTTCTCTAACTCGGATTCCTTTTCTGCTTGTTCAGTTGGTTTTTGTTGCATGACTGAGTTTTCGGTCCTCGGATCGATCGGTTCGTCCAATTCTTTTCCACTTCTTAGTATCACAGCATTTGCTTGGCCTTTTGGATTCTGTTCGGGTTGTCCAGGGAATGTGCCAGCAGGTGCGGCAGCAGAGGCTTTTTGTTGAGCCACTTGTGATATCTGTGTTTCTAACATTTTGTTGTGGGTGGCTAAAGCGTCTACTTTTCCTGTCAACTGTTTAATTTCCTCGCTAGTGTGTATGTTTTGATTCAGGAATTCTTTGTTTGTTTGAGCTTGAGTAGCTATGAACTTTTCCATCATCAATTCGAGGTTCGATTTCCTAGGTGCATTCTGAGCAGCTGGTTTTTGATATCCTTGCGGAGCAGTAGGCATTTGCAATGCATTTTCGCTTTTGTAAGAAAAGTTTGGATGATTTCGCCAACCTGGGATGTAGGTATTTGCGTAGGGATTTCCTTGAGCATAATTTACCTGGTCTGGTGGGATTCCGGCTAGCAATGGGCATTCGGGTGCATTATGAGTGGTGCTTCCGCATAACTCGCAATTTGGAGTTACTGCAGCGACAGTTGCAGTGGGGTTAACGGTCAGACTATCGATTTTCTGTGCTAGAGCATCTACTTTAGCGTTGAACTTTTCAAGGCTGCTAATTTCGTACATGCCACCTTTCGCTGTGGTTTTCTCAGTTGGAGTGCGTTCACCTCCCCATTGGCAATGGTTTTGTGACATGTTTTCTATCAATTGATAGGCTTCATCGTATGGCTTATCCATAAGTGCACCGCCCGCGGCAGCGTCTATTGTCAATCTAGTATTGTATAGAAGCCCATTATAGAAAGTATGGATTGTCACCCAGTCTTCTAGACCGTGGTGAGGACATGTTCTCATCATATCTTTGAATCGTTCCCATGCTTCGTAAAGAGATTCAGTATCTTTCTGTCGAAATCCGTTGATTTGAGCTCTAAGCATAGCAGTTTTGCTTGGCGGAAAATATCTCGCTAAGAAGACGTTTTTCAATTGCTCCCACGTCGTAACGGAGTTGGATGGTAACGATTGTAACCATGTCCACGCTCTGTCTCTAAGAGAGAATGGGAAAAGACGAAGTCTTATCGCGTCTGGAGTTACTCCATTTGCTTTCACTGTGTCCGCGTATTGTACAAACTTTGTTAGATGTTCGTTCGGATCCTCAGTTGCGTTTCCTGAGAATTGGTTTTGTTGTACAGCCGACAACAATGATGGTTTCAGCTCAAAATCGTTTCGGGTAATAGCTGGGGCAGCAATGCTACTTCTAGGCTCCATCTGAGATGGTGTAGCGTATGCCTTCAGCGATTTGTTTGGAGGTCCTTCAGCCATCTCTGGTTCTTCTTCTTCTGATTTGGGAATGGGAGTGAGAGGTTCGGGAGTGTTATGTTTGAGTTGTTTGAGTTGGTACTCAATGATTCTACTTCTTAAATGTAAGAAGCGTTCTAGTTCTGCGACTGAAGGTTTTACGATATCGCTTTGCGGACGATTTCTTGGCATACAATCGACAGAACTAGTAAAGGGAAAATGAAAATTGTTAACCTAGTCTATACGGCGTAACAAAAGGTTACACTATTGACTAAACGGGTCCCCGGCAACGGCGCCAAAAACTTGATCGCGACTTTCTATGTCTAATACAACCTAACTGCAAGTGCACAGTCTATCGCGTAGTAATAATAGATATCGATCCCACAGGGACTCGTAATCAAACTAGTGTTCTCGGGAGTTACTATGTTTAGCTAGGTAGAATATGTTTAAGGGAATAAGATTGTCACTAAAAGGGAACTAAGAATACTATTTAGATTATAATTGATTGAATCGATACGTAGTAATTGTGTTCTTCAGGGATTTGATAAGTTACTGGTGTATGAAATAATTTTCAAAGTTTATTTAAGCAGAAAATGGAGATTTGAAGACTCTCGCCTCACGATGGTTATTGACGCTAATCATAATCCTAAGGGCCAAACGTACACTTTCGTATCCCGTTCGGGGTTAAAACTATTTTTTAGAAATCTCTAAGTTCTAATTCATTTTAAAGTGCTTTCGCTGTTATTAAAACAAATGCCTAGTGTTTACTATCTGACCTTACCGCAGCTTTCGCTTGTTGGTTTGTATCTTAATTAATTTCCCGCTTTCGTGGCAAAACTACTTTTAAATAAGTTCTCGCTTTCGCGACAAAGTTTATTCAGTGAATCAATTTTAAACACTCAGACCATAGATTACTTTTATGAAAAGAAAGTTTTTCAACCAGTTGTTATCAAATCCCATTCGAATTATTACTACATATCGATTACCTAAGTTTAGCTAGACATGGATTTGGGAAAGATAAAATATAAATAAAAACAATAAATAATGATTTGCATTATAATAATAATAATTGAAATCGATCAAAATGAAAACCTATAAATATTCCAATTGGCCTTTGGGCAGATCCTCCACAGATGTTGGCAGGATTCTGGTCTTTAATGTCAAAGTGATCGTACAATAAAATAGAAATTTTGGAAGAATGGAAAAATCAATACAGGAAAGGTAAAGAGAAACAAATAAGAATAAAACTGGAAAATAATGCTCTGGAAAGTAAATTCGGCAGCACTTCGTGGTATGAATGCATCACCCTTTCTGAAGTCCCCTGCTTCCCTTTTTATAGATGTGGAATCCCAACGGTTATCTCTGAAGATGATGGACCTTGAGGCAGATAATTTAGGGAGTATTGGTCCACTCTGTGGGAATTGGAACTGATTCTTTGACGTGTAATCTGAGTGGGGCGTTTTTGCCTGCATGACGGTCGTCACAAGGTGTGACAGTCGTCACCCGTGTGACGGTCGTCATGGATCCGTGACGGTCGTCACATCAGCAAAAACAGCTTGCTGCGCTTTTCATTGTGTTTTCACTCCTTTTTCGTCCGTATTTCATCTGAGATTGCTTCTTTTCTTCATGTTGCCTTGTTTAGACGTGATCATTGAATACCTGCAAAACATCAGACAAATACACGGAAATAACCCGAAATCGGATCGAAAACGGTTAGACTTTAGTTGAATTATGCATGAAAATATCTATACGATTTCGTGTTATCACTCCCCAAAGGAGTTGAAGCTAGTAACTTGTTTGTCGTCATCGACCACACCAGGAGACGTATGTTGAAAGATTAAACTTGATTTGGGCCTAAACATATTATTTGGATTTTTGGGCTTAGTTGTTTTGGACTTAGGTAATTTTAATTAATGTTTCTAGAAAACTCTTGTAATGTTTGGAGTGTCTAGATATTTCTTAAGGTTGTAGTATTCTCTAGAATGCTCTTGGAATTCCTAGAGTTGCGAACTCTCTAGAATTAGTGTGTCTAGAGTTCTCTTTAGATTACTATAAATAGAGATGTAATTCTACACTTTTGCATCAAGAAAAATACAAAGTTCTCTCTTCCATAAATAATTCTTCCACCTATCAAGTTTTTCTTTAAGCCTCTAATATTCCCACACACTTTTCCTAAACAAAAAAGGTCTTATTTCCAACAAAGTGGCATCAGAGCTTGAAGGTACTCAAAAGATGGCGAATGGAGGTTTTCCTTTTCAAATGTCGATACTCACAAAGAACAACTATGACAATTGGAGTATCAAGATGAAGGCGCTACTAGGAGCTCAAGATGTGTGGGATATTGTTGAGAAAGGCTTCAAGGAGCAAGATGAAGCCTCCTTAAGCCAAGGTGTAAAGGAGGCATTAAGGGAGTCAAGAAAGAGAGACAAGAAAGCTCTCTTCCTCATTTATCAATCGATGGATGAAGATACATTTGAGAAGATCTCCAATGCAACGACGGCCAAAGAAGCATGGGACAAGCTTCAAACTTGCAACAAAGGAGTGGAGCAGGTGAAAAAGATTCGTCTTCAAACTCTTAGAGGTGAGTTTGAACGTTTATTTATGGAAGAGTCTGAGTCAATTTCTGATTATTTTTCTCGAGTAATGTCTGTAGTCAATCAACTTAAAAGAAATGGTGAAGATGTTGATGAGGTGAAAGTCATGGAAAAAATACTTCACACTTTAAATCCAAGTTTTGACTTCATTGTTACTAACATTGAAGAAAACAAGGATTTAAACACCATGACTATTGAGCAACTTATGGGTTCCTTACAAGCATACGAAGAAAAACAAAAGAGAAAAACTAAACAAAAGGATACTATGGAAAACTTACTACAACTCAATGCAAAGGAAGCAAATTATGTGAGTTACAAGAGTCAAAGAGGACGAAGTCGTGGCCAAGACCGTGGACGTGGACGTGGACGAGGACATGAAGGAGAAAGAAGAGGAAGTTACAACAACTACTCCAACAACTTCAACAATGGAGAAAGAAGTTGGAATCCACAAGCAACAAGAGGTCGTGGAAATGGAAATTCATGGTAAAGGTGCAACAAGTTACAAATCAAGTGCTTCAATTGCAACAAAATCGGTCACTATGCATCTGAGTGTAGATTCTCAAAGAAAGTTGTGGAGAAAGCTAACTTTGTAGAAGAAAAAGGTGGAGAAGAAGAAACTTTGCTGCTCGCGTGCCAAAACCAATTTGAAGAGAAAAGAAACAAGTGGTACCTCGACACCGGCGCAAGCAACCACATGTGCGGCGATCGAAGCATGTTCATAGAGATTAATGAAGCGACAACTGGAAATGTCTCATTTGGAGATGACTCAAAGATACCGGTCAAAGGCAAAGGTAAAATTCTCACACGCTTAAAGAATGGGAGTCATCAATTCATATCCAACGTCTACTATGTTCCTAACATGAAAAATAATATTTTGAGCTTGGGACAATTATTGGAGAAAGGATATGACATCCACTTGAAAGAACATAGTCTTTTCATAAGAGATTGTGAGCATAAATTGATCGCTAAGGTACCTATGTCAAAGAATAGAATGTTCCTCTTGAACATTCAAAATGATGTGGCAAAGTGTCTCAAGGCCTGCTATACCGACTCTTCGTGGCTATGGCATCTACGATTTGGACACCTCAACTTCGGCAGTCTAGAATGTTTGTCAAAGAAGGAGATGGTGAGAGGCTTGCCTAGTATAAACCACCCATACCAACTATGTGAAGGATGTCTAATTGGGAAGCAATTCCGAAAAAGCTTTCCAAAGGAATCAACATCAAGAGCGACAAAACCACTAGAGCTCATACACACTGATGTCTGTGGACCAATAAATCCAAACTCTTTTGGTAAGAATAAATACTTTCTCCTATTTATTGATGATTATTCTAGAAAAACATGGGTTTATTTCTTGAAGGAGAAGTCAGAAGTGTTTGAAAATTTTAAGAAGTTCAAAGCCCTTGTGGAGAAAGAAAGTGGTCTTTCTATTAAGGCTATGAGATCTGACTGAGGAGGAGAGTTTACTTCAAATGAGTTCAACAAATATTGTGAAGAGCATGGAATCCTCCGCTTACTAACAGTGTCAAGATCGCCACAACAAAATGGAGTAGTGGAGAGAAAGAACCGGACCATACTTAATACGGTGCGAAGCATGCTTAAGAGTAAGAAGATGCCGAAAGAGTTTTGGGCCGAAGCAGTGGCATGTGCGGTTTACCTGACAAACCGTTCCCCAACAAGAAGTGTGCATGAGAAGACATTGTTGCACCCCAAAATTTGACCAACATTTCTTTACCCAGCTTGTGTTTCATTTCATTCACATTAGCATTATCATTTGCATTTCATTGACATGTGCGCAGGAGATCAAGAGGTATGATTACCAATCAAGAGCTACACAAGAGTTTGAAGCTAGCTAAGAAGGTTATTCTAGTGTTCAAGGGTTGATATCCTTGTCAGAAAAGTTAAAGGATTCTCAGAGTGAGTGGTTGAAACCAAGGTTGTGTGCCTCCTAACTTGAGAGTTGTGGGAGCTCCTCAGATGATTCTGAAGCCAGGAATTTGGGCTTGCAGCCTTGAGAGGGCTTATGAGATGTCTTGAAAGCCATCCTGAGGCCTAGACAGATCATTGTGCAAGGTTAAGAAGACCCAGCCATCAGTGGTGCAGTTAGGGTTTGACTGGGTCAACCCTTGGTCAACTAATGATTTGAACAAGGTTGAGACCTAATTCAAGGGCCATGTGATCATGGATTGACACATTGAGATGTTATAATGATTATTACAAGGTCAACTCATCATGATTGAAGAGGTTGAGAAGTTTCAATCTAGGGTTTCTAAGGCTTGACAGTGTAAAATCCCCTAGTTTGACCCCTATCTTCAAGGAAGTTTAGCTCAAGATGTGATTGTTATCTCATCTTTCCCCCAACATGAATGTTGTAGAACTTGCTCTTAGCTTTAATTTTAGTACTAGAAGTCCTTGATAGGATTTGTAGAACTCAAGTTATGACTTTGACAAGTTACAGGTCATCTGAGGTATGCGAATTTGGGGGCTTGAAAGTTACCCAACTTGCATCAAACTTTTGCCCTAGAAGGATAATTCCTATGAACTTTTGGTCAACATGAATGTTGTTCCTTATCTTCTTAGATTTCTAGAGAGTACTAGAAGTCCTTGATAGGATTTGTAGAACTCAAGTTATGGCATTGACAAGTCAAGGTGTTGCACCCTAAAATTTGCCCACCGACTTTCCAACTTTGACTGGCTTTCGCTTCGTTTTTTTTTATGAATAAGGTGTTGGACTTCAGAAGCTTCAAAAGTGTTTGGATGTGATCTTAGGACAGTAGGTTTTCTTTTGAGTTAAGGTTCCATCATTCAGAGGATATTCCTTTCGGTTATGTGGCCGAAGGAGCCATTTGTTTAGGGTTTCATCAGTAGTTTGGCTGGAAGGACTTTGAATCTTAATGTTGGTTCTCCTCAAATCTTTATGGCAGTTTGCATTCAGGGCGAAGATTAGGGTTTCTCACCTTTTGGGTTTAAGTCAAGCAACTGTCGTTTCAACCGAGTTTTCACCGGAGCTAGTGGGTTAAGCATGTGTGCACGGTAGGATGTTAGTTGAATGTGATCCGATTTTAGCCAGGTTGCAAACTCATCAGAGGTCAAAGCAGTTGTTTTGTGTGCGAGTTTTGATTCTGTGGTTCTTGTCTGTGATCTGGACTTCACCAGAGTTATTGTCCAGTCGAGATTATTTCAATTTGGATTCAAGTTTGTGTTGTTCAGGATTTGTGGCGGTGAAGTGCATTTGTGAAATGGTTAAGTGTTGTGGAGGAGATATTGCACAATCCATATCCATTTTCCTAACCCGTTGTCGAAGCCATTTTGTTCATTTTAAACAATTTATCCATTTCATTTGTTCATTTTATTCCATATCCATTTCTCATCTATTTTATCTGTCATTTGATCCAAATACACACTGTCTTAATTCACTTATCCGTAAATATCTGTTTCCGATATTCATATTTCTAATTCATTTTATTTCACAAGCCCACCAGTTATAATTCAATTCAAATCCAAAAAATAATTCATTTGTTTATCATTTCAAGTTCCTGTCCATTTACCACCTTTTCATTAAATACAACCATCCTTTTTGTTTTTTTTTACAATGTTTAACATTTGTCAAAAGTGTTACAAAACCATTGCAAAACGTCTAGGTCGTCCCCTCATTCATACAGATCAATATGAGGATATAATAGCAGGTGATGTTATAAGTCCTGACCACATTGATATAGAGTTTGACTCCATTGGGGGACTGGAATCGATTAAAGAAACTTTGTTTGAGCTTGTTATTCTACCCTTGAAACGGCCCGAGTTGTTTTCGCATGGCAAGCTCCTTGGACCATTAAAGGGGAGTCCTGTTGTATGGACCCCATGGCACTGGGAAAACCATGCTTGCCAAAGCTATTGCCAGGGAGTCTGGAGCGGTTTTTATTAATGTGAGGATATCCAACTTGATGAGCAAATGGTTTGGAGATGCCTCAAAGCTTGTGGCTGCTGTATTTAGTGTGGCTTATAAGCTTCAGCCTGCCATCATATTCATTGATGAAGTAGACAGTTTTTTGGGTCAGCGTCGTCAATCAGATCACGAGGCTTTGTTAAACATGAAAACTGAGTTCATGGCTCTATGGGATGGATTCACTACCAACCAGAATGCCCGAATTATGGTACTTGCAGCAACTAATCGTCCTTCAGAACTTGATGAAGCAATACTTAGGCGTTTTCCTCAAGCCATTGAAATTGGACTTCCAGACCAGAAGGAAAGGGCTGAAAATTACATAGAGACTACATCGCAATTTTTGACCGCCGGTGCCACTTATGCTACTTACGATATCTTTCACAAAAAGAGATATGCTTCGAGAGTGAGTTTTGACTATCCTTGGAGCACTTATTTGACAGCATTGGAGCTTCGCCTGCAATAGGTAGGAAGCAGCACAATTAGTTCCAACAGAAAACATTGAAAACATCAAACTTGTGCAGAACATGTTTTACAAATAAGAAAACTACCATTAAACAACTGAAATCATGGAATAGTTAATAGTAAGTAGTATACAAGTACTAATCAAACTCAATACGTCTCAAAAGATTTTCTAATACAAAGTCTTAAAGGATAGCATTATATGGTATGTCCTTTCACAGTGTGCATATACCTGGAAGATTGTTATTCTCATGTAAAGTACCAAAGTCCACAGTGTCAGGTTCAGGAGTAGCTGGCTTCGGGGTTCTTTTGGGTTTACCTTCTCTAATGACCTTGGGGCGGTGCTTTTTTCTCCTTATTTTTTTCTGGTGTTTTAGTCAGACCTGTACAGAGGCTGCTCCCTTCATCTGGGTTGTGATTCTCCTTCAGTGGTGAAGAAACAACAGTAAATTCCACAACAAGGTCGCTGAGTTCTTTGTTCGGCGAGGGTTCATCCTTGTCAAGCATTTTGGCAGCGTCACCCTGGGAAGTTCTCTTGCTACAGCCAGCATTGTCGGATGTTTCTGCATCAAAAATTCAAACAAAACTGAGAATAAAAGCAATCCAGCCCCAGTTTCATAAACAGTATTAAAAGGGAGTTAAAGCTGAAACTTTTTACAAGGAAATATTGAACGGAAGGCTATGCCTTTGGAACAAAAGTTTGTATGATTTCCATAGTGCATCACAGTCTCATGATTTACAAGTTTCAAAAGAAATTGTACTCTAATACCAAATTCATCCACTGATCCATCTGACACTGATTTAAATGGTGGTCTAGTTGACAATCCATTGGCATTTGGTGGAGAGGATCCCTCACTTCAGATTTTTCTCCCTACAAGACCAGCAGAATCATCTGTGCAGCATGAATTAAGAGATAACGATGGTGTGTCAAATGGTGTATATACAGAGGATTGGGTCTCTCTTAGGCCTGGGAGTGAAACATCCCTCTTTCTTGTCTTTGTCAAAGTCACTAAACTCTGGATCATGATAAACCTGCAAAAAAATTTTTATTTTAATATATCAGTAAAATTGTTGTGTTACCACAGTGAAAATCATGAGTAAAAAACAGACAAATTCAAAAGCTACAAACAGACAAAGATTATGCTGTTTTCAATCCCACAATTTCAGCCTTTGCTCCCATTGCAAAAAGTATCTCACTTTCTTTCCCAAAGAGGAACAGACCCAAAGTTCCCACAATTTCTCTAAGTTAAACCCTAATCTCACATCATATATATTGGTTACTGCTCATTCAGAACAAAAAAAACCCTAACAAAAAAACAGCTGCTTTTCTTTCACAACTCACCTCCATCACAAAGAACTGGAAAAAAAAAAGGAGATTGAAGAAGGAGCTCACCTGTGCTCTGTATCGACAATCTGGTGGTATTGCTCCTACACTGTAAGTATTCTGTTACTCTTCCTGTCTTCATAGTTTTGGTCTGCATTATTTGGACTGTCCTGTTTCCTGTCTTCATAGTCTTCATAATCTTGCTAGAAAACCCTCAAACTTCCACATTAAACGAGCCATTAGCCTTCCTCCAACTCATATTCAAGCAAACTTTAAACTCTCAACTCCATGAACACAACCCAAATCACTTCTCAACTTTCATCTCTCACGAACATCATCCTCCTTCGACAAAGCTCAATCACCTTCACCCAGAACTGACCAACAATCATCAACATTTCCTCCTCAAATAATCCCTCCATAACCCTGAACCAAAATCCACCTCACCCTTTATCGAACTTTCACTTCTGTTAATCGAAACTGCCACCGCGAAGCTCCTTCATCAACCACACAAACAACAAACATACCCAGAAATCCAAAAACCACCGTCAAACTCCCTTTCACTCACCATTTTCCGACCAAACCAACTTTCTCCTCTAAAAAAATATCTTCATCATCAAGTTTCAAAAACAAAATCCTCGTTCGCCAACAAACAAGCACCGTGACAGCCTTCGAAACACTCTCCTCACCCAGAATACTCATTCTGCAATCAACTCAAACTCCATGATTCAACCCGTTGAAACACCCATTTTTTTTATCTGAAATCACTTCGAACCCTAACCACCTTCGTTTCCACAACCGTAAGCCATCTGACCAACAACCGTTTTCACCATCCTCAACAACCCACAAACAGAACCTTTACTAACTTCATCGTCAAACACAAACCCACCCATCCGCAGATCTCCAGATTCCTCGAACCCCTTTCCACCTCAAAATACCCTTCATCAAAACCCCCAACATTCCTTCTCAAAATCCTAGATCTGAAACTCACAGAAAACGGAACTAGAAAGAAGATGCTAAAAGGGATTCAGAAATTGAATGAAGAAAGAATAAGCATACGCGATGATGGAGGATCTTTCTTCTGAGCATGTGGTTTTGTTGAATCGTGGATTAAACTTGGTTGTTGATTGCTTTCTATCTTTTCGTTTCCTTCGTACGCATCCTAATCATGAGAGGTGGCGAATTGGTTTGGGATTTTCGTGACCTGTGTTTTTTTTCACTCAACCTGACCCGACCGGCCCATAACACAGGCTTAGGCCCATCACTCATACACCCACCGTGTTGCATTGACATACACCCCCCTTTCTATTATTTTATTTAGTATATAAATATATTACTAATTAATTATACTGTGTATATTAATTTTGTATATATTATATTTTGTTTTAGTTTTAAAAAAAAATAGTTTGTATGTCTATATTATTATTTCCTTTTTATTTTCTTTTAGAATATATTATGTTAGTATATTATTTTTTAGAGTTTTATATTATTTTCTATATTAGTTTTTATTAATTTTCTTTTAGAAGTTTATGCCTTTTATTTTTAAAATTGAATCCCAGTTCCCTCTTGTTATTGGACATTTTTGTCCCATTTTCCGTTTTGGGTCGATGACGAGACCTCCGTAATTCATTACCAGTCAAATTATTGATAGGTAATGTTGGATCTGAGACCACCCCTTTTCTCTCTTCATTATTTGTCCTGACTCGATTCAAAAACTTTGTCAAACAGTTTTCAAAATCAAATCATCTTCGTATTGAGTTAAAAAGAGGGGATTAAGTGTAGACTTTCTTCCTCTCCGAGTGTTGGGATGCCCACTGTAGTGAGGGTGGTTCCGACACTCGTCTTTCAATACAAAGACGCTTCCCGTCCATTTTCAAATCTCATCTCCTTAAAATCATTTCTTTGTGTTGAGCTAAAGAGAGGATTGGGTGTAGACCTCTTCTTCCGACATCCTACCGGACAGATCATACAGTCTTCGCAATCCTTTCCGCAGCCTGGGAATACCCCTCCTTCTAACAACTTGCTCTTCACGAAACTTAACGGCGTCTTCAAATCCTCTACTCTGGACACCAAGTTCAGGCCTTCCTCACTGTCAATAGCATTCACACCGCCACTCCTACCATGGTTAGGCATGGGATTTCGATCCACACTTGGCGCATCCTGATCGAAATTGATAGCTTTACTATCAATAAGGTCTTGTACCTTATGTTTGAAGGCTTTACAGTTGTCAATACTGTGGCCGGGGGCGCCAGAGTGGAATTCACACCTAGCGTTGGCGTCATATCCAGGAGGTGGTGGGCCAGTTAGAGGTGCCATTGTCCTTTTCTGGACCAACTGCAGTTGAATTAAGTGTTGTAGCAACTGAGCGTATGGCATTGGCGGTGTGTCAAAGTGTCTATCCGCCACCCTTCTCCTGTCCTGGAACTGTCTTGGTGCATAATTCTGTTGTTGAGGTCGCTGCTCCTGTTGTTGACGCGGCTGTTGCTGTGGAGGCTGTGTCGCCGGGATGGCAATACTCGCTACTTGTGACGGCTGCTGGTAATACGGTCGCTGCTGACGCTGATCCAAGTATATCTTTCGGTTGTTAAAGCCGTACACTGCATTTGTTTCATTATCCTTTTTCTTCGTACCAAAAAACTTCCTTCCACCTCCAGATGAGGTCCCTTCCGCTGCTTGAATTTTCCCCAATTTTATACCGTTTTCGACTCTTTCGCCCGTGATAATTAAGTCCGAGAAGCTTCCTGACATGTTACTCACCAACTTCTCGTAGTAGATTCCGGGCAACGTGGCCACGAATAGATCGATCAGTTCTCTTTCCACCATGGGAGGTTGAACTATATTGCAAGGTTCATATCTCACCTCACCGCCACTTGTGAGCCATTGTTTAAACTTCTAAAGAAGGATCAGGCGGTCGTTTGGAACGAGAATTGCCAGAAGGCGTTTGAGAAAATAAAAGAATACCTACAAGAACCCCCAATACTGATGCCCCCGGTGGCTGGGAGACCGTTGATAATGTACTTAACAGTTCTTGAAAATTCTATGGGTTGTGTTCTCGGTCAGCACGACGAGACTGGAAGAAAGGAGCACGCAATTTACTACTTGAGTAAAAAGTTCACAGACTGTGAATCCAGATATTCAATGTTAGAAAAGACTTGTTGCGCACTTGCTTGGGCCGCCAAACGCCTAAGGCAGTATATGCTAAACCATACAACCATGTTGATTTCAAAGATGGACCCAATTAAGTACGTGTTCGAAAAGCAGGCGCTATCAGGAAGGATCGCTAGGTGGCAGATGATTCTGACAGAATATGATATTCAATATGTATCTCAAAAAGCTATTAAAGGTAGTGTTCTGTCAGAATACCTTGCAGAGCAGCCAGTCGATGATTATCAGCCAATGAAGTTTGACTTCCCTGACGAAGACATTATGTACTTGAAAATGAAAGATTGCGACGAGCCGTTGCCGGGCGAGGGACCGGAATTGGGTTCCCAGTGGAAATTAATCTTTGACGGCGCTGTTAACTCATATTGTAGTGGGATTGGGGCAATCATTACAACTCCCCATGGGTCCCATATACCATTCACCGCGAGGTTAACATTCCCATGTACCAACAACGAGGCCGAGTACGAAGCATGTATCATGGGTATTGAAGAAGCAATCGACTTAAGAATCAAGAACCTTGATATCTATGGAGATTCAGCCTTAGTGGTCAACCAAATCAAGGGAGAGTGGGAAACGCGCCAGCCAAATCTGATCCCATACATGAACTACGCAAGGAGGTTGCTACCTTTTTTCGATCGAGTAGAGCTTCACCATGTGCCGAGGGCAGAGAATCAGATGGCCGATGCTTTGGCTACTCTATCCTCGATGTACAAAGTTAACTTCTGGAACGATGCTCCAATAATTGTCATTTCGCGGCTCGATAGACCAGCATTTGTGTTCGCAATAGATGAAGCTCCTGACGGTAAACCATGGTTTTATGACATCCGGAACTTTCTTAAAAACCAAGAGTACCCGCCTGGGGCATCTACCCAAGATAAGAAGACTTTGAGGAGATTGTCCGGCAATTTCTATCTGAATCCAGACGGTGCGCTCTATCGGAGAAACCATGACTTAGTGCTACTAAGATGCGTGGACGAAAAAGAGGCAAATTTGCTTATGGAAGAGGTCCACGAAGGTGCTTTCGGAACACATGCAGGTGGGCATGCCATGTCTCGGAAATTGTTGAGGGCAGGATATTATTGGTTAACTATGGAGTCAGATTGCTTCAAGTACGCCAAGAAATGCCACAAATGTCAAATTTATGCCGACAAGATTCATGTGCCGCCGTGTCCTTTGAACGTCATGTCGTCGCCGTGGCCTTTTTCCATGTGGGGCATTGATATGATTGGAAAAATCGAGCCGACCGCGTCCAATGGACATCGTTTCATCTTAGTGGCTATTGATTATTTCACCAAATGGGTCGAAGCGGCCTCTTATGCCAATGTCACAAAGCAGGTAGTGGCCCGATTCATCAAAAGAGATATCATCTGTCGATATGGGATACCCGAAAGGATCATTACTGACAATGGTTCTAATTTGAATAACAAGATGGTGAAGGAACTATGCCAGAGTTTCAAAATTGAGCATCACAATTCTTCTCCCTATCGCCCGAAAATGAATGGCGCCGTGGAAGCAGCCAACAAGAACATTAAGAAGATAGTACAGAAGATGGTGATAACTTACAAGGATTGGCACGAGATGTTGCCCTTTGCCTTACATGGATATCGCACTTCGGTGCGTACTTCAACTGGGGCAACTCCCTTCTCGTTGGTGTATGGCATGGAAGCTGTTCTGCCATTAGAGGTCGAGATCCCTTCTCTAAGAGTACTGGCAGATGTCAAACTAGATGAAGCAGAATGGGTAAAGAACAGGTTGAATCAACTCAGTTTGATGGATGAGAAAAGATTGGCGTCTCTCGCGTACGGTCGTTTGTATCAGAAGAGGATGAAGAGCGCCTATGATAAAAAGATACGTCCTCGGAACTTTCAGGCAGGCGACTTGGTGTTGAAGCGAATTCTCCCACCGCAGAACGATCACAGAGGCAAATGGACTCCCAACTACGAGGGTCCTTATGTTGTAAGAAAGGTTTTCTCAGGAGGAGCCTTGCTGCTTTCAACTATGGATGGTGAAGATTTTACATCCCCGGTGAACGCAGACGCGGTCAAAAAATATTTTGCTTAAGAAAGCTCGCTGGAAAGAAAAAGAGTATCCAGGCAAGAATGAGGCATCCCGGCGAACCATAAAAAGATAGGTTCGGGCAAAAATTAGGGATATAAGAAAAATGTGAACCCGCGAAGTTGAAAACCTGAAAGGGTAACTTTGGCAAAAATGGGTATCCTGGTGAATCGAAAACCCGCAAGGGCAATTCAGGCAAAAATTAGGGATTTTAAAGCAAATGACTGCGGCCTGTGCATTGGTTATCGCAAGCCTAATGGATTCTAGGGAGAACTCGAAGATCGACCATTCAAATCAATCTCTTCGGAAGTTAAAGTGTCGGAAAGCGTCAAAGCCACGCGAGTCATGGATGAGTCGTCACATGGTGTTTGTCTGTACCACGTTGCCGACATTTTTGTATATTTTCCTTGTGATTGTCTCTTTGCGCGACTTTCTCTTTTAAGGAGTCGCATCCAATGTAAAGTTGCCTATTTTCAGGCCTTTTATCAATAAAATATACTATTCGGAAAAAGCTTTTGTTGTGGTTTTAAATTTTTACCATTTTGTTTGCAAAAGACGCTTGATTTTTGTTGATGAAAAAACTTTGCATACATGAACTTATGAGCTTTGCTAACTGTTAATCAGGACATTTGTTTTAAATAAAGTCATAATTGAAAACTTGGTGTCAGCTGTATAACACATTTGTCTAGCTGTTGTCATTTTCCCCAAGCAGAGATTGATGTTGATTCCCTCCTTATCTAATCTCCAGCCAAACCAGCGGAGTTAATTTTTCCTCCCCGCAGAATAAGGCTGACTCAAAGATCGTTCATTTCCATCCTCGGCAGGGATAGTTTGGGATAAGCTCCCAGTAAGTCTTATTCAAAAACCCTAACAGAAAAACAGCTGCTTTTCTTTCACAACTCACCTCCATCACAAAGAACTGGAAAAAAAAAGGAGATTGAAGAAGGAGCTCACCTGTGCTCTGTATCGACAATCTGGTGGTATTGCTCCTACACTGTAAGTATTCTGTTACTCTTCCTGTCTTCATAGTTTTGGTCTGCATTATTTGGACTGTCCTGTTTCCTGTCTTCATAGTCTTCATAATCTTGCTAGAAAACCCTCAAACTTCCACATTAAACGAGCCATTAGCCTTCCTCCAACTCATATTCAAGCAAACTTTAAACTCTCAACTCCATGAACACAACCCAAATCACTTCTCAACTTTCATCTCTCACGAACATCATCCTCCTTCGACAAAGCTCAATCACCTTCACCCAGAACTGACCAACAATCATCAACATTTCCTCCTCAAATAATCCCTCCATAACCCTGAACCAAAATCCACCTCACCCTTTATCGAACTTTCACTTCTGTTAATCGAAACTGCCACCGCGAAGCTCCTTCATCAACCACACAAACAACAAACATACCCAGAAATCCAAAAACCACCGTCAAACTCCCTTTCACTCACCATTTTCCGACCAAACCAACTTTCTCCTCTAAAAAAATATCTTCATCATCAAGTTTCAAAAACAAAATCCTCGTTCGCCAACAAACAAGCACCGTGACAGCCTTCGAAACACTCTCCTCACCCAGAATACTCATTCTGCAATCAACTCAAACTCCATGATTCAACCCGTTGAAACACCCATTTTTTTTTTATCTGAAATCACTTCGAACCCTAACCACCTTCGTTTCCACAACCGTAAGCCATCTGACCAACAACCGTTTTCACCATCCTCAACAACCCACAAACAGAACCTTTACTAACTTCATCGTCAAACACAAACCCACCCATCCGCAGATCTCCAGATTCCTCGAACCCCTTTCCACCTCAAAATACCCTTCATCAAAACCCCCAACATTCCTTCTCAAAATCCTAGATCTGAAACTCACAGAAAACGGAACTAGAAAGAAGATGCTGAAAGGGATTCAGAAATTGAATGAAGAAAGAATAAGCATACGCGATGATGGAGGATCTTTCTTCTGAGCATGTGGTTTTGTTGAATCGTGGATTAAACTTGGTTGTTGATTGCTTTCTATCTTTTCGTTTCCTTCGTACGCATCCTAATCATGAGAGGTGGCGAATTGGTTTGGGATTTTCGTGACCTGTGTTTTTTTTCACTCAACCTGACCCGACCGGCCCATAACACAGGCTTAGGCCCATCACTCATACACCCACCGTGTTGCATTGACATACACCCCCCTTTCTATTATTTTATTTAGTATATAAATATATTACTAATTAATTATACTGTGTATATTAATTTTGTATATATTATATTTTGTTTTAGTTTTAAAAAAAAATAGTTTGTATGTCTATATTATTATTTCCTTTTTATTTTCTTTTAGAATATATTATGTTAGTATATTATTTTTTAGAGTTTTATATTATTTTCTATATTAGTTTTTATTAATTTTCTTTTAGAAGTTTATGCCTTTTATTTTTAAAATTGAATCCCAGTTCCCTCTTGTTATTGGACATTTTTGTCCCATTTTCCGTTTTGGGTCGATGACGAGACCTCCGTAATTCATTACCAGTCAAATTATTGATAGGTAATGTTGGATCTGAGACCACCCCTTTTCTCTCTTCATTATTTGTCCTGACTCGATTCAAAAACTTTGTCAAACAGTTTTCAAAATCAAATCATCTTCGTATTGAGTTAAAAAGAGGGGATTAAGTGTAGACTTTCTTCCTCTCCGAGTGTTGGGATGCCCACTGTAGTGAGGGTGGTTCCGACACTCGTCTTTCAATACAAAGACGCTTCCCGTCCATTTTCAAATCTCATCTCCTTAAAATCATTTCTTTGTGTTGAGCTAAAGAGAGGATTGGGTGTAGACCTCTTCTTCTTCGAGCATAGGGATGCCCACTGTAGTGAGGGTGGTCTCAATGCTCGTCTGTCAATGCAAAGACGCTTCCAACGTTTCCTCATAAAACCTCGGTCTCGTACTGAGTATACTTTCCATAATAAATTGATTTCTCTTTGTATCGAATTAAAGAGAGAAGATTGGGTGTAGACCTCTTCTTCTCCAAGTGTTGGGATGCCCACTGTAGTGAGGGTGGTCTCGATACTCGTCTTTCGATACGAAGACGCAACTTTGTCCACCACCTCAACTTTATCCCGCAACCCTTGTCACCTAAAACCTCGGTCACGTACCGAGTGCATTTTCAAATTCCTTTTCATACAAAAACTTGAATAGTCGTGGAGTGGTTAGGCGTAGGCCTTCTCCTATCCCGAGTGCTGACGTTTACCGTAGGGTTCTCTGTCGCAAGGCACTTACCATTCAAAACCAAAAACAATTAAATAAGAGAATGAAGTTCTCTTTGCATTGAATTAAAGAGAGAGGATTGGGTGTAGACCTCTTCTTCTCCGAGCGTAGGGATGCCCACTGTAGTGAGGGTGGTTTCGACGCTCGTCTTTCAATACGAAGATGCCTCGTTCGCCACACCCTTTTATAACAAAAACTTTGAGATAAAGAATTGGGTACTACCCGTAGGGGTTACTATCCGAGGACCTGTCCCGCTCCCTAAAAAACAATCCAATCAATCAAACGTGACTTCTTGCCCCGCGTGGCGAAAACTAATCAATCTTTCAAAAAGGATATGTTACGTCCGTTCTACCGCAAACAGGTAACGCCTAAGTCTCCAACGAGCGAGCAGCAAAACACCTAACTGCTAGAATGTGCACGATAGCATCATCCATAAAAAACATCAACACACCGTTGGCCGAACTACGGCTGCTCTGATTTCTCATACCAGATGAGAATACGTAGGCACAAGACGGCGATGTCTTGGCGAGCACAACCCCCCCTATCTGTAGTTCCCCGAACTACGTCGACTCTGATTTTCTCATATCTGTTGAGAATACGTAGGCCTAGGACCGCGAAGTCCTACCGAGTTCGTTCTCTCCCTTCTTCCCCCCGTTACTTCTCTTTCCCCGTTTCTAAACCCTTCTCTCTATCTTTTAGAACACTTTCTTTGATAGCATAATGTTTAAGCAGATAAATTCACACATCGACAAACAAAAGGTTCCCATCGAGTACGATGGATGCGAGGGGTGCTAATACCTTCCCCTCGCATAACCGGCTTCAGAACCCGTTCTTGGTCGCGAGACCATCTTATCCATTCTTTTCTTAAGGTTTTCTCGATATTTTCCTTTCCCCTCATGGGATAAATAAAGTTCGGTGGCGACTCTTCTGTCTATCTTTTTCGCCTCCCCGTCGTTGCGTGATGCATTTTTTCGAGTAGCGACACAAGGGCATTTTGGTCATTTGGAGATTACAGGTCATTTCAAGCATAAGGCCATAACTCCTATTTCCAAGCTTCAAATGGAAAAATGTTCAACATAAAACTTGTTCAAAATGATGTTTTAAGGCTATTAAGGAGGTCATGAGATGATGAAAATGCTTGTAGCTCAAATTTGCAAAAATGACCTAAAATAAAGGTATAAGTTAAATGAATCAAAGTTGGAAATTGATATTTTCAACCTACACATCCAAACCATGGCATGTAATATATCATTTTGACTCTAGAAAACATTCTAAGAACATTGGTTTAACCATAATTTTGATTTGAGTTCTAATTTGTGGACTTGCTTTGAAAAGTAGTTGCTTGCATATTAAGTAACATTTGCAAAACACATGAGAGATCAATACACAAGCTGCCAAGGCCTTGTAACACCTCTAATATCTCACTTGGGGAGATTTTAGAATCATAACAAGCTGCTGCAACAAGGGAAACAGAATTGGGGTGAGTATGGCATGAGATGAGATTTTGGATGACATGAGAAATTCAACATCTCCTTGGATGGTTCCAGAAGGTTCTAGAGAGGTCCAACATGTCCTATATATTGATTAGAAGGGGTTCAAGTGAAAGGTTGGTGAGAATTTATTGAGAGGAGATAGTTTGCAACTTCACTTTGTTTATTGCAAGTTAAAATCAATTTCTGCATTCCACACCATCTTCTTCCTTTCTTTTGATTTCAACAACTTCTATGGAGGATACTGAATGATTCCAGATTAATTCCATAGCCAAAGCCTTGAAGGATCGTGTTCTTGCAATTGATTTTCGACACCTGCAAGTCATCATCGAATTTGGAGTTCCAGGAATTTTCCATCAAGTTTATTGCATACAGAAGCAATAACTTGGTACACTGAAGGATTTTGGAAGGTTTGAGAGCTTGATTTGAAGATTTGGTGCATCTGTTACTCAAGAATTCACAGGTTGGTAACTTTCATCCCTCACCTTAATTTAAGAAGAATTAGGTCAATTTGTTAGGTTAGATTGATAGTATGTGGTTAGGAGATCATTTCTGGAAACTTAGAGAAGATTTCATAATGATCAATGAGGTGACACAATTTCTGTTTGGATCAAGAACATGCTGGATATTGAGAGATAATATGAGTATTATAGCAAGAATTGATCAGTGTAACGTGGTGAACATTTTGAACCTTTCAATTTGAAGAATGGTGACAATTGAGGTCTGAGCATAATTTTGATTCTTGATCGTGTTTTAGGTTAGAGGTTGATTCAATAAACTCTGAGGCTAGGGTTAGATTCAGTGTTCAATTTAGAGTGATTTAGTGCTTTAGATCATGGATTTTGATGGAGATTTGAGGGAGCCCGAGTGAGGAGGAGGTTGATGTTTGAGCTCTGTTTTAATGGCGTTCTCCCTCCATTTTTGTTTCAAACGAAGAAGATGATGAGAATACCATTGGATCAAGATGAAGACTTTGACTATACCACACATCCCACGACCATGATCAATTTGAATTTGTGAGAGAGTTTGAGTAAGTGAAACGATGCGTTTCACTTACTAGTTGGTTTGGGCTTAGTTGGAACTTTGTTATCCCCACCCCCTGATGGCCCAATCCATAATTTGTACTGGTTGTCTTTGCTATTTGCACCGCGCGTGTGTTATTTTAATTGAATTTTCTTTATTTTTTCATTTTTGTTCATGGTTCTTGGAAAATTCATAATAAATTGAAAATTAATCCAATTAATTCCATTCATTTTGCATTTTACTCATGATTGAGTCTAGTATTTTTTTAGAGAAAAAATATTTTCATTTCATGCATTTTCTGATTTTATGGGAATTTTATATTTTAATTGATATTAAAATGATTATGTTTGATACCTAATTTTGTGGAATTTTGTGTGATCACTTGGTGATGATTTTGATCCTAAGTTTTTGTGTGTGATTAGGTTAGACATGTATTCTCCCATAACATTTTTCTCACATTTTTGTGATGAAAATAGGTGTGCTTTCTAGATTGAGATTTAGGTGCTTCCTTTTAGGGTTTAGGTTTAGTACCTCATGGTGTAGAATTTATTTCTAGGTCTAATTTGATGATTTGATCTCTGAAATTAATGTGGTAGAGTCATGATTGACCTAGGTTCCCATAGTTATTTTTGTAGGATTTTACAATTGGTTTTAGTATTTTAGTTAGGACTAACTTTAGTACTAGGTTTTAGGTGATCCTAACTTACTAATTCAACTAGCATAACTTCTTTAGGTCCCTTAGATTAGGGTTTTGCTTTGTTTGCCTTTGGTTGAGATTGAAGACAAGTTGAAGACAAGGTGAGGATGCTTGAAGTTGCTTGAAGTTGCTTGGAGCTTTGGAATTGCTTGTGCCTGAAGGTGTCTGATGAAGATTTAGGAGGTAGGAAACATAGGGAGAGCCTTATAGTTAGAATGACTTCTTTCACAAATATGGAAAGCATCTTGTGCTTCCATTCCTCCCAATGACTAAAAGTCCTTCTCAGATATTCACATCCCTCCTTTGGAGGGATGAGTGGCTTTATTTGGGAAGTAGAACTTTGAGGGAGCCAGTCTCTCATAATGATGAACCCTTACAGGCTTCCTTTGGTTGTCAATAAGCTGTTTATCATTTCCACTCATTCTGTTAAATCAATTGTCTTCTGGTTTGAGTATCTTGAAAGATGTTGGGCTTGAGTTTGAAGATGAGGACTTCACTGAAGAGTGTGGAAGAGGATGATTCCTTGAGCATTGCCATTGCAGCTGAAGCTTGAAGAGCAAGAAGGCCAAGTTGATACTTGAAGATCCAATGGAGATTGAATGAAGAGCTGAGGCTTGAAAAAGAATTGAAGGATGAAGTTGACACTTCTATATGATTGAAGATTACCCTGAGAAGCTGAAGCTTGTAGATGGAGAGGAAAGCTAGTTGATACTGGTAAAGCAAAGAGAGCTGAAGCTTGAAGACTAAGTTGATACTTATGAAGAGGATTCAATTGAGATTGAATGTAGAGCTGAGGCTTGAGGAATAAAGGATGAGTTGATACTTACATTGATGCTTGGAGAGCCTGAAGGGATCAAGTTGATACTTGTAGTTAAGAGTGAAGCCTGAAGGTGGAACTGACTGAAGAGCTGAAGCTTGGAGAAGAAAGAGCAAGTTGAAACTTATGTTTGATGGATTGAAACCTTGGAGGAGCAAGTTGATACTTGTCATTGAGGATGTTAGCCTTGAAGGTTGGTTGAAGTCTGAAGACTGGATTGTTGTCAGAAGAGCTGAAGCTTGAAATTGAAGGAGGGGTTGATCTGCTCTCTTTCCTGTGTGTTTTCTTTTCTGTATTGATGTGCCTTGTTTGATTTGCTTGATGCATTAGAATAAGTTCATATCTAGACTGATGTAAGCTAGGAGCATGATTGCACTAGAGGTTGAGTTGCTCCCTCTGCTTGTATTTTTACTGTGTGGCTTTGCTTGTGGGTATTCGGTAGAGCCCTGCTCCCTTGCCCATGTGGTTTGTGTTTGCTTGATAGCATTTCATTTCCTCTGTATGATTGCAGTTAGTATTATATCTTGCTTGATAGCATGTTATTTCCTCTGTATGATTGTAGTTATTCATATCTGGCTTGAGGTTGAGATGAGCTTGTGGAGGCTGATGCCCCACACACATTTCCTCCCTCACTTGCATTGCATGCATTTTTCAGTCGTTTACTGTTTACTGTTTAAGCTGATGCTTTATCTCTTTTTGTTTATCATTGACATGATCCCTTAGGACTCTCATTTCCTTTGATAAGGGAGTGATGATATAACTTTAGGTTGAAACCTATGTGTTGCACCCTAAAATTTGCTCAACCTACTTCACTTGGTTTATGTCTCAATTGCATTAGCATTTGCATATAAAGTCATGTACATAGTCTAATCATCTACATAGCATAGCATAGCAAGTTATCCAACAAGGGACCAAGTACTATTCTCATCTCTATGATCCTATCAAGAGGTTCTTATTCAAATTCAAGCACATCCAAGTCATCAGAAAGAAATTGAAATCTGAGAAGTTAGTGGATCAAGCAGTGGATCTATCTCATATCTTGAGGGTATTTGAAGATCATCAAAGAAGTTGTGAGAAAGGAATTGAGGTCATGGAGGGTATAGAGACATCATGGAAGACCTAGAGAGTCATTTTGAAAGTGAGGCAAGTCAATGATGTGATCACAAGAGTTGCAGTTGAAGACAGTCAACTAGGGTTTCATCTGGGTCAACCCTAGGTCAACCTTAGGTCAAATGATTGATTGAAAGGCATCAAGGTCTATTTGAGATATGTGGGGTTCATCATTTGACATGTAGATAAGTATGTGGTGTTGTTCCAAGGAGAAATCAAGAGAAATCAAGAGGAAGAGGAGTTTCTAAATTAGGGTTTCTGTGTAAAATCCCCTGATTTAGGTCAAACTTCCAAGCAAGATAATTCAAAATGAAAGCTTCAAATGGATCCTTGGCCAACATGAAACTTGTAGAGGATATCAATACCTTTAATTTGAGTGGTGGAAGACATCAAGGAGATTTATAGAACTCAAGTTATGGTTCTTGCAAGTTATAGGTCATCTGAGACATCTGAAATTTTGTCTGTGAAAGTTACTTGTCTTCCAAGCAACTTTTACCCCTCAAGGAGCTTTCAAATGGATTTATGGTCAACATGAAAGTTGTTCCTCATTGTCTTATCTTTCTAGAAAGGTATGGAATGCCTTCATCTGATTTGTGGAACTCTACTTATGACCTTGGCAAGAAAAGGGTATTTTGGTCATTTGAGAATTACAGGTCATTTCAAGCATATGCCTAAAACTCATACAAGGATGCTTCAAATGAAAAACTTCACAGCATCAAAGTTTCTCCAAATGACATTTTGAGTCTAGGAAAGTGGTCATGGAAGTTGGAAAATGCTCATAGCTCAAGATTTCAAATTTGGTCAAATAAAAGGTGAATTTAATGAATAAAAGTGACCTAAAAATGAGATTTTTCATAACATGTCCAAATGGGATGAAATTATAGGTCATTTTGATTGGAAAGAATGTTTTGAGACCATTGGCAATAGTGGATTTTTGAGTTTAGTTCAAAGTTTGGAAGTTATACTAGTTGGCTTACAAAAGAAGTAACATATCCAAAACACAAGGGATTTGTGCACAAGAAGTTTCTAACAAGTTCTAGATGGTTCCATGAGCATCTATATATTGAGTAGAGTGGATCCAATCATTGGTTGGTGATTCATTTGGTTGAAAACTCATAGTTACATCTCATTCCTCAATTTTGCAAATTACACAAAAACTCTATCAAATCTTCATCATTATTCAAAGTTCTTGATCCTATCATCATCTACATTCACCATAGAGCAAGTTTCCATCAAGATCTGGTTGAATTGAAGCAGAATTCGTGTGCTACCAACTTCATCATCCAAAGTGCAAGAAGAATTCAATTGCAAGATCAAGAGCATTTGAGCAGGTGTTGCTGCATACAGAACCAAGATCCAAGTCCATTGATAAAGTCTAGAGCACTGCTAGCTGTGAATCCAAGGGCATCACTATCTGTTTTCAAGATTACACCAGGTTAGTAATCTCTTCGAATTGGCTTAATTCAGTTAGCATGATGTAGATTGGTTAGGATAAGAATGACCTAGGTAGTTAGAGGAATAATTCTGGAGAATTTGACTGAATTTCATGGAGGTTGATATGTGAGCACACCAACTGTTTGGACTTGGAACTCTCTTAATTTTGAGTGTTAGCAATAGGTCTTTAGCTTATGGTAATCAGTGATGCAAGGGGAATATTTTGATGGCAAGAAATTGAAGAAAGAAGAAGTTGGAAATTGGAGCATCCATGGAAGTAGAGCTATCGGGTTTGGCATTTTAGGGCGTTTTAGTGAAAACTAATGTTGTAATTCTATTCAGCTTGAGAATTGGAGCAACTTTGCTCTTTACAGAATTGGATTTAGTTGAGAGATGAAGGAGAACAAGGCGATGGAAGATGGCTTTGAAGAGCTTCGTGCATGGAAGCTGTTTCACAAACCCTAGGGCTGGAGGTAGGAGACGACCTCCCAGCCGTTAGATGGACACGAGACTTTGACCCAGAAAACGCATCCAATGGCCTATGTTTGAAGTTGAAAACGAGAGGGAGTCTGAGGCCATGAAACGCCTCGTTTCATTAAAACCCTCTGGTGGGCTTAAGTTGCAATTGCTAGCCACACCCCCAATATCCAGGCCCATGTGATTTGAACTATATTTCTTACTTTCTGCACCGATTTGTGTTTATTTTTCTTTGGTTTTTTTTCTGATTAACTGGGCCCAGACGCGCCTTGCTATGCGCACCCCCAGTCTGGGCCCATCATCCATTTTTCAACTGAAATCATTATTAATTGCACCCCCAGCCCACTCTAATTCATTTTAATTTCATTCATTTTTCTTAATTGTTTGAAAAATCATAACAAATTGAAAATTCCATATTTTTGATTGGTTGTTTTTTTACCATTTTCATATTTCTGTGTAGAAAAATATCATGTAATAAAATTTCCATTTTATCTTTTTTTAATATTTTTTGTGAATTTTTTCTTTTAATGCCTTTTTAAATGCTTTTAATTTGTACATAGTATTTGTAGAATTTCTTTTAGGTACTTCTCATAATCTTTTTAGGCCAAATTATTTTTAGTATAACTAGATACATATATTAGGTGCCCCCTTGATTTTTATACCAATTTTTTAGGATTTATTTTAGGAAGTTTAGTTAGAAAACATTAGGCTAATCATTTAGGGTTGTGAATGTAATATAGGTTTAACAAAACAAATTTTCTTTTGGGTTTTCTTTAGGACAAATTAAATGATGGGACTATAGGGGTATTATGGGTAAATAATAGATCCCTTAGAAAATATTAGGCTTCCCCTATTCTACTATTACTATTAGTATGTTGCTTGTATCTGATTGATTGTGTGGTGTGCCCTCTCTAGGGTTATTATTTGACTGTGTGGGGTATTGGGCCTGCTTGGGGTTTGGGTTTGAGTTGAAGACTGTGCTGATGAAGCCCATTGAAGACTAAGAGAATGAAGACCAATTTCCAGAGTTGATGAAGAGATTCTTGCTGGCAGCTATTGAAGGTTATAGGGTCTAGGAGTTAGGTAGAGCTCTAGAATAGCAACTTGATTCACAAGCATGGAAGGTCTTGTTTGCCTCCATCCCTCTCTATGATGCAGAGTCTCTCTAGGACACTCACCCCCTTCCTTTGGAAGGCTTGGTGACAGTGTCTAAGAGATAGAACTCTTGAGAGAAACATTCTACTTATTGTTAACAGTCTGTTTGCCACCTTTGGTGGTCAACTAGCCGTTTAACATTCCAGTTCATCCTCTTAACTGTTCCTCATCTTGGAGAGTGAGACTTGAAGAAAAGCCCTGAAGGATTGAAGATAGAGACCTTGCTTGAAGGATGTGAAGATAAAGACTGATGCTTGCTTGAAGCCTGTAGATGGTTGAAGATGACTTGACGACAGATGCTGATAAAGCTTGTTGATGAAGACTGTTGTTTGCTGTTTATTTTTGTTGTTTATAATTTGTGATGTATTGTTTGAATTTCCCTGACTGTATTGTTTGCCTTTTAACCTATTAGGTTGAAAGTGAATTCTGTTCACTTTTGCCTGTTGTTTTCTAGGTTCGAGGTTGAGTGGGACTCCCTTGCCTCGCTTGTATTGCTGCATCCATGCATTTTACTGCTTTATTGTATATATGCTATTGTTTCTGTTTCCGTTATTCCCTTAGGATCTCTGTTTTCTCTCTGTGCAAGAGAGGAGCATGATAGAAATTAGGTCTTAACCCATGCATGATAACATTAGGTTAGTCTAATTCCCTTCGCAACTATAGGTTAGAGTTCTGTCTCTTCTTTCTCAAAACAAACAGAAAAACACAATAAGATTTCAAATCCAATAAAAGACACTTCTTCCGTCAAAGAATGTGAACTCATCAAAACGTCATTTTTGTCCGCTTGGACCAGTAATCAGCAGAAAAACCCTTTTTTAGAAGGAGATAAAAACAATCAAGACAGACTTGTGTCGTGCGTGGCCCGAACTATGTTTGCTCTGATCTTTCATGCTGTGTGAAAGTACGTAGGCATAGGATGCGATATCCTAGCTGTCGCTTCCGCGAAAATAAGGTGTCGGCATGACAGAAGAGTCGCCACCTTTCGTTATTTATCCCTCAGAACGGGAAAGGAAACGATCGGAAAAACCTGACGAAAAAGGTATAAGACAAGGTCATCGCAACCGTTGTCTGGGTTCGGGAGTCGGTTACGCAAGGGGAAGGTATTAGCACCCCTCACGTCCGTCGTACTCGACGGGATCCACGCTTGTTGTGTACTTGGACGGGTGGGTTATAATCTATCTACCTATCAAGGCTGGCTAAAAAAGGAAAAGAAAAATGACTCGGCAAAGCGTCGCACTTTATGCCTACGTATTCTCATCAGAGAATGAGAAATCAGAGTCAACGTAGTTCGGCCTACGAAGGGTTGTAGGGGAAGGTAGCTCGCTAAGACATAGCCATCCTGTGCCTACGTACTCTCAACAGGCATGAGAGATCAGAGCTCACGTAGTTCAGGAAACTACGGTTTATTTCCTGTTTTGAAAGAAGTGTTTTTTATTGTGTTTGCGATTTCAACCGCACTAGAGACTATGACCTGAGAGTGAATGCGTCGCATGTCACCCAAAGGGTACCATACTAAACATCCAGACTGTGGAAAAGGAACTCTCCCACAATCCTTTCTCAGATAGCTTAAGGCTCGTAACGTACGAAAGAAATCATTCATGATTACTGTATCTTAAACTGTTTTGAGATGAGAAGAGAACAGACCCAACTAGGAGGGAGACTATCAAGTCCTATTGTTATCATGCCATGGATTCATCCTATGGTTGAGGTTTGAACAGGGAACTCCTAGAAGTTGTCATGCATAGGTTTCAACCTAAGATTCTATCATCAAATCCTTATCAAAGGAAATGAGAGTCCTAAGGGATCATGTCAATGATACACCAAAACAGACAAAGCATCAGCTTAACAGTAAAATGCATGCAATGCAAGTGAGGGAGGAAATGTGTGTGGGGCTTCAGCCTCCACAAGCTCATCTCAACCTCAAGCCAGTCATGAAATAACAGTAATCATACTGGAAAATAAACAACATGCTATCAAGCAATAAACAGTAAACTGCAGTCATACAGATAAAGGAAATGAAATACCATCCATGCTTGAGAAAGAAATTATCTACATCTAAGCTCTCCCTAATCCTAACCCTAAAAACAAAACCCTAATCAGATCTCTAAGCAAAGCCCTAAAGCAAAACCCTATACAAAAGAAATCAATCCCAGTCTTCAAGCTTCAAAACAAGCTTACCAAAGAAAGGGAGCTAAGTAGGCAGACTCATAGTGCCTTCCTCAGGAAAGCACTAGGAGGCTTATACTTAGGACTCATATCCCATGTGGCTCAACAACTGTGATCGGTTTACGTTCCTCCTCAGGGGAAACTAAACTCACATGAAGGCTCCAACATCATTGGATACTTGAGAAATCCTACATGAACTAAGGGAACTAAGTGAACAGACCCATAGTGCCTTCCTCAGGAAAGTACTAGGGGGCTTCCACTTAGGAATCATATCCCATGTGGCTCAACAACTGTGATCAGTTTACATTCCTCCTCAGGAGAAACTAAATTCACATGAAGGCTCCAACATCATTGGATACTTGAGAAATCCTACGTGAACTAAGGGAACTAAGTGAACAGACCCATAGTGCCTTCCTCAGGAAAGTACTAGGGGGCTTCCACTTAGGAATCATATCCCATGTGGCTCAACAACTGTGATCAGTTTACATTCCTCCTCAGGAGAAACTAAACTCACATGAAGGCTCCAACATCATTGGATACTTGGGAAAGAGGTGAGAAGAAAGAATGAAAGACATCCATAGTGCCTTCCTCAGGAAAGTACCATGAACTTCTCTCAGACTCCAGGGTCTCAAACCTCACAGAAAGAGAGCAAGCTCCTAAACCAGGCCTTCAATCCATGCCTCCTCCAATCCTCTAGTATGCTTTACTAAGCTCCACAATGAGATGTCAAGCTCCTCCAATCAAAGGAATACCCCAAAGCAAAGCAAACTAACAAAACTTGCCATAAAGGCCACACAAACAATCATTCAATTCAAAAATCAACCAAAAATAGTATATTATCCTAATATAAATTCTAGGGGACCCTACATAACTACCCTTAAGTCCCATATATTCCCCATATACTAAATTGACCTATAAAACCTAAAACAAAATTGTTCAAACTCAACTATGCTTCATAAAACCCTAATTTGGTTATGCTAATGCTATTTAATCAAACTAACTAAAATCTAATCCTAAAAATCTTGGTATAAAAACCAGAGGGAACTAAGATCAACATCTAATTATGCTAAAAAGAATGGATTAAAAAACTTAAGGGAAGATCCTAAACCAAATTCTACAAAATCCAACATTAACCTAAATCATTAAAAAGCTATTTAAAAGAAAAATATGCTAAAAATATAAAAATGAAAATAAAATGGAATTTTATTTATTCATATTTTTCTAGACAAAATTATAAAATCATAGCAAAAACAACCACTTAAAAATATTCATTTTTCAATTATTTATGAATTTTTAAAATGCAAGAAAATAAAAGAAATTAAAAACTAAAATGAAATGGGGAGGGGGGTGTCAGATAGTAGAGATGTTATGTTCATTATTATGATGGGCCCAGGAAGGGGGGTGTGCCTAGCATGGCGCGCCTGGGCCCAGTTTATTCAGAAAAACAATTTGAAAAAACGAAAGAAAAAGAAAAGGCTGCGGTGTATTTAGCAAGGGATCATAGTTCATTTTGGTTTGGGCTGGCATTTAGGGGTGTGAAGATTAAAGTTTGGCTGAGGCCCATGTTTCAAATTAAGTGAAACGCGGCGTTTTCACTATTATTCTTTCCCTCCGTTTTCGTTTTCAAATAGTGGCCGTGCGATTAGTTTCCCAGTCAACCAATTTAAAATGATCCAACGACTGTTGAGTCGTCTTCTTCAACACACCTAGGGTTTCCAGGTTTTTCCATCTCCCATGCACGCTTCTTCCAGTCCATCGTGCTCTCTCCTCTCTCAATGAAAATGAAAACTTCCAAGACCAAAGTTTCCCTAAAAACTACCAGGAACAAGACTACACTCATAGTTTCAACTAAAACCTCCTATATCTCACAAACAGAATGCACGAATGCCTTGGTCCCAACACTTTACTCTGATATCAACCTTGGTAATTCTTGGCATTAATGGTACTATCTTGTTCATGACCTCACACTGATTTCATTAATCTATACCATGATCATTAAAACTCAATGCACAACCTAATCTTGATCTTGAAAGAAACTATGATCTGCCATCAACCTTCATGAATGAGCCTCAAACTCACTGGATATCATCACCTACTCATCCTTGTCAATTCTAACCTAGAGTTCTAATCTATTCATGCATAATTAAAGAGATAGAAGAGAAAGTGCAGACCTGTTTCTTGGCTATGGCAGGTGGTGGATTGGCTCGATTCAATGCTTGCAACCTTCCAATTATGATCCTCTAATGGCAATCTTGTTTCTGTTTGCACAAACTTGGAAGAAGGAAGCTTGTAATGTGAAATTCGAAGCTTGCTTGCAATGGAATCCACCCTTGAATGTCTCTCTCTCCACTGAATTCTCCAACTGAATTCTCTAACCTTTGATCACAGCTTGATCCACTTAATATATATAATCCATTAGAGGATCCTAGATGCTTCTAGAATGGAGTAGAAGAATGTGGAACTTCTCATGTGATGACATATTGAACTCATCCCATACCATGCTTGCAGCCCTTCAAATTTGTATTAAAATCTCTCCTCATGAGATATTGAGATGATATGTGTGAAAAATCAGCTGATCCTTGCCTTATGTTGAGTTTTCCCAAGTTACCTTATTATGCAAGTAATAGGTTTTCAAAGCAACCCCCATTTTTAGGCCTCAAATCAAAAATGTGTTTAAACCATTGTTTCCAAAATGTTGTTTAGACTCAAAATCATATATTATATGACCTGTTTTGTATTTGTAGATCTCTCAAACCATTTTCCAATTTGGATCCATTTAACTTATGTCTCATTTTTAGGTCATTTTCACCCATTCTTGTCAATTCTTGCTACAAGCTTTTCCAACAACTCATGACCACTTTTCTAGGCTTAAAATGTCATTTTGAACAACTTTGATGTTTTGAGTTTTTTCATTTGAGGCTTGGAAATAGGAGATATGACCATATGCTTGAAATGACCTATAACTGCCAAATGACCAAAATACCCTTGTCTTGTACAAACCATAAGTTGAGTTCTACAAATCCTATAAAGGACTTCTAGTACTCTCTAGAAAGCTAAGAATATGCTCTTAAACATTCATGTTTACCAAGAGACCATAGGAATCATCCTACTAGGGAAAAAGTTGTCTGCAAGTTGGGTGACTTTCAAGGACCCAGATTCACATACCTCAGATGACTTGTAATTTGTCAAAACCATAACTTGAGCTCTGCAAATCCTATCAAGGACTTCTACCACTCAAATTAAAGCTAAGAACAAGCTCTACAACATTAATGTTGTGGGGAAGATGAGATGACAATCACATATTGAGCTAAAACTGCCTGGAAGATAGGGATCAAACTAGGGGATTTTACACTGACAATCCTTAGAAACCCTAGCTTAAAACTTCTCAAACTCCTCAGTCATGATGAGTTGGTCTTGGAATTATCCTTATAGTATCTCAATACCTCATTCCATGATCTCATGGCTCTTGGATTAGGTCTCAACCCTCTCCAAAACATCAGCTGACCTAGGGTTGACCCAGTCAAAACCCTAATTCTACCACTCATGGTTGAATCTTCTGAATTCTTGCATAATGACCTCTCTGGGCTTCATGATGGCTTTCAAGACATCTCATAGGATTTCTCAAAGCTTCAAGTCTATTCTTCAAAGTCTCAGAATCATCTGAGAAGCACCCACAACTCTCAAGTTATGAGACACACAACCTTGGTTTCAACCAGTTTCTCTGAGGATCTCTTGAACTTTCTGATGAAGGTATCAACCTTCAAACACTTCATGGGTAAATAAATGTTGGTCAAATTTTGGGGTGCAACACTAGCGAGCAACCTTCCCCTCCTTTCCCGTAGGTAGGCGAACTACGTTGACTCTGATTTCTCGTTCCAGACGGGAATACGTAGGCATAAAGTGCGATACTTTGCCGAGTCATTTTCTTTTCTTTTAACCCCTGACCTGTAGAGTAGATAGAATAACAATCCGTACTAGAAAACAAGTGTGGATCCCGTCGAGTACGACGGACGTGAGGGGTGCTAATACCTTCCCCTTGCGTAACCGACTCCCGAATCCAGGATTTGGTTGCGATGACCATTCCTTTCCCCGTTTTGCGGTAGGTTTACCTCGAGCGTTTCCTTTCCCCCCTTTGGGATAAATAACGCACGGTGGCGACTCTTCTGTTCAGCCGGCGCCGATTTTCGCAGTAGCGACAGCTGGCGACTCTGTTGGGGACCCAACGTCCCCTGGCTGCTAAGGACTGCGATAGTTCCTTATGCATTTGGGATCCAACGTCCCTTAAGCGAGTCAATCCTAGAGCTTGTTTTCCCGTCGAGGATTTTGTATGGATTTATATTTCTGTCATTTACTTTCAGTATTATATTATTGTTTTTATTACTGTATTGGGGTGTGACGGGTGTTCCATGATTGAGAGATAAGCCGGACCTGGGCTTGAGTGCACCTAGAATTAGAGTGGAAAGTAGTGGGCGCGCACATGCTTTGCATGTCCTAGTGTCCCGCGAAATCCACACTCAGACGAGGTTCTTCTGGTTGGCCTCCTGTCCTGCCCTTTGGGTGGCTCGGGTCGCTGGTTAGTTGGATTGTCGACTCTGGGAACCGATCATTTGGAAGTTGGCTAAGTGAGGCCTCTTCAGGATTTAATGATGCCACTCCTTCTGGGAATCGTATCATCAACCCTGAAAGTCTGTGACACCGACGACCGCATAGGATGCCATACCTTTGTCAGTTACTAGGACACCTACCTGTGAGAGGGTTGGGGTTATGCAGGTAAATAGACCTTCAGATACCGGTTGTTTCTTGATCTGAGATACTGGGTATTTATGGATAGTTGAGAGGTCTATCAGAGACCAGTTGGAGTTATGATATGGGGTCTGTCAGAGACCAGTCATAGTTATGTTATGGGGTCTATCAGAGACCAGTGTTGGAGCTTTGTATTGGGTCTATCTAAGACCAGGGTTTGAGGAATTCTGGATGGTCTATCTGAGACTTATGATGTGGTTCAGGCTTCTCAGCCATGGCACTTGGTCCCTGTTGCATTTTATTTGCATTGCATTGTTTGCATAACCATTATCATTGCATCCCATTAAGGTGTGTCTGTGCTGCAGGTGCATTTGCATATTCCCTGGTTCTAGTGTCCGGACTTCTGAGTATTGATCATGGCTGGTTTGAGGATGACAGTTGCCTACAAGCTACCTATCCCTGATATTACTCCCCTCCTGGGTCTGATTTCTCTTGCTGATGAGGATGTCCGTAGAAGCTTCAGGCAGAGTTACGGAAGGCTGTTGAGATTGGTTCGCAAATCAACTGATGATGAACTGAATGGGTTGTATACATTGATGCAATTCTATGACCCTGCTTTGAGATGTTTCACGTTCGCTGACTTTATTTTGGGGCCTACCATGGAAGAGTATGCAGAGTTTATTGAGCTGCCAGTACAGAATAAGGTTCCCTTTATTCACTTTGCCGTTGAGCCCAAGTTGGAGGACTTGGCTAAGGTCTTGCACATGAATGCTTCTGAGCTGTTGATGACTTCTTGGCACGGGGTTCCAGGTTTCTCTCTCCAGTTTCTGATTGGTAAGGCTCAGGAATACGCCAAGAATGGATGTTGGGTAGTCTTTAACGCTGTCTTGGCTCTGTGCATTTATGGGATAGTGTTGTTTCCCAATTTCCCGAACTTCATGGATATGGATGCATTTCATCTGTTTGCTGCTGGCAACCCTGTACCAACATTGATCGGGGACTTCTACCATTCGATGCACTACAGAAATGAGAATAGGAGAGGCAAGAACGTCTCTTGTTGTGTGCCTTTGTTGTGCATGTGGTTTAAGAGCCATCTCCCCCCGAAGGGACCTTTTGTAGATAGTGCGACTACAGCTGACTGGCCAGAGCGCCTAATGAGACTATCTTCTGAAGACATTGAGTGGTTTGACCGAGACTTGTTGGGGTCTGAGCTTATTTTCAGTTGTTCTGGGTACCCCTAATGTTCCTTTGATAGGAAGAAAAGGGTGTATCAATTATAACCCATCTCTGTTTGTTCGCCAGTTTGGATACGCGTTGAAGAACCCACCTAAGGAGGAAGAAGTACAGGAATCTCTGTACTTCACCGGTGACTTGAATGGAGAGTTGCTAGCCAAGCTTCAGCATGCCTGGATGCGTATCAACAGAAGAGGGAAGCCACTGTTGGGGAAGAATGATTGTCAGGCTTATGCGCCCTACAAAGTTTGGATCCAAGAGAGGGCAAGACAGTTACTGATGTCATTCCCCGCTGCACTAGTCCCTGTGCATATTCCGGTAGAGGAACCAACCACTGTTACTATGGAGGTCTACGAGCAAGTTGTAAAAGAAAAAGACACCTTGATGAAGATCAATGAAGGGTTAGAAAAGGAACTGGCTCAGATGCGTAGTGAGAAGAACAAGGCTGTGCATTCTTTCCAACAGCAGATTGAGTTAGTAAACAGGCTAGGTGCTGAATTGACTGAAGAGAAAAAGAAGCGTGAATGCCTGGGGAAAGAGTTCAGAAGCTCTCATGATATGTTGGAGTCCAAAAAGAAAGCACTCGATGCCGCTCACCGAGAAATCTCTTCTTGTAACAAGACGTGGAATGCTACGCTAACCAACAACAAAAAGAGGGAAGACAAATTGAAGCAGCAAATTTCTGAACTCGAAGAACAGTTGAAGGCTAGCACTAAGAAGTATGAAGAGGAGGTGATGGCCAGATATAGTCTCCAGAATGCATTGAACAAGGCCATCGAAGGCAAGAAAGAAGCTGTGTCTCAGAAGCGGAAGCTAGAGGATCGCTTCGGAGAAGGGGCATGAGAGGAATCCGCTGGTGATTTGCGACGTGTTCTCAAGCGAAGAGATCTACTTGTTGAGGGTCTGCTTACCCGACCAAGTCATCCAGAGACTAAGAAGTTACTAGAAGAGTACCAGGCATATGGGAGTACTTGATCGTTTCATGTATTAATGTGGATGCTTTATTTGCATAGCGCTGACCATCACCAGGATTGTTGGTTGACGTCATGCCTTCTTATTGTACACTCAGTGATATTGTATTCTGTGGCTTAATGGATTTCTCCGCAATATATGAGGTGTTTTCTATGATTCAGCTCCGAACTTCGTATTGCTGTCACTGTCACCACACTGGCACATTCGCACTAGAATCGGGGAATGACATTCCCTAATGCACAGACACATCTTGCATTGCATTCACATTCATATTGCATTACAGGTGATTATTGAATTGTACCTTATTTCCTGCACTGTACCAGGTCTTTTCAGGATTGAAAGTCAGCGCCCGCACCGATACTCCACTCGTACCAACTGCCGAAGAATTATGGATCAGATGCAGAATGAAATGCAAGACATGCGTGAGAAGCTGGCGCTATTCATGCAGACAATGGAGACCATTGCGAAAGGCCAGGAGAATTTGCAAGCTTTGGTGCAGCCTCTGTTGGTAAGAAATGCTGGGCACGGAAATGAAGACCATCATTCTGTGCGAGTCGACACTATTCACGGGGATGGTACCCCCACACCAGTTGCTCCACCTGTGGTAAACATACCTGCTGTCAATGTGAACAACGGCGCTGTTGCCGGGAACGGTAACGTTGGAATCGGTAACGAGACTGTCGTCAACAACGTTGGGCTCGGAGATGTCAACCTGGGTGACAATATGGGAGGTAATGGCTTCGATAATAATGGATTTGGCTTCAATGACCAGGGGTTTGATCATGCTGGGAAGTACGGCTTTAACGCTCAAGGTTTCGGACAGGACGGATTTGGTATGACTAATCAGGGTTATGGCAGATTCGGAAATGGAAATGGCGCTGGGTTAATGGCTTTTGGACCTGCAGGAGTCACTCCGGGGTATGGTAACAGGGGGCGAGGCCCTACAATGAATCAGACTAGATTTGGCCGTAACAACGGGTACGATGGATACGGAACTGGGAACGGTAACTGGCAAGAAGATCAGCAGGAGGATGCTTTCTCCGGTGGAGGTTTCGAAGGTCCTATGGATGACTCTCAGAGAATCAAAATGCTCGAGGAACAGATGAAGGGGGTCGTGAATCAAAGCGCTGTTGGCTTAGATATGACTACAATGGGTCTGGTGCCTGGCCTGAGGGTGCCAATCAAATTCAAAGCCCCCACATTCGACAAGTATAAGGGTGATACCTGTCCAAAAGTGCACGTGCGGTCATACTACAGAAGGATGTCGGCGTATTCAAACGATGAGAAGATGTTGATGCACTTCTTTCAAGATAGCCTGTCAGGCCCTTCCCTTGAGTGGTATATGGGGCTGGAGCCAACACAGATAAAGACATGGAAGCAGTTGGCTGAAGCGTTTGTAGCTCACTATAAGTACAACAGTGACTTGGCACCCAACCGGGTCCAATTGCAGGGGTTGTCCCAGAAGAAGGGCGAGAGCTTTAAAGAGTATGCGCAGAGATGGCGCGACATGGCTGCTCGAGTTCATCCCCCTTTGGAGGACAAGGAAATGAATGATATGTTCATAGGAACATTCACCGGTATGTTTTATGACAAGTTGTTTCATACCTCTTTGGGCAGTTTCTCAGACTTAATCCTGATGGGAGAGAAGATTGAAAGCAACATTAAACAGGGAAGGTTCCAAGCTGAGGAATCCACTGCAGCTGGCAGTAACAGAAGGGCTTTCGGTGGGCGTCATCAAGGTGATGCAAGCGCAGTGTTTGGGGGCCGAGGCCGAGGCCGGGGCAGAGGTCGAAACCAGTACAATCAGCCGCAGCAGGTGGCAAGTGTTACTATTCCATTTCAGCAACAACAACAACAGCAACAGCAACCACAACAGGGGGCACATACTGTCCAGCGCAGAGTCCAGGGGGGCAGACCAAGGAGGGTGTTTGAAATGCCTCCTTCAACGTATGCAGAATTGCTACAGACATTACTGGGTTTGAACTTGGTGGAAAAGAGAACTCTGGCGCCAATAACAGGCACTCCTCCGTACGACTACGATGCAAGCAAGCACTGTGAATTCCACTCCGGGGCTCCTGGCCACGATGTAGAGGGTTGCCACGCGTTCAAGCATGTGGTGCAGGATCTATTGGATAGTAAGGCTATCAATTTTGGACAGGCGGGTCCGAACATAGTGCAAAAGCCCATGCCCAACCATGGGGCAAATGCTATTTTAACCGAGGAGGGTTTGAACTTGATTATGAATGTTGACGACCTAAAGACACCGTTGTGTGAGATAAAGAGAAGTTTATTGCAAGGAGGTACGTATCCAGGTTGCGACGAGTATTGTTTAGAGTGTTGGACCCAAGCTGGGGGTTGTGCTGAATTGAAGGAGGGTATTCAGACCTTAATAGATGGAGGCACATTGCAATTCGACAGAACGGCAGTTGAGGAACCTGCAGAGGTATTAACAGGCGAGCAAAGTGATGTAACTACTGTGACGATTCCCCGAAAAACGATAACTATAACGGCGCCGGCCAAGCGACCACCGATCACTATCACCAAGGCAGGACCAATCCCTTATGAGAGCACTAAGGCAGTCCCCTGGACCTATGGGTTGGAAGTATATTGTGATGGGGTGAAAATTGATGTTAATAAACAGCCAGTTGAGGTTGTAGACAACGTCGTCGGTACCGGAGGTATGACAAGAAGTGGGAGAATCTTCATATCGCCTGAGGTAGAGGCTGAACGACTGGCGAAGGGAAAAGGAAAGATGAATGAGAATGTCCCGGTGCAGAGGAACGAAAAAGAAATGGAATCGAAGGATGTGGAAGAGTTCATGCGCCTTATTCGCAAGAGCGATTATAAGATTGTTGAGCACCTTCAACAGACGCCGTCAAAGATATCCATATTGCCGCTGCTATTATGTTCTGAAGCTCACAGAAATGCATTGTTGAAAGTTCTAGATACATCCTTCGTACCCCAAGATGTTTCCATGAATCAGCTGGAGGGGGTGTTGGCGCATGTGAACGCAGGCCATAGCTTGGGATTTACAGACTTCGATTTGACCCCGAAGGGGAGAGAACATAATATGGCGTTGCACGTCTCAGTTGAGTGTAGGGGCTCAGTCATGTCTCATGTACTGGTAGACACCGGATCTTCCTTGAACGTGCTGCCCAAGAAAGCAATGATGAAACTGGACGTCAGAGGAATCCTTTGTACGCCTAGTGACTTGGTGGTTAGGGCATTTGATGGTACGCGAAGAACAGTCTTTGGATCCATAACATTACCTCTACAGGTGGGGCCGGAGGTTTTCGCGACTGAATTTTATATTATGGACATCCAGCCAGCATACAGCTGCCTTCTCGGACGACCCTGGATCCATGGTGTTGGGGCAGTCACATCTACCTTGCATCAAAAGTTGAAATACATGGTAAGGGACAGTGTGGTCACAGTCTGTGGAGAAGAAGATATATTGGTTAGCCATCTGTCATCATTCAAGTATGTAGAAGTCGACGGCGAAATTCATGAAACACCCTGTCAAGCCTTTGAAGGGTTGCGCATCAAAGACAAAGGTCTCGGGCCGAGTAAAGCGTCAGAGGTAGCCGTCTCATCATACAAGGAGGCTCAAGCTCTAGTAAAGACTGGTGAGACAAAGGGCTGGGGCAAGGTGCTGGATATTCCCGTGAAGATGGACCGATTTGGGCTGGGATATCAACCGTCGTCATCAACACCTGCTGCAGGGGCACCCCGTTTCAGAGGACCGATAACAATCACCGCTAGTGGAGTGTGTCACGAGGCCATCAACGCTGTTTCAGATTCCGAAGAAGGAGACAGTGATTGCGACACGGACGCCTGGATTCAGCCAAGTGTGCCAGGACAAGGATTATGCAATTGGTCTATTCAGGAGATTGTTCCTGTGACTCTCAAACAGTAATACTTTGTTTTCTTAATTGTTGAACAATCTGGTGTCTTACCCGAGGCATCATGATTTTGCTTAGGGTTGTGCTGTCATGTACATTGCATTGTTTAATCATTAAATAAAAGGCGTTTTTTTCATGTACAAATATTGCGATCTCTATTTTTCCTGTTTTGTGTTTTACAATAAAATGGCAACGTGGTTATTCGCTTTATACGCATTTTGAAGCATTTAACCATTCCTTTTGCAGGATAACATTTTCAGATGACATCCTTGAACCGCCTATGACTCGTCTCGACTTTGAGCACCCGGTATTTCAGGCCGAAGAAGAGATTGTTGAAGATGGCGACGTTCCAGAAGAGTTGTCTTGGTTGGTAAAGCAAGAAGAACGAGTCATTCTGCCTCATGAGGAGGTCATCGAAATTATTAACCTGGGGTCGGAAGGGGTTGAAAAGAACATACGTATAAGAGCCGCGCTGCAAAGCGGCGTCAAGCGAAGACTGGTTGAAATGCTCAGAGAGTATAGTGATGTGTTTGCTTGGTCGTACGAAGACATGCCTGGGCTTGATACAGATATGGTTGTGCACCGCCTGCCGTTAAAAGAAGAATGTCCGCCGGTCAAGCAAAAGCTTCGCAGAACTAGACCTGATATGGCAGTGAAAATTAAGGAGGAGGTTCAAAAGCAGTGGGATGCTGGTTTCCTAGCTGTTACAAAATATCCCTCGTGGGTCGCTAATATTGTACCAGTGCCAAAGAAAGACGGTAAAGTGAGAATGTGCGTAGATTACCGTGATTTGAATAAAGCGAGCCCGAAGGATGATTTTCCGCTTCCTCACATCGATGTGCTGGTCGACAACACTGCCCAATTCTCCGTATTCTCCTTCATGGATGGCTTCTCGGGCTATAATCAGATTTAAATGGCGCCAGAGGACATGGAGAAGACTACTTTCATAACGCCTTGGGGAACATTTTGTTATAAAGTGATGCCCTTCGGACTAAAGAATGCTGGGGCAACGTATCAGCGTGCAATGACAACTCTTTTTCATGATATGATGCATAAAGAGATCGAAGTTTATGTCGATGATATGATTGCCAAATCCCAGACGGAGGAAGAGCATTTGGTGAATCTGCTGAAGTTATTCAAAAGGCTTAGGAAGTTCAGGCTGAGACTGAACCCTAACAAATGCACCTTCGGGGTGAGATCGGGTAAACTGCTGGGGTTTATCGTGAGCGAAAGAGGAATAGAGGTTGATCCTGCAAAAATAAAAGCCATTCAAGAGATGTCGACGCCTAGAACAGGAAAAGAGGTGCGCGGGTTTTTAGGGAGGTTGAACTACATCGCTCGGTTCATATCTCACCTAACGGCTACGTGTGAACCGTTATTCAAGCTGTTGAAAAAAGATCAAGCTGTAACGTGGAATGAAAATTGTCAAAAGGCGTTCGATAAAATAAAGCAGTATTTGCAGGAGCCTCCTATTTTGATACCCCCAGTGGCAGGGAGACCCTTGATTATGTATTTGACAGTTCTGGAGGGAAGTATGGGTTGTGTTCTCGGTCAACACGACGAGACAGGAAGAAAAGAGCATGCGATCTACTACTTGAGTAAGAAGTTTACTGAATGTGAATCTCGATATTCAATGCTTGAAAAAACTTGTTGCGCGCTAGCCTGGGCCGCTAAGCGTTTGAGGCAATACATGTTGAATCATACAACCATGCTCATCTCGAAGATGGATCCTATCAAATATGTATTCGAAAAGCAGGCGTTATCGGGGAGAATTGCCCGTTGGCAGATGGTTTTGACTGAATATGACATCCAGTATGTCTCGCAGAAGGCTATAAAGGGGAGCGTATTGTCTGAGTACTTGGCAGAGCAGCCTATTGAGGACTACCAATCGATGAGGTTTGATTTTCCTGACGAGGATATCATGTACCTAAAGATGAAAGATTGTGAAGAGTCGTTGCCAGACGAAGGACCAGAATTGGGTTCCAAATGGAAGTTGATCTTTGACGGAGCTGTAAACGCCTACGGTAGCGGAATAGGGGCAATCATCACTACTCCACACGGGACGCACATCCCGTTTACTGCTTGATTGACCTTTCCAGTTACCAATAATAAAGCCGAATACGAAGCTTGTATCATGGGGCTCGAAGAAGCCATTGATTTGCGAATCAAAAATCTGGACGTATACGGAGACTCAACTCTGGTGGTGAATCAAATAAAAGGCGAATAGGAGACACGTCAGCCTAATTTGATACCATATATGAATTACGCGAGGAGATTGTTGCCTTTCTTTGACAAGGTTGAGTTGCATCATGTACCGCGAGCAGAAAATCAGATGGCTGACGCCCTGGCCACATTGTCTTCCATGTATAAGGTCAACTTCTGGAATGAGGCTCCCAGAATCGTTATCTCTCGGCTTGACAAACCTGCCTTCGTATTTGCCATTGACGAAGCATCTGACGATAAACCGTGGTATTTCGATATCCTTAATTTCCTGAAAAATAAAGAGTATCCGGCTGGGGCATCCAGTCACGATCAGAAGACTCTCAGGAGATTGGCGGGTAATTTCTATTTGAATCCGGACGGTGTCTTATACAGAAGAAATCACGACTTGGTGCTACTACGTTGTGTAGACGAAAAAGAGGTGAAGCTGCTCATGGAGGAAATACATGAGGGTACATTTGGTACGCATGCTGGTGGCATGCTATGACGAGGAAGCTGCTGCGGGCGGGCTATTTTTGGCTGACTATGGAAACTGATTGTTTCAAGTTTGCGAGGAAGTGTCATAAGTGCCAGATCTATGCTGATAAGATCCATGTGCCTCCGAGTCCTCTGAACGTGATGTCATCACCATGGCCATTCTCGATGTGGGGAATCGATATGATTGGAAAGATCGAGCCGACGGCTTCTAATGGACACCGGTTCATTCTAGTAGCAATCGATTATTTCACCAAATGGGTGGAAGCGGCATCTTACGCAAACGTGACTAAGCAGGTGGTAGCCAGATTCATCAAGAGAGATATCATTTGCAGATATGGAATCCCCGAGCGGATAATCACTGACAACGGTTCAAACCTGAATAACAAAATGATGAAGGAGCTGTGTCAGAATTTTAAGATCGAGCATCACAACTCCTCCCCTTACCGACCCAAGATGAATGGCGCTGTGGAAGCGGCCAATAAGAATATAAAGAAGATTGTTCAGAAGATGGTGGTGACCTATAAGGACTGGCATGAGATGCTACCTTTCGCTTTGCACGGTTATCGTACGACGGTACGCACATCAACCGGGGCAACCCCATTCTCGTTAGTATATGGAATGGAAGCAGTGTTACCACTGGAAGTTGAGATTCCTTCCCTGAGAATATTGCGAGACGTCCAACTAGACGAGGCAGAATGGGTGAAAGACAGGTTGAACCAGCTGAGTTTAATGGATGAGAAGAGGCTAGCTTCTCTAGCATACGGTCGTTTGTACCAGAGCCGAATGAAGAAAGCATATGATAAGAAGATACATCCTCGGAGCTTTCAGACGGGCGACCTTGTGCTGAAAAGGATTCTCCCGCCGCATGCAGATCACAGGGGAAAGTGGACCTCCAACTACGAAGGGCCATACGTTGTCAGAAAAGTCTTTTCAGGAGGAGCTTTATTGTTGTCCACCATGGACGGTGAAGACTTTACGTCGCCTGTGAATTCGGACGCAGTTAAAAAATACTTTGCTTGAAATTGACCCGCTGGACAAAAAAAGAGAGTCCAGGCAAAAATGGGGCATCCTAGCGAACCAAAAACAAAATAAAAGGTTCGGGCAAAAGTTAGGGATAAAATTGAAAAAATGTACGCCCGTGAAGTTGAAAACCTACATTGGGCGGCTTCGGCAAAAAAGGGTATCCCGGTGAACTGAAAACCCGTAAAGGGCGGTTCACGCAAAAGTTAGGGATTTGAAAAGCAAATGACTGCGGTCCGAATTTGATACTACAGTGAGCATTGGTGCGGGAGAATATACCTGAAGGGGCGATTATCAGATACAATCTCTTCGGAAGTGTGGATACCGGGAAAGCATTAGAGTCGGGCGAGTCATAGGAGGATCAGCTCGTGATGATCGTCTGCATCCCGTTGCCGACATGTGTACAAATTTGATTTGTCATTATATTTTATGCTTCTTGTGCATAATTGTATATTTGTTGTGCGTAGCTTCCTCTTTTCAGGAGTTACATCCCGTGTACAAAACTCCGCCTATTTAGGGGCCCAATCAATAAAACATGTTATTCAGCATTTGATGCTGGTTCTTTATTGTTTTGTACATGATAAACGCTGGAGTTTAATAAAACTAGCAAGTGTATAACGTCGCTGGCCCTTGCCAATAATTGCTAAAACTTTGAATTAACTGAAAATAATGTCACTAATACTACCTTGAATAGATGTGGTTGCATAGACTTGTCGTGTCTTGTTTGTGGTGTTACAGGGTTCGTAGCCTTATGAAGTGGACGATCAAAAGATTGCAGTATTGACCAGAAGCTCGTAACGAAAGACTCGATCCACACGCAGGCCGCGCTTCTGAGATAACAATGTCCCTTACTAAAGAAGGATCAAATTCCCCAGCTAGTCGTAGCTTATCCAAAGGATATTCTCCAGCAAGGTCGTTTATCCTCAGCAGAATTGGCAATTCCAAGATCGAAGGCTGTATTCAGACAGTGTGGTGTCCCCCAAAAGGATCCCCCGTCCCGAGCAGAGTGGTTTAGCCTCAAAAGATTAATATTTCCAACTTGTGCGCTGTACTCAGACAGTCTACCCTTCCCAGTAGGGTCATTTACTTTCCCCTAGCGGAGTCAATTGATTTTCCCCAAGAGAATCGTTTCGTCCCCAGCGGAGTTCTCTTTCCAGCAAGTGTTTTCTTTCCTCCCAGTGGAACTCAAAGATTAAGAAAACTCTCCCCGGCAGAGTTGGTAGTGTAGCCTGGCATTTATTTTGTCGGAATACCGTGTGATACCCGTTCACTCCCCAGCAGAAGTCCAATCATGATTGGCGCATTCAGTTATTCTCAGCGAAGTTGGCTTCACTCTTCCAGCATTTATTTTGCTGGAATAATTCTGTGACACCTGGTTATCCCCATCGGAGTTGGCATTGTCTTCAGCATTTATTTTGCTGAAGCGGTTTTCTGTATCCCAGCAGTTCGAGCTTGCATCAGCATCGACATATAGTGTCATACTTGCATCCACCAAATAAATAAAAAAAAACGCGTAGCATTTCCATGTCGAATGGAGCATTACGCCATTGTCAAACATATGCATTTTGAAACGTAAACCAGGTTGGTTAACCGTTTGTTTTCAAGTATTGTTTCCCATGCAGGTGGAGAGAGCTCTTGCTCAAACTAATTACCAAACATTCAAGATCTCGGCGTGAGACATGTAATGATAATGTCAGTTTTGGCATTATTCCCCACAGAGTTGTTTGATTAAGTTTCTCTTACTCCTCCAGCGGAGTATTTCTTCAAGGTTGTTGTTGTGACAGCATCAAAAGATTTCGTGAATCGATCTTTCGAAGTTGGCTGGCAGTGTGGATGCAGAAAATCCCCAGTAGAGCACTTCTCAGATTTGCTGCCATGTCAGCACTGAAAATCGGAAGATTAGACTCAGATTGTGTTACCCATGTGACTGATGGAGCTAGCTGCTGCAAAGATAGGCAGAAAAGCTGTGCCAAGATGATATTCCCGTATGAATAGGCGGATGAAGTTTCCTGTGTTCAGGCAGATGATATTCCCGTATGAATAGGCGGATGAAATTTCCTGTGTTCAGGCAGATGATGTTCCCGTATGAATAGGCGGATGAAATTTCCTGTGTGTAGGCAGATGATGTTCCCGTATGAATAGGCGGATGAAGTTTCCTGTGTTCAGACAGATGATGTTCCCGTATGAATAGGCGGATGAAGTTTCCTGTGTTCAGGCAGATGATTTTCCCGTATGAATAGGCGGATGAAGTTTCCTGTGTTCAGACAGATGATGTTCCCGTATGAATAGGCGGATGGAGTTTCCTGTGTTCAGGCAGATGATTTTCCCGTATGAATAGGCGGATGAAGTTTCCTGTGTTCAGGCATATGATTTTCCCGTATGAATAGGCGGATGAAGTTTCCTGTGTTCAGACAGATGATGTTCCCGTATGAATAGGCGGATGAAGTTTCCTGTGTTCAGGCAGATGATTTTCCCGTATGAATAGGCGGATGAAGTTTCCTGTGTTTAGGCAGATGATTTTCCCATAGGAATAGGCGGATGAAGTTTCCTGTGTTTAGGCAGATGATTTTCCCGTAGGAATAGGCGGATGAAGTTTCCTGTGTTCAGACAGATGATTTTCCCGTATGGATAGGCGGATGGAGTTTCCTGTGTTTAGACAGATGGTTTGCCCATATGGATAGACGGATGGAGTTTCCTGTGATTAGACAGAAATGTTTCCCCAGCGAAAGCGCCGGGATTTTTCCGTAATGTGAGTCCTGACGTGGACAAATTTGTGTTTATTCGTGATTTGGCGAAATTTGGGTCCAGATGTGGACAAGGTTACTCCTGTGACAACAGAATCTCTATTCGTGTTGACGAATTTGTCTCTCTTCTTGTGTTGATGAGGTTAGTCCAGTTGTGGACAGATGTGTTTTGCAAAAAGTGTTCAGTACCTGTGGCGTTACGTAGGTGGTTGAAGTTGAAATCAGAATTATCAAACGTCGGATCAGTTGTTGCCGTAACAACCAGATTCAGTTGGTGGATGTCGTTCCCCAAACAGTGGTGCAGTTTATTTCTGCGGTTGGCAAATTTCCGGGTCTTAGTATTCAACCGTCTTGTACCTCGAATGTCTGAAGGCTCCGGGCGTTTCACCCAGTCAGGTCCAAGTCGCTTGAATAGGGGCAGTTGTTGCACCCTAAAATTTGCTCAACCTACTTCACTTGGTTTATGTTTCAATTGCATTAGCATTTGCATATAAAGTCATGTACATAGTCTAATCATCTACATAGCATAGTATAGCAAGTTATCCAACAAGGGACCAAGTACTATTCTCATCTCTATGAGCCTATCAAGAGGTTCTTATTCAAATTCAAGCACATCCAAGTCATCAGAAAGAAATTGAAATCTGAGAAGTTAGTGGATCAAGCAGTGGATCTATCTCCTATCTTGAGGGTATTTGAAGATCATCAAAGAAGTTGTGAGCAAGGAATTGAGGTCATGGAGGGTATAGAGACATCATGGAAGACCTAGAGAGTCATTTTGAAATTGAGGCAAGTCAATGATGTGATCACAAGAGTTGCAGTTGAAGACAGACAACTAGGGTTTCATCTGGGTCAACCCTAGGTCAACCCTAGGTCAAATGATTGATTGAAAGGCATCAAGGTCTATTTTAGAGATGTGGGGTTCATCATTTGACATGTAGATAAGGATTTGGTGTTGTGCCAAGGAGAAATCAAGAGAAATCAAGAGGAAGAGGAGTTTCTAAATTAGGGTTTTTGTGTAAAATCCCCTGATTTAGGTCAAACTTCCAAGCAAGATAATTCAAAATGAAAGCTTCAAATGGATCCTTGGCCAACATGAAACTTGTAGAGGATCTCAATACCTTTAATTTGAGTGGTGGAAGACATCAAGTAGATTTATAGAACTCAAGTTATGGTTCTTGCAAGTTATAGGTCATCTGAGGCATCTGAAATTTTGTCTGTGAAAGTTACTTGTCTTCCAAGCAACCTTTACCCCTCAAGGAGCTTTAAAATGGATTTATGGTCAACATGAAAGTTGTTCCTCATTGTCTTAGCTTTCTATAAAGGTATGGCATGCCTTCATCTGATTTGTGGAACTCTACTTATGACCTTGGCAAGCAAAGGGTATTTTGGTCATTTGAGAATTACAGGTCATTTCAAGCATATGCCTAAAACTCATACAAGGAATCTTCAAATGAAAAACTTCACAACATCAAAGTTGCTCCAAATGACATTTTGAGTCTAGGAAAGTGGTCATGGAAGTTGGCAAATGCTCATAGCTCAAGATTTCAAATTTGGTCAAATAAAAGGTGAATTTAATGAATAAAAGTGACCTAAAAATGAGATTTTTCATAACATGTCCAAATGGGATGAAATTATAGGTCATTTTGATTGGAAATAATGTTTTGAGACCATTGGCAATAGTGGATTTTTGAGTTTAGTTCAAAGTTTGGAAGTTATACTAGTTGGCTTACAAAAGAAGTAACATATCCAAAACACAAGGGATTTGTGCACAAGAAGTTTCTAACAAGTTCTAGATGGTTCCATGAGCATCTATATATTGAGTAGAGTGGATCCAATCATTGGTTGGTGATTCATTTGGTTGAAAACTCATAGTTACATCTCATTCCTCAATTTTGCAAATTACACAAAAACTCTATCAAATCTTCATCATTATTCAAAGTTCTTGATCCTATCATCATCTACATTCACCATAGAGCAAGTTTCCATCAAGATCTGGTTGAATTGAAGAAGAATTCGTGTGCTACCAACTTCATCATCCAAAGTGCAAGAAGAATTCAATTGCAAGATCAAGAGCATTTGAGCAGGTGTTGCTGCATACAGAACCAAGATCCAAGTCCATTGATCAAGTCTAGAGCACTGCTAGCTGTGAATCCAAGGGCATCACTATCTGTTTTCAAGATTACACCAGGTTAGTAATCTCTTCGAATTGGCTTAATTCAGTTAGCATGATGTAGATTGGTTAGGATAAGAATGACCTAGGTAGTTAGAGGAATAATTCTGGAGAATTTGACTGAATTTCATGGAGGTTGATATGTGAGCACACCAACTGTTTGGACTTGGAACTCTCTTAATTTTGAGTGTTAGCACTAGGTCTTTAGCTTGTGGTAATCAGTGATGCAAGGGGAATATTTTGATGGCAAGAAATTGAAGAAAGAAGAAGTTGGAAATTGGAGCATCCATGGAAGTAGAGCTATCGGGTTTGGCATTTTAGGGCGTTTTAGTGAAAACTAATGTTGTAATTCTATTCAGCTTGAGAATTGGAGCAACTTTGCTCTTTACAGAATTGGATTTAGTTGAGAGATGAAGGAGAACAAGGCGATGGAAGATGGCTTTGAAGAGCTTCGTGCATGGAAGCTGTTTCACAAACCCTAGGGCTGGAGGTAGGAGACGACCTCCCAACCGTTAGATGGACACGAGACTTTGACCCAGAAAACGCATCCAATGGCCTATGTTTGAAGTTGAAAACGAGAGGGAATCTGAGGCCATGAAACGCCTCGTTTCATTAAAACCTTCTGGTGGGCTTAAGTTGCAATTGCTAGCCACACCCCCAATATCCAGGCCCATGTGATTTGAACTATATTTCTTACTTTCTGCACCGATTTGTGTTTATTTTTCTTTGGTTTTTTTTTCTGATTAACTGGGCCCAGACGCGCCTTGTTATGCGTACCCCCAGTCTGGGCCCATCATCCATTTTTCAACTGAAATCATTATTAATTGCACCCCAGCCCACTCTAATTCATTTTAATTTCATTCATTTTTCTTAATTGTTTGAAAAATCATAACAAATTGAAAATTCCATATTTTTGATTGGTTGTTTTTTTACCATTTTCATATTTCTGTGTAGAAAAATATCATGTAATAAAATTTCCATTTTATCTTTTTTTAATATTTTTTGTGCATTTTTTCTTTTAATGCCTTTTTAAATGCTTTTAATTTGTACATAGTATTTGTAGAATTTCTTTTAGGTACTTCTCATAATCGTTTTAGGCCAAAATTTTTTTAGTATAACTAGATACATATATTAGGTGCCCCCTTGATTTTTATACCAATTTTTTAGGATTTATTTTAGGAAGTTTAGTTAGAAAACATTAGGCTAATCATTTAGGGTTGTGAATATAATATAGGTTTAACAAAACAAATTTTCTTTTGGGTTTTCTTTAGGACAAATTAAATGATGGGACTATAGGGGTATTATGGGTAAATAATAGATCCCTTAGAAAATATTAGGCTTCCCCTATTCTACTATTACTATTAGTATGTTGCTTGTATCTGATTGATTGTGTGGTGTGCCCTCTCTAGGGTTATTATTTGACTGTGTGGGGTATTAGGCCTGCTTGGGGTTTGGGTGTGAGTTGAAGACTGTGCTGATGAAGCCCATTGAAGATTAAGAGAATGAAGACCAATTTCCAGAGTTGATGAAGAGATTCTTGCTGGAAGCTGTTGAAGGTTATAGGGTCTAGGAGTTAGGTAGAGCTCTAGAATAGCAACTTGATTCACAAGCATGGAAGGTCTTGTTTGCCTCCATCCCTCTATATGATGCAGAGTCTCTCTAGGACACTCACCCCCTTCCTTTGGAAGGCTTGGTGACAGTGTCTAAGAGATAGAACTCTTGAGAGAAACATTCTACCTATTGTTAACAGTCTGTTTGCCACCTTTGGTGGTCAACTAGCCGTTTAACATTCCAGTTCATCCTCTTAATTGTTCCTCATCTTGGAGAGTGAGACTTGAAGAAAAGCCCTGAAGGATTGAAGATAAAGACCTTGCTTGAAGGATGTGAAGATAAAGACTGATGCTTGCTTGAAGCCTGTAGATGGTTGAAGATGACTTGAGGACAGATGCTGATAAAGCTTGTTGATGAAGACTGCTGTTTGCTGTTTATTTTTGCTGTTTATAATTTGTGATGTATTGTTTGAATTTCCCTGACTGTATTGTTTGTCTTTTAACCTGTTAGGTTGAAAGTGAATTCTGTTCACTTTTGCCTGTTGTTTTCTAGGTTCGAGGTTGAGTGGGACTCCCTTGCCTCGCTTGTATTGCTGCATCCATGCATTTTACTGCTTTATTATATATATGCTATTGTTTTTGTTTCCGTTATTCCCTTAGGATCTCTGTTTTCTCTCTGCGCAAGAGAGGAGCATGATAGACATTAGGTCTTAACCCATGCATGATAACATTAGGTTAGTCTAATTCCCTTCGCAACTATAGGTTAGAGTTTTGTCTCTTCTTTCTCAAAACAAACAGAAAAACACAATAAGATTTCAAATCCAATAAAAGACACTTCTTCCGTCAAAGAATGTGAACTCATCAAAACGTCATTTTTGTCCGCTTGGACCAGTAATCAGCAGAAAAACCCTTTTTTAGAAGGAGATAAAAACAATCAAGACAGACTTGTGTCATGCGTGGCCCGAACTACGTTTGCTCTGATCTTTCATGCTGTGTGAAAGTACGTAGGCATAGGATGCGATATCCTAGCGAGCAACCTTCCCCTCCTTTCCCGTAGGTAGGCGAACTACGTTGACTCTAATTTCTCGTTCCAGACGGGAATACGTAGGTATAAAGTGCGATACTTTGCCGAGTCATTTTCTTTTCTTTTAACCCCTGACCTGTAGAGTAGATAGAATAACAATCCGTACTAGAAAACAAGCGTGGATCCCGTCGAGTACGACGGACGTGAGGGGTGCTAATACCTTCCCCTTGCGTAACCGACTCCCGAATCCAGGATTTGGTTGCGATGACCATTCCTTTCCCCGTTTTGCAGTAGGTTTACCTCGAGCGTTTCCTTTCCCCCCTTTGGGATAAATAACGCACGGTGACGACTCTTCTGTTCAGTCGGCGCCGATTTTCGCAGTAGCGACACTATGCATGATAACATCTAGGAGTTCCCTGTTTCAAACCTCAACTATAGGACGAATCCTTGGCATGACAACAGTAGGACTTGATAGTCTCCCTTTAGTTGAGCCTGTTCTCTTCTCATCTTAAAACAGCTTAAGATACAGTAATCATGAATGATTTCTTTCGTACGTTATGAGCCTTAAGCTATCTGAGAAAGGATTGTTAGAGAGCTTCTTTTCAACAGTCTGGATGTTTAGTATGGTACCCTTTGGGTGACATACGACGCATTCACTCTCAGGTCATAGTCTTTAGTGCGATTGAAATTGCAAACACAATAAAAAAACACTTCTTTCGTAAAAGACAGAAAACAAACTTCAAACCTTTTTGCCCCGTTGGCCTATAATTCAAAGGAAACTTTTCTGAAGAAAAGGGTGTCGTTAACTCCTAGTTCTACCGCAAACAGGCTTTGTCCCTAACTGCTGGAACTATTTGTTAACCCTACTCGATAAAATAGATGAATCTGAATCCCCATAATCCGTATTATCCCGAACTATGTAAGCTCTGATCTCTCATATCTGCTGAGAGTACGTAGGCACAATACTGACGTATTGGCGAGCCACCTTCCCCGTAACCCGTCATAGGTCGAACTACGTTGACTCTGATTTCTCATTCTCTGATGAGAATATGTAGGCATAAAGTGCGACGCTTTGCCGAGTCATTTTCTTTTCTTTTTTAAGCCAGCCTTGATAAGTAGATAGATAAACCAACCCGTCCAGTAAACACAACAAACGTGGATCCCGTCGAGTACGACGGACGTGAGGGGTGCTAATACCTTCCCCTTGCGTAACCGACTCCCGAACCCAGACAACGGTTGCGATGACCTTGTCTTATACCTATTCGTCAGGTTTTTCCGATAGTTTCCTTTCCCGCTCTGAGGGATAAATAACGAAAGGTGGCGACTCTTCTGTTTTGCCGACACCTTATTTTCGCGGAAGCGACAGCTGGCGACTCTGCTGGGGACTTGATAGTTTCCTAGGATCCAACGTCCCGTAAGCGAATCAGTTTGGGGATCCGACGTCCCCTGCGAGAGTCAATCCTAGCGCTTGTATGATTACTTGTTGGGTTGTGTTTATTTACCGCATTTTATTTCCCGCATTTTATCTTCAGTATGATATGATTATCTGTGCTGTTGTGGGAGGGGCATTCTGATGAGTGAAAAGCCAGACCCAGGCTTGAGTGAACATAGCATTAGTTGTGGAAATTAGTGGGCGCGTGCTTGCTTGGCAGGCACTAGTGTCTCATGAAATCCACGCTCAGACGAGGTTCTCCCGGTTGACTTCTTTTTCAACCCTTTGGGTTGAGGGGGTTGTTGGTTTGGAGGATTGTCGACTCTGGGGACCGATCATTTGGGATTCAGCCGAGTGAGGCCGCTTCATGAGCTGGTGATGCCACACCTTCTGGGTATCGTATCACCCCTCTTGAATGTCTGTGACGCTGATGACCGCATAGGATGCCGAACTTGTGTCAGTTTAGGTCCATACCTGTGAGCAGGGTTGGGTTTGTTGCAGGAAACTTTGACCTTCAGACTACCTGGTTTTCTTGATAGTGAATCAGTTTTGTTGGTACCAGAGGATCTCATCTGCAGATGTATGTTTGTTCTTGACAGAGCAGGTTTTTGATTGGGATCTGAGGATCTCATTTGCAGATGTATGTTTGTTCTTGACAGAGCAGGTTTTTGATTGGGATCTGAGGATCTCATCTGCAGATGTATGTTTGTTCTTGACAGAGCAGGTTTTTGATTGGGATCAGAGGGTCTCATCAGCAGATGTATGTTTGTTCTTGACAGAGCAGGTTTTGATTGAGATCAGAGGATCTTATTATCAGATGTTTGTTCTTGACAGAGCAGAGTTTTTGGTCCTGTATCAGAGGTCCTTTATCATATGTTTGTTCTTGACAGAGCAGAGTTTTTGGTCCTGTATCAGAGGTCCTTTATCAGATGTGTGTTCTTGACAGAACAGAGTTTTGGTCCTGCATCAGAGGTCCTTAGTATCATATGTGTGTTCTTGACAGAGCAGATTTGTGGTCCAATACCAGAGATTTCTTATTATCAGATATAGTGGTTGTTCTTGACAGAGCAGTATCGTGGTTTTGATTCTGTGAGAGATGAGTTCAGAAAATCTTACGGCAAATTGCTCAGTTTGGTTCGTAAACCTTCTACGTTTGAGTTGAATGGGTTGCACGCCTTGTTGCAGTTCTACGATCCTCCGTTGAGATGCTTTAGTTTCCAGGACTTCGTTCTCGCACCCATACTAGAGGAATATGCTGATTTGTTAGGTGTGCCTATCAAGAGGCAGATGCCTTTTGTTCATATGGATGCTGAGCCTAATCTGGCTGGTCTAGCTCCTTCACTTCATCTGGATGCCTCCGAGTTGGTATTGTCTAGTTGGAACAAGGTTCCCGGTTTCTCCTTGCAGTTCTTGGTGGGAAAAGCTCAGCAGTGCGCCAAAGACGGATGTTGGGTCGTGTTCAACGCCATCCTCGCTCTGTGCATATATGGCATCATTCTGTTCCCCAATATGCCTGACTTTGTAGACTTCGACGCATTTCGCATCTTTGCTTCAGGGAATCCAGTCCCTACCTTGATAGGAGATGTCTACCATTCTGTCCACTACAAAAACGAGAACAGAAGGGGTAAGAATGTCTCATGCTGTGTGCCCTTGCTTTATAAATGGATTGATAGTCATCTACCCAAGAAGGGTCCCTTTATTTCGTCTGCAGCCACAGCTGAGTGGTCCGAGCGTTTAATGAGTCTATCAGTAGAGGATATTGCCTAGTTCGACAGAGATAGGTTGGGTACCGAGATTATCTTCAGCTGCAGCGGGTTTCCGAACGTGCCTTTGATAGGCAGGAAGGGTTGTATAAACTATAATCCATCTCTGCTGGTCCGACAGTTTGCTTATGCTTTGAGAGCTCCACCGAAGGATGAAGAGGTGCAGGAATCTCTGTACCTCACTGGTCTTCTAGAGGGGGATATGTTATCTAAGCTTCAACGCGCTTGGAATGGTATCAGTAAAAGGGGAAAACCATTGATGGGAAAAAGTAATAGTCAAGCCTACCCTCCGTATGTGACTTGGATCAGAGCCAGAGCAGATGCTATAGGGATGCTGTGTCTTCCCGCCAAGCCAGAAAGCCCTCCAGTGATTGAAGAGCCTACCACTGTGCCTATTCAGCAGCATAATCAGGTGTTAGTTGAAAGGGATGAGCTGAAGAAGGCAAATGAAGAACTGGAGAAAGAATTGGCTCAGCTCAGAAGCGAGAGAAACGAAGTCGTTCATTCCTTCAAAAGGCAGACAGAGTTGGTGAACCAGCTGGGGACAGATCTAACTAAGCAGATAGCTGAGCGTGAGCGCATGGGTCGAGACTTCAAAGCTGTCAACAATGTACTGGCTATGAAGAAGCAGCACTTGGACGAAGTGTATCGGAGGATATCCAAGTTTAACCAGCACTGGAAGGCCTCCCTAGCCAACCGGAAAGAGCGGGAGGATAAGCTGATGCAACAGATCTCCAAGCTGAAAGCCCAGGTGAAGGCCAGTGAGAAAAGGTTTGATGAAGAAACCGCTCGCAGATATGCCGCTGAAGGCTAGCTCAACAGGGCTCTTGCAAACTTGAAGGAGCGTAAACTGATGTTTGAGTCCAAGAAGCGGAAGTTAGAAGATTGTTTCGGTGAAGGAGCATGGGAAGATTCGGTCGAAGGTCTTCAATACACCATTATGCAGAGGGAGTTACTCGTCGAAGGGTTACTCGCTCGGCCTGATCATCCAGAAACGAAGGGGTTGTTAGAAGAGTTTCGCGCCTGTGGCCGTGCTTGACTATTTATATTCCTTTTGTTTTGATCGTTGTTGTATGCTGACCATCACCAGGCTTGTTGGCTGAGGTCGTGCTATTGGTTCATCTTGTACTCACTGACGTTGTGTACCGCCTTGATGGGCTTTCTTTATGTATATGAGATGTTATTTCCATGACTGGACTCGGACTTCTTATTATCAGCACTGGCACTCAGGCACTAGGATCAGGGGACACCTCCCTAACGCACAGACACACGTTTGCATTTGCATGAAGCATTTGCATAACTAGTACTTTGTCATTTTTCCTAACCCTTTTGTGTTTTTCAGGTTGTTCCAGGATTGATCAGAGACCTATCCACCGCTATCCAACCAGAGCAAATCAAACCAGAATCATGGAGCAAGTGCAAACTGATGTTCAGGAACTCCGCGAAAGAATGGATCGCTTCATGGAGCTCATGCAAGCGGTCGCCAATGGCCAGGATCAGCTCAGAACCTTGGTTCAGCCTCTGATTTCAAGGGTTGATAGCAATGGCGTACTCTATGGTGGGACCGTGCCTACTCCTCCACCAGTCGAAACTCCTCAGAATGGCGTCCCCGTGACCGGGGGGAACGGCAGTGCCAACGACAATGTGATAGCTAACATGGGACTCAACGGCAATACGACGGGCGTCGGTAATGGGAATTTTGAAGCTAATGTCAATGTTGGGCTGGGCAACGGCAATGCAGGTGTTGGGAATCTATTTGGGCCTCAGCCGTGGTTAGAAGATCGTCAAGACGATGTGTTCTCACAGAGAGGTGCTGAAGGGGAGCTGACTGCTGAAGCACGTCTAAGGTTCAAGGCACTCGAGGATAAGATGAGAAATATCGAAAACCAGAACACCCTGGGTGTTGATATGTCCAAGTTGGGATTAATTGCTGATTTCAAGGTGCCTCCCAAGTTCAAGGTACCTGACTTCGAAAAGTACAAGGGCACCACTTGCCCTCGCGTCCACCTGAGATCATATTACCGGAAAATGTCAGCTCACTCTGAGGACGAGAAGTTGCTGATGCACTTCTTTCAGGACAGTCTGTCCGGACCATCCCTCGAATGGTACATGAGTCTAGAGCCTACCAGCGTGCGCACGTGGAAGGACCTTGCTGAAGCATTCGTGCACCACTACCAATATAACAGTGACTTGGCCCCGAACCGAGTCCAACTGCAGAATTTGTCGCAAAGGAACAATGAAGGGTTTAAGGAATACGCCCAGCGATGGCGTGAGTTGGCAGCCAGGGTTCAGCCGCCGATGGTTGAACGTGAGCTTGTGCAGATGTTCGTAGCCACCCTCCCAGGGGTTTATTATGAGAAATTGGTCGGCGGTATGTCCGGAACCTTCTCAGATCTCATTATCACGGGTGAGCACACCGAAAATGGGATCAAACTCGGGAAAATTCAAGGTGATTCACCCTCAGCTGGAGGATGCAAGAAACCTTATGGTGGCAAGAGACGAGAAGGAGAAACGAGCGTTGTGTCCAACGCTCGAAGGAAGGGTAAAGGCCCTCACCAACAGGTGGCCAGCATAACTATCTCGGCAGTTCAACAGCCACAGTAGCAGCAGCAGCAGCAACCGAATCAACAAGGGTACAGAAAGTATCAGAATAGGGCACCTCTGTCGAGTCGTCACCTCGAGACACCGCCCATGTCGTACGTGCAACTATTGCAGACTTTGCTTCAGCTACAGCTGATCTTGAAGAGGACCTTGGCTCCCTTGACAAGGGCACCTCCGCCAGGTTATAACGCGAATGCAACTTGTGAGTTTCACTCAGGGGCACCAGGCCACACAGTAGAGAATTGCAAAGCCTTCAAGCATAAGGTGCAGGACATGGTAGACGCCAAGATCATCAACTTCTCGAATAATGTGCCAAATGTCACGAAGAACCCTATGCCGAACCATAGGGGAGGTGGAGTAAACGCCATTATTGATGACGAGAACTTGGATGTGTTGACTAACGTCAGAGATCTGAAGATACCGCTTAGCTTTGTTAAAGCTAAGCTGCTAAAAAGAGGTTTCTTTCCAGGTTGTGGAAAACTGTGCATGGGTTGTGCGACTAGTCCTGATGGATGTGAACAGTTGATAGAGGGAATTCAAAGTCTGATGACTGAAGGGATTTTACAGTTTAGCCGGAGGGCCGAATGTGGATCGGGAGAGGTAATGCTGAAGCAAGATGATGAGGTTGCCACCATCACCATCCCTCGCCAGACGATAACTATTTCTGCACCCAGACCGCCCACGATTACTATCACCAAAGCTAGGCCGATACCATTTGAAAGCACTAATGTTGTCCCATGGCATTATGGGGCAGAGGTCTACTGCAACAGACAGAAGTTGGAGCTAGAACCGTTCGGGTCGTCTGTGAAGAACCTAGCGGGCGTTAGCGGAATTACTCGCAGCGGGAGAGTGTTTGCACCACCTGAGGTCGTGGTGGACAAAGCGGACAGAGCTGATGCAACTGATAAAGGTAAGAGTAAAGTCGTTGAAGAGATCCCGCGTGGGGTATAAAAAGACTTACTTGTTAAAGATGTTGAGGAATTTATGAGGTTGATTAAAAAGAGTGACTACAAGATTGTGGATCATCTCCATTAGACACCCTCAAAAATTTCCATCCTGAATTTGTTGCTGTGTTCTGAGGCACACCGCAACGCACTGCTGAAGGTGTTGAACGCCGCATATGTACCGCAGGAAATATCGGTAAACCAGCTAGAAGAGGTCGTAGCCCACGTAAATGCTGGAAATGGGTTAGGGTTCACTGACCTAGAGCTGACGCCGAAGGGAAGGAATCACAACAGTGCCCTGCACATCTCGATAGAGTGTAGGGGAACGATTATGTCCCACGTGTTGGTGGACACGGGGTCATCACTCAATGTTCTTTCGAAGAAGGCGTTAATGAAGTTGGATACTCGTGGAGTGATTTGCACACCCAGTGATCTGGTTGTGAAAGCATTCGATGGAACCAAACGACATGTTTTCGAGGAGGTGACGTTGCCAATCCAAGTTGGTCCGGAAACATTCGATGCGATCTTTTACATTATGGACATCATGCCTGCCTACAGCTGTCTCTTAGGTCGGCCGTGGATCCATTCTGCTGAAGCCGTGACCTCCATGTTGCACCAGAAACTCAAGTATGCTGTCGGAGGTAGCATCGTGACCGTATGTGGCGAGGAAGACATAATGGTGAGCCATTTGTCGTCCTTCAAGTATGTTGAGATGGATGGGGAAATCCACGAAACCCTATGCCAAGCGTTCAGAGCTGTTAAAGTCAAGGACGTAGCTCCTGTAGTCACTGAGAAGCCAGAGATGACTCTCTCTTCCTTCAAGGAGGCCCGGGCCATTGTCCAAGCCGGATCTACCCCAGGCTGGGGGCAAATTTTGGAGATACCTAACAAGCAAGACAAGTTCGGGTTGAGATATTCTCCTGGAGCTGAAGCCTCCTCTTCTCATAGTGCGTCGCGAGGTAAAGGGCCGATCCAGTTTACCAGTGGCGGGGTGATATTTGAAAGCGTCAATGCGGTGTCTGAAGACAGTGGAGATAGCGACTGTGACTTAGACTCTTGGATCCAGCCAAGCAAGCCAGGCGAGAGCCTCAACAACTGGTCCGTCAAGGATATCATCCAGATGACAAGCAAAGAGTAATGATTTACTTTTTCCAATCATTGTACAACCCTATGTCCTACCCGGGGCATAGTGGTTTTATTGTTAGGGCCTTGTTTGATTATGTACATGCATTTTATCAATAAATCAAAAGGCGTTTTTCTTCGTATCCAAATATTGTGATCTCTGTTATTCCTATTTTATATTTGTTTTGAAAAAAAATAAAATGGAAATGGGGTTTGTGCTAACCTGCATATCCTTGTTTTAAGCTTAACCCTTGTTGTTGCAGGATCCACATAGCAGATGACATCGACTCTGGATCTTCTACGACTCACTTCGACTTCGATTGCCCGATCTATCAAGCCGAAAAAGAGATTGATGAAGACGAAGACCTTCCCGAAGAGTTGGCCCGCTTGTTGAAACAAGAAGAGAAAATTATTCTGCCTCATGAAGAGGAGATCGAGATCGTGAATCTGGGTTCTGAAGAACTCGTCAGAAACGTCAGGATAGGGGCTGCATTGCAGAGTGATGTCAAGCAGAGATTGGTCGAGATGCTAAGAGAGTATAGTGACGTCTTTGCTTGGTCATACGAAGATATGCCCGGACTTGATACTGACATCGTGGTCCACCACTTGCCGCTGCGAGAAGATTGTCCTCCCGTTAAGCAGAAGCTTAGGAGGACGCGACCAGATATGGCCGTTAAGATCAAAGAAGAAGTGCAAAAGCAGCTTGATGCTGGCTTCTTAGCGGTCACTACTTACCCTCCGTGGGTCGCCAACATAGTGCCTGTACCGAAGAAGGATGGTAAGGTACGAATGTGCGTCGATTATCGGGATTTGAATAGGGCGAGCCCTAAAGATGATTTCCCGCTGCCTCATATTGATGTGTTGGTCGACAATACAGCGCAATTCTCCGTATTTTCGTTCATGGATGGCTTCTCCGGTTACAACCAGATCCAGATGGCACCGGAGGACATGGAGAAAACTACGTTTATCACTCCCTGGGGAACGTTTTGCTACAAGGTAATGCCCTTCGGTCTGAAGAACGCAGGGGCCACTTACCAACAAGCAATGGTCACTTTGTTTCATGACATGATTCATCATGAGATTGAAGTCTATGTTGATGACATGATTGCGAAGTCCCAAACAGAGGAGGGACATCTGGTCAATTTGCTGAAGCTTTTTGAGAGGCTTAGGAAGTTCAGGTTGAGGCTGAATCCTAACAAGTGAACTTTCGGAGTACGGTCCGGAAAGTTACTGGGGTTTATCGTGAGCGAAAGAGGCATCGAGGTTGATCCTGCGAAGATTAAAGCGATACAAGAAATGCCAGTGCCGAAAACAGAAAAAGAAGTTCATGGTTTCTTGGGCAGAATAAACTACATTGCAAGGTTTATCTCTCAGCTCACGGCCACATGTGAACCGATGTTCAAGCTGCTAAAGAAAGATCAGGCGATTATCTGGAACGAGGATTGCCAGAAGGCATTCGACAAGATAAAACAGTATCTACAGGAACCTCCAATTTTGATACCCTCAGTGGCCGGAAGACCTCTAATCATGTACTTGACAGTTCTTGAGAATAGTATGGGGTGTGTTCTCGGTCAGCACGATGAGACGGGCAGAAAGGAGCATGCCATTTACTACTTGAGTAAAAAGTTCTCAGACTGTGAATCTCGTTACTCGATGCTGGAGAAGACGTGTTGTGCACTAGCCTGGGCTGCCAAACGTTTACGCCAGTACATGCTCAACCACACCACCATGCTAATTTCGAAGATGGATCCGATCAAGTACGTCTTCAAGAAGCAAGCACTTTCGGGCAGGATTGCCAGATGGCAAATGGTGTTAACGGAATATGATATTCAGTACGTTACCCAGAAGGCCATTAAGGGCAACGTATTGTCTGATTACCTTGCCGAACAGCCGATCGAGGATTACCAGCCGATGAAATTTGAATTCCCTGATGAGGATATCATGTTTCTCAAAGCGAAAGATTGCGATGAACCGTTTCCCGACGAGGGTCCAGACCGGAAATCCCAGTGGAAATTGATATTTGACGGGGCGGTTAATTCTTACGGAAGTGGCATTGGGGCGATCATCACAACTCCCCACGGATCCCACATCCCGTTTACCACGAGACTGACGTTTCCAGTCACTAATAATGAAGCGGAGTACGAAGCATGCATCATGGGTCTAGAAGAGGCAATTGATTTGAGAATCAAGAACCTATACGTATATGGTGACTCGGCGCTTGTGATTAACCAGATTAAAGGGGAGTGGGAGACTCGTCAATTGAATTTGGTGCCGTACATGAACTATGCCAGAAGGCTGCTTCCGTTCTTTGATCGAGTGGAACTCCGTCATGTGCCCAAGGCCGAAAATCAGATGGCTGATGCCTTAGCCACGTTGGCTTCGATGTATAAAGTCAATTTTTGGAATGAAACTCCAAGAATTTTCCTTTCTCGTCTTGATAGACCTGCATTCGTCTTTGCGATCGAGGAAGCCTCCGATGGCAAGCCATGGTTCCATGACATCCAGACCTTATGACTAAGGAGTATCATGAGGGAGCGTCAACCCAGGATAAGAAGACTCTAAGGAGGCTGTCTGGAAATTTTATCTCAATCCTGATGGAGTTTTATATAAAAGAAACCACGATCTCGTGTTACTCAGATGTGTAGATGAGAAAGAGGCGAGTTTGCTCATGGAAGAAGTCCATGAAGGCACATTTGGTACGCACGCCGGCGGGCATGCTATGACGAGAAAGATCCTGAGAGCAGGATACTACTGGCTGACGATGGAGTCTGATTGCTTCAAATTCGCGAAGAGATGTCATAAATGCCAGGTCTATGCTGATAAAGTTCATGTGCTGCCGTGCCCGTTGAATGTCATGTCCTCCCCGTGGCCGTTCTCCATGTGGGGCATCGACATGATAGGCAAGATCGAGCCCACTGCATCTAACGGTCATCGCTTCATTCTAGTAGCTATCGACTACTTCACCAAGTGGGTGGAGGCAGCCTCATATGCTAATGTGACCAAGCAGGTGGTGGCTAAATTCATAAAGAGGGATATCATCTGTCGTTACGGAATTCCCGAGCGGATCATTAATGATAATGGTTCGAACCTGAATAACAAGATGATGAAGGAGTTGTGCCAGAGTTTCAAGATTGAACACCACAACTCATCTCCTTACCGGCCGAAGATGAATGGCGTCGTTGAAGCGGCCAATAAGAACATTAAGAAGATTGTTCAGAAGATGGTTGTGACCTACAAAGATTGGCACGAGATGCTGCCATTTGCACTGCACGGTTATCGTACAACGGTACGTACATCAACCGGGGCAACTCCTTTCTCCTTAGTGTACGGTATGGAAGCTGTCCTACCGTTAGAAGTGGAGATCCCTTCTTTGCGAGTTTTGGTTGACGCGAAACTCGACGAGGCAGAATGGATTAAGAACCGACTAAACCAACTCAGCCTGATGGACGAGAAGAGGTTAGCATCGATTGCGCATGGTCGTCTGTACCAAAGCCGAATGAAGAAAGCTTATGATAAGAAGGTGTGTCCTAGAAGCTTTCAGACGGGTGATCTCGTCCTGAAGAAGATTCTTCCTCCACACTCCGATCACCGGGGCAAGTGGACTCCCAATTACGAAGGTCCGTACGTCATTAGCAAGGTCTTCTCGGGAGGAGCTTTGTTGTTATCTACGATGGATGGTGAAGATTTTGCATCCCCGGTGAACGCGGACGCAGTTAAAAAATACTTTGCTTAAAGAATGACCCGCTGGAAAGAAAAAGAGTATCTAGGCAAAAAGGGGGCATCCCGGCGAACCATAAAAAAGGAAAAAGGTTCGGGCAAAAATTAGGGATATAAATTGAAAAAATGTACACCCGCAAAGTCGAAAACCCGGAAGGGCGACCTTGGCAAAAAAGGGTATCCCGGTGAATCGAAAACCCGAAAGGGCGATTCAGGCAAAAGTTAGGGATTTGAAAAAGTAAATGACTGCATTCCGCGTGTGGACTTTCATTGTTTAGTGGGTTGGAAGACCTGAGGGCCGTTTATCTGAATCAATCTCTTCGGAAGCTGAAGCGTCGGAGAAGTATCGAAGTCGAGTGGGTCATAGAGGGATCAACTCATGGTGTTCGTCTATGCCTCGTTGCCGACATTTGTGTATATACTGATGTATATTTATGTTTTATATTTGCGCAGCTTCCTCATTCCAGGAGCTTGCATCCGTTGTAAAACATTTTTACCCATTCAGGGATTCGTTATCAATAAAATGTATACTATTCAGCAATTTTGTTTGTTTGTTTAGCATTTATCTGTTTTGTTTGCGAAAAAGAACGTCGATGTTTTTGACAAAATGCGCATACATAAACTTACTGGCCTAGGCCGCTGATTGTTGAAACGATGAATTAGTTGAACATGGTCACAAGATGATAACCTTGATAGGTCCCTTTGAGAAGGGTATCTTGTCTGTTTGTTTGTGTTGTTGCAGGTAGCATATTCCAGGCAATGTGCCGTATGCATCCCCAAGCAGGATGATTCCTCCTTCTCCAGCAAAGTTCAGCAGCCTCTCCCCGCAGAGTCTGAACGCGAGATCGTAAGCATTGATATGTCTCCCCAGGCAGAGAAGATCCTCTCCCCGGTCAAATACATCCTGAAGGAATGTCGTCTCCCCAGCTGAGTTATACACTGAAGTGTGCAGCAAGTGGAAGTTCCAGACTGAAGTCTCCAGCGGAATTGAGATTCCCCACAGAGTCGTACTCTCCCCAGCAAGCAGGATGATTTCTTCTTCCCCAGCCGAGTTTGCGAATCCCCAAGAGAGCCAAGTCCTTGGAAAGCGGTTCGGGCCATGATTAGGTTTCCCTAGTAAAATGTTGAATAACTGATGTTGTATTTCCCCACCGGGGTCGTTACTCCCGGAAAGCTCTGGCTGCGAATGTCGTGCAGCTTATTTCCGCGATTGACATCGCTTTCCTCAGCAGGTCCAGGTTCTCGTAGAGCTTCGTTCCCCTGCAGCAGTCAACTGAAGTTTGCTTCCCCATGCGGAGTCCGATTGAGATCGGTGTGACCTTTTCTCCACGGCAGGATGATTCCTTCCTCAACCAGAGTGGTTCTCTCTCCTTGACAGGAGGATTCTCCCTTCAGCATTTATTTTGCTGATAGGGTCATAGCATTTTGCGTGATTGCGTAACATCTACCCTAAACGCGTAGCATTTCCACCGTGTGGAGCATTACGTCATTGTCAAAGCGTGTGCATACTAAACATGAGCTAGGTCGTTACCGTTCTTGTTTTGCAGGTGTTCCTCCGCAGAGTCGCTTGCTCAAGATGATTCTTGAATTCTCCCCAGCAAAAATCGTTTGCCCAAGATGATTCTTGAATTCTCCAGCGAAGGCGCTCATTTAAGATGACTCTTAAATCCCCAGTGAATTCGCCAGAGTTGGTTGCTAAAGTTGATGCTTAGAGTCCCCGCCAGAGTGTTTGCTCAGGACGATTCCTGAAATCTCCAGCAGAGTTATTGGTTCAAGATGATTCTTGAAGTACCCACGGAGTTATTTGTTCAAGATGATTCTTGATTTCCTCAGCAGAGTTGACTCACCAGAATGACTCCTGGATCCCCGAAGCAGAGTTACTTGATAGTTCCCCAGAATCCCCAGCGGAGATGAAGCATCCCTAGCAGGTTTCTGAGCAGCGAAGTTGGAGCGTCCCCTAAAGACTTGATAATTGAAGTCCAACCGTATTGACGAAGCGGTTCTCCCAGCTTACGCGGAGTGTCTGATGGCAGAAGTTTGGATATCCCCAATTGGTTCATGATTGACTGAGAATTCTATTCCCGACTTACTGATGAAGTCCGGCTGATGCCCGAAAATTCCTTTGAATGCCCAATGGCATGATTGACTTGATCTGATGAGTCCCGAGGAATCTTGGTGCCTGACGGCATGATCGACCATGTATTACCGGTTACTGTGTGACCAATCCCCCAGCTAGTTGTCGTGCAGCTAATCTTTCAGTGTTCGAAGATTTGTTCCCATCAGAGTGCCGTGTACTTGTGCAGTTGGCAAATTTCCGGGTTTGTCGGTATTCAACCGTCTCGCACCTTGATTGGTTGAGAGTCGTTCACTTCTCACCCAGTCAGGTTCAAGCCGCTTGAATAGGGGCAGCTGTTGCACCCCAAAATTTGACCAACATTTCTTTACCCAGCTTGTGTTTCATTTCATTCATATTAGCATTATCATTTGCATTTCATTGACATGTGTGCAGGAGATCAAGAGGTATGATTACCAATAAAGAGATACAAAAGAGTTTGAAGCTAGCTAAGAAGGTTATTCTAGTGTTCAAGGGTTGATATCCTTGTCAGAAAAGTTAAAGGATTCTCAGAGTGAGTGGTTGAAACCAAGGTTGTGTGCCTCCTAACTTGAGAGTTGTGGGAGCTCCTCAAATGATTCTGAAGCCAGGAATTTGGGCTTGAAGCCTTGATAGGGCTTATGAGATGTCTTGAAAGCCATCCTGAGGCCTAGACAGGTCATTGTGCAAGGTTAAGAAGACCCAGCCATGAGTGGTGCAGTTAGGGTTTGACTGGGTCAACCCTAGGTCAACTGATGATTTGAACAAGGTTGAGACCTAATTCAAGGGCCATGTGATCATGTATTGACACATTGAGATGTTATAAGGATGATTCCAAGGTCAACTCATCATGATTGAAGAGGTTGAGAAGTTTCAATCTAGGGTTTCTAAGGCTTGACAGTGTAAAATCCCCTAGTTTGACCCCTATCTTCAAGGAAGTTTAGCTCAAGATGTGATTGTCATATCATCTTTCCCCCAACATTAATGTCGTAGAGCTTGCTCTTAGCTTTAATTTGAGTACTAGAAGTCTTTGATAGGATTTGTAGAACTCAAGTTATGACTTTGACAAGTTACAAGTCATCTGAGGTATGTGAATTTGGGGGCTTGAAAGTTACCCAACTTGCATCAAACTTTTTCCCTAGAAGGATGATTCCTATGAACTTTTGGTCAACATTAATGTTGTTCCTTATCTTCTTAGCTTTCTAGAGAGTACTAGAAGTCCTTGATAGGATTTGTAGAACTCAAGTTATGGCTTTGACAAGTCAAGGGCATTTTGGTCATTTGGAGATTACAGGTCATTTCAAGCATAAGGCCATAACTCCTATTTCCAAGTTTCAAATGGAAAAATGTTCAACATAAAACTTGTTCAAAATGATGTTTTAAGGCTATTAAGGAGGTCATGAGATGATGAAAATGCTTGTAGCTCAAAGTTGCAAAAATGACCTAAAATAAAGGTATAAGTTAAATGAATCAAAGTTGGAAATTGATATTTTCAACCTACACATCCAAACCATGGCATGTAATATATCATTTTGACTCTATAAAACATTCTAAGAACATTGGTTTAACCACAATTTTGATTTAAGGTCTAATTTGTGGACTTGCTTTGAAAAGTAGTTGCTTGCATATTAAGTAACATTTGCAAAACACATGAGAGATCAATACACAATCTGCCAAGGCCTTGTAACACCTCTAATATCTCACTTGGGGAGATTTTAGGATCATAACAAGCTGCTGCAACAAGGGAAACAGAATTGGGGTGAGTATGGCATGAGATGAGATTTTGGATGACATGAGAAATTCAACATCTCCTTGGATGGTTCCAGAAGGTTCTAGAGAGGTCCAACATGTCCCATATATTGATTAGAAGGGGTTCAAGTGAAAGGTTGGTGAGAATTGATTGAGAGGAGATAGTTTGCAACTTCACTTTGTTCATTGCAAGTTGAAATCGATTTCTGCATTCCACACCATCTTCTTCCTTTCTTTTGATTTCAACAACTTCTATGGAGGATACTGAATGATTCCAGATCAATTCCATTGCCAAAGCCTTGAAGGATCGTGTTCTTGCAATTGATTTTCAACACCTGCAAGTCATCATCGAATTTGGAGTTCCAGGCATTTTCCATCAAGTTTATTGCATACAGAAGCAAGAACTTGGTACACTGAAGGATTTTGGAAGGTTTGAGAGCTTGATTTGAAGACTTGGTGCATCTGTTACTCAAGAATTCACAGGTTGGTAAATTTCATCCCTCACCTTAATTTAAGAATAATTAGGTCAATTTGTTAGGTTAGATTGATAGTATGTGTTTAGGAGATCGTTTCTGGAAACTTAGAGAAGATTTCATGATGATCAATGAGGTGACACAATTTCTGTTTGGATCAAGAACATGCTGGATATTGAGAGATAATATGAGTATTATAGCAAGAATTGATCAGTGTAACGTGGTGAACATTTTGAACCTTTCAATTTGAAGAATGGTGACAATTGAGGTCTGAGCATAATTTTGATTCTTGATCGTGTTTTAGGTTAGAGGTTGATTCAATGAATTCTGAGGCTAGGGTTAGATTCAGTGTTCAATTTAGAGTGATTTAGTGCTTTAGATCATGGATTTTGATGGAGATTTGAGGGAGCCCGAGTGAGGAGGAGGTTGATGTTTGAGCTCTGTTTTAATGGCGTTCTCCCTCCATTTTTGGTTCAAACGAAGAAGATGGTGAGAATACCATTGGATTAAGATGAAAACTTTGACTAAACCACGCATCCCACGGCCAGGATCAATTTGAATTTGTGAGAGAGTCTGAGTAAGTGAAACGATGCGTTTCACTTACTAGTTGGTTTGGGCTTAGTTGGAACTTTGTTATCCCCACCCCCTGATGGCCCAATCCATAATTTGTACTGGTTGTCTTTGCTATTTGCACCGCGCGTGTGTTATTTTAATTGAATTTTCTTTATTTTTTCATTTTTGTTCATGGTTCTTGGAAAATTCATAATAAATTAAAAATTAATCCAATTAATCCCATTCTTTTTGCATTTTACTCATGATTGAGTCTAGTATTTTTTTTAGAGAAAAAATATTTTCATTTCATGCATTTTCTGATTTTATGGGAATTTTATATTTTAATTGATATTAAAATGATTATGTTTGATACCTAATTTTGTGGAATTTTGTGTGATCACTTGGTGATGATTTTGATCCTAATTTTTTGTGTGTGATTAGGTTAGACATGTATGATCCCATAGCATTTTTATCACATTTTTGTGATGAAAATAGGTGTGCTTTCTAGATTGAGATTTAGGTGCTTCCTTTTAGGGTTTAGGTTTAGTACCTCATGGTGTAGAATTTATTTCTAGGTCTAATTTGATGATTTGATCTCTGAAATTAATGTGGTAGAGTCATGATTGACCTAGGTTCCCATAGTTAGTTTTGTAGGATTTTACAATTGGTTTTAGTATTTTAGTTAGGACTAACTTTAGTACTAGGTTTTAGGTGATCCTAACTTACTAATTCAACTAGATTAACTTCTTTAGGTCCCTTAGATTAGGGTTTTGCTTTGTTTGCCTTTGGTTGAGATTGAAGATAAGTTGAAGACAAGGTGAGGATGCTTGAAGTTGCTTGAAGTTGCTTGGAGCTTTGGAATTGCTTGTGCCTGAAGGTGTCTGATGAAGATTTAGGAGGTAGGAAACATAGGGAGAGCCTTATAGTTAGAATTACTTCTTTCACAAATATGGAAAGCATCTTGTGCTTCCATTCCTCCCAATGACTAAAAGTCCTTCTAAGATATTCACATCCCTCCTTTGGAGGGATTAGTGGCTTTATCTGGGAAGTAGAACTTTGAGGGAGCCAGTCTCTCATAATGATGAACCCTTACAGGCTTCCTTTGGTTGTCAATAAGCTGTTTATCATTTCCACTCATTCTGTTAAATCAATTGTCTTATGGTTTGAGTATCTTGAAAGATGTTGGGCTTGAGTTTGAAGATGAGGACTTCACTGAAGAGTGTGGAAGAGGATGATTCCTTGAGCATTGTCATTGCAGCTGAAGCTTGAAGAGCAAGAAGGCCAAGTTGATACTTGAAGATCCAATGGAGATTGAATGAAGAGCTGAGGCTTGAAAAAGAATTGAAAGGATGAAGTTGACACTTCTATATGATTGAAGATTACCCTGAGAAGCTGAAGCTTGTAGATGGAGAGGAAAGCTAGTTGATACTGGTAAAGCAAAGAGAGCTGAAGCTTGAAGACTAAGTTGATACTTATGAAGAGGATTCAATTGAGATTGAATGTAGAGCTGAGGCTTGAGGAATAAAGGATGATTTGATACTTACATTGATGCTTGGAGAGCCTGAAGGGATCAAGTTGATACTTGTAGTTAAGAGTGAAGCCTGAAGGTGGAACTGACTGAAGAGCTGAAGCTTGGAGAAGAAAGAGCAAGTTGAAACTTATGTTTGATGGATTGAAACCTTGGAGGAGCAAGTTGATACTTGTCATTGAGGATGTTAGCCTTGAAGGTTGATTGAAGTCTGAAGACTGGATTGTTGTCAGAAGAGCTGAAGCTTGAAATTGAAAGAGGGGTTGATCTGCTCTCTTTCCTGTGTGTTTTCTTTTCTGTATTGATGTGCCTTGTTTGATTTGCTTGATGCATTAGAATAAGTTCATATCTAGACTGATGTAAGCTAGGAGCATGATTGCACTAGAGGTTGAGTTGCTCCCTCTGCTTGTATTTTTACTGTGTGGCTTTGCTTGCGGGTATTCGGTAGAGCCCTGCTCCCTTGCCCATGTGGTTTGTGTTTGCTTGATAGCATTTCATTTCCTCTGTATGATTGCAGTTAGTATTATATCTTGCTTGATAGCATGTTATTTCCTCTGTATGATTGCAGTTATTCATATCTGGCTTGAGGTTGAGATGAGCTTGTGGAGGCTGATGCCCCACACACATTTCCTCCCTCACTTGCATTGCATGCATTTTTCAGTCGTTTACTGTTTACTGTTTAAGCTGATGCTTTATCTGTTTTTGTTTATCATTGACATGATCCCTTAGGACTCTCATTTCCTTTGATAAGGGAGTGATGATAGAACTTTAGGTTGAAACCTATGCATGATAACATCTAGGAGTTCCCTGTTTCAAACCTCAACTATAGGACGAATCCTTGGCATGACAACAGTAGGACTTGATAGTCTCCCTTTAGTTGAGCCTGTTCTCTTCTCATCTTAAAACAGCTTAAGATACAGTAATCATGAATGATTTCTTTCGTATGTTACAAGCTTTAAGCTATCTGAGAAAGGATTGTTGGAGAGCTTCTTTTCAACAGTCTGAATGTTTAGTATGGTACCCTTTGGGTGACATGCGACGCATTCACTCTCAGGTCATAGTCTTTAGTGCGATTGAAATTGCAAACACAATAAAAAAACACTTCTTTCGTAAAAGACAGAAAACAAACTTCAAACCTTTTTGCCCCGTGGGCCTATAATTCAAAGGAAACTTTTCTGAAGAAAAGGGTGTCGTTAACTCCTAGTTCTACCGCAAACAGGCTTTGTCCCTAACTGCTGGAACTATTTGTTAACCCTACTCGATAAAATAGATGAATCTGAATCCCCGTAATCCTTATTATCCCGAACTACGTAAGCTCTGATCTCTCATATCTGCTGAGAGTACGTAGGCACAATACTGACGTATTGGCGAGCCACCTTCCCCGTAACCCGTCGTAGGTCGAACTACGTTGACTTTGATTTCTCATTCTCTGATGAGAATACGTAGGCATAAAGTGCGACGCTTTGCCGAGTCATTTTCTTTTCTTTTTAAAGCCAGCCTTGATAGGTAGATAGATAAACCAACCCGTCCAGTAAACACAACAAGCGTGGATCCCGTCGAGTACGACGGACGTGAGGGGTGCTAATACCTTCCCCTTGCGTAACCGACTCCCGAACCCAGACAACGGTTGCGATGACCTTGTCTTATACCTATTCATCAGGTTTTTCCGATCGTTTCCTTTCCCGCTCTGAGGGATAAATAACGAAAGGTGGCGACTCTTCTGTTTTGCCGGCACCTTATTTTCGCAGAAGCGACAGACACCACAAGAAGCATGGAGTGGAAGGAAGCCAGGGATCTCTCACCTCAAGGTGTTTGGAAGCATTGCATATACCCACGTTCCAGATGAAAGGAGAACAAAGCTTGATGATAAAAGTGAGAAGTATGTATTCGTAGGTTACGACTCAAGCTCTAAAGGGTACAAGCTCTATAATCCAAATAGCGGAAAGATTGTCATAAGTCGTGACGTGGAGTTCGAAGAAGAAGATTGTTGGGGTTGGAGTGTTCAAGAAGACAGGTATGATTTTCTTCCTTATTTTGAAGAAGAAGAAGATGAAATGGAACAACCAATATAGATGAACATATTACACCACCTACCTCACCGACACCAAGGTTGGATGAAACAAGCTCAAGTGAGAGGACACCACGATTAAGGAGTATTGAAGAGCTTTATGAGGTAACCGAAAACCAAAATGACATTAACCTCTTTTGTCTTTTTGGTGATTGCGAACCTCTAAGCTATCAAGAAGCTGTTGAAAATGTAAAGTGGAGAGACGCCATGGATGAAGAAATAAAGTCAATCACGAAGAATGATACGTGGGAAATTACTACACTTCCACGAGGACACAAAGAAATCGGAGTAAGATGGGTGTACAAGGCGAAGAAGAATGCAAAAGGAGACGTGGAGAGATACAAAGCAAGACTGGTGGCAAAAGGCTATAGTCAAAGACAAGGAATTGACTATGATGAGGTATTTGCCCCCGTTGCTCGTCTTGAAACTATTAGACTGATCATTTCTTTGGCAGCCAAGAATGAATGGAAGATCTATCAAGTGGATGTGAAGTCGGCCTTCTTGAATGGTTTTCTCGAATAAGAAGTTTATATCGAGCAACCACAAGGATATGAAGTAAAAGGGCAAGAAGAAAAAGTCCTCAAGTTGAAAAAGGCGTTGTACGGACTCAAGCAAGCTCCGAGAGCTTGGAATGTTCGAATCGAGAAGTACTTTCGAGACAAGAATTTCATCAAGTGTCCATATGAGCATGCACTCTATATTAAAGCGCAAAGTGGAAATATTTTGATTGTGTGCTTGTATGTTGATGACTTGATCTTCACTGGGAACAATCTAAGCATGTTCGAAGAGTTCAAGAAAGACATGTCAAATGAATTTGAGATGACAGATATGGGGCTCATGTCATATTATCTTGGCATTGAAGTAAAGCAAGAAGACAAAGGAATTTTTATCACCCAAGAAGGCTATGCAAAAGAAGTCCTTAAGAAGTTCAAGATGGATGACGCCAATCCGGTTGGCACCCCGATGGAATGTGGCAGCAAGTTGAGTAAGCATGAAAATGGAGAGATTGTGGATCCAACTCTTTACAAAAGTTTGGTTGGAAGTCTACGTTACTTGACAAGTACAAGGCCAGATATTCTCTATGTTGTAGGAGTCGTAAGTCGTTACATGGAAGCTCCAACAACAACTCACTTCAAGGCGGCAAAGAGAATCCTTTGATATATCAAAGGTACAACAAACTTTGGCTTACACTATTACTCTTCTAACAATCATGAAATTGTTGGCTATAGTGATAGCGATTGGAGTGGAGACGTGGACGATAGAAAGAGCACTACTGGTTTTGTATTCTTTATAGGAGATACTGCTTTCACTTGGATGTCAAAGAAATAACCTATCGTCACACTGTCAACTTGTGAAGCTGAATATGTTGCCGCTACATCATGTGTTTGTCATGCAGTTTGGCTAAGGAACTTGTTGAAAGAGTTAAAAATGCCACAAGAATATCCTATGGAAATATGTGTTGACAATAAATCAGCACTTGCTTTGGCAAAGAATCCTGTATTTCATGAAAGAAGTAAACACATTGACACCCGTTACCACTATATAAGAGAATGCATCGAGAAGAAGGATGTGAAGTTGAAGTATGTGATGTCTGGAGATCAAGCTGCCGACATTTTCACCAAGCCACTAAAATTGGAAACGTTCGTAAAGTTAAGGAGCATGCTTGGAGTCACAAATCAAGTTTAAGGGGGGATGTTGAAAGATTAAACTTGATTTGGGCCTAAACATATTATTTGGATTTTTGGGCTTAGTTGTTTTGGACTTAGGTAATTTTAATTAATGTTTCTAGAAAACTCTTGTAATGTTTGGAGTGTCTAGATATTTCTTAAGGTTGTAGTATTCTCTAGAATGCTCTTGGAATTCCTAGAGTTGAAAACTCTCTAGAATTAGTGTGTCTAGAGTTCTCCTTAGAGTACTATAAATAGAGATGTAATTCTACACTTTTGCATCAAGAAAAATACAAAGTTCTCTCTTCCATAAATAATTCTTCCACCTATCAAGTTTTTCTTTAAGCCTCTAATATTCCCACACACTTTTCCTAAACACAAAAGGTCTTATTTCCAACAACGTATCCCATCAAGCACCCCACGACAAAACAAAAGGAGAACCATATCAGTTATCATTACCACTTTACACAAAGTCATAATTAAGCATGGAAACAGAAGAGGAGAGTACATCATAGTATTAAAAGTTTTCAAAGAAATCACGTATCAACGGTTTAGACAGTTAGCAACAAGTTTTCCTTTTAGTTCACTTGAAGAATTCGGGGATAGAAAGGAGGAATTACAACCAAGCATTAAAATCAAATCAAAGGCAAATATGAAAAGAAGCTGAGCACGTTTTAGACATGTTTTGATTTGAACGGAATTAACATTATTATCACTAGCGTCCAGACGGGCACTCACGTACCCGTCTGTCCGCTTTTTCAATACACATAAAAAAATAAACGATATGTTTTATTAAAATAATTTTTAAAAAACAATAGAATATGTGAAAGATAATAATAAGAAGTTATGTGGAAGTTAATAATAATAAGTTATATGGAAGTTAATAATAGGAAGTTATTAAGTAAATTATACAATAATATAAGGGTAAAAATGGTAGAAAAATAGGCCACACCAAAACAAAGTATTTCCTTTATATATTGTATAGATAAATTCATATTTGCAACAAGTTATCGACATATTCATCACAATAATATTGGTTTAACGTCACATACCAATTATATAAATGAAAATTTTTGGATGAACTATTTTTTAAAGAAAATTTTTAGACGAATTAAACATAAAAATAACTATATTTATGAAGACAAAAATATATTTAACCTTATATTTTATAATTCTAATGAGCTTAAATATTGATTAATAAATTATTAAAAACTATTTATAAATTTAAAAGTCATTTAAATGCACATTATAACTTAAATATTGATTTAAATCATTAAAATAGTATTTTATATTAGAGTAAACCTCTGTTAATATTATGTTGTTTTGTGAACTTAAATACCGATTAAAGACGTGTTCAATAAAATTAATAAATAAATAAATTATTCAATATTTTCACACTATGAGTACAATTGTAAAGTTAGTGTAATTTTATGAATATAAATATTTTTTTTATTATAATTACAAACTAAAAACTAAAAATCTGCAATTCCTAAACCAAATTTCCAACTCCGCCACTGAATTGAGCTAGTTAAATTTTTGGTGAGCTCATAATAATATTTATAAAAAAAAAACATTAATGTATTTTAGTAATTGTTCTTATTTTGATGGAAGTAAAAACTATTTTAAAAATTACTAGGTGATAATGTAACCAGAAAAAGAAAGAAGTATTAATAAATGGATCACCTCGTTCACAAGAAATAAATCCATCCACATTACTATACTGTATCCAGTTACATCCAAATGTTCACACGTGATATATCAAGCATAGCGGACACACGTGGCATTTGCTTCCTTTTAAGCGGCAAAGTAAAGTGGTGGAGTAAATTACAAATGTACCCATTATGGCGGTGCGTTTTTTATAGTACATGAAAAAAAGAAAAAGTCCACGCCAGAACATTGAATTTTGAATCTTACGACGTGTCGTGGGTTCACCCTTGTCTTGTTTTATTTATTGGGAAAACAAAAAAACGGTCTAATACGTAACAGGACAATGATAAGGTACGGAAAGAAAGGTAAATTATTCAATTTCTTTCACGGCTTTCAGTTGCAGTTCCGCCATACCCGCGTCACGTGTGGCCAGCCAATCAGTACGCTCATCTAGTACTACCACTATTTTCTTTTTATTCATTTTATAATTTCAATCAAATTTTTTAAATTTCTATTTGTTTATTTATATAAATTTATCTTTAAAATTTTGATTGCATTAATTTTATGGAATAATAAATGAATATTCTAATAACAGCTTGAATTAAGTTTTTTATGTGTTAGTTTATCCAACACAAACTTTTTTTTTTTGTCTAGATTCTAATTTAAAACTGATTCGCTTTTGGTTACTCAAGCTTTTTCTAACCCTATTTGCTTTCTTTGCAATTTAAAAAGATTTGGACATACTGTTTGACTATTATTGCAAATATAAATATTTTTTATTTTTCACATCTATACAAAGGAGAATAGTTATGTGGATTTTTTCTAACCTGACTTCACAATTATGTATCTCATATATTTTGACTCCATTCCTTTATTTATTAAAAATGATTTTGTTAGAAATAAGTTAGGTATGTCTTTCTTTAAGTTTATCAATTTTTAATTGGATTTTGACTTAGCTGACTTCCAAATGATCGGTCCCCAGAGTCGACAATCCTCACGTCTGGACTCCCCTCAGATCCTCAGGACCGGAAAGGAGCACCTCTGCAAGAATCCCGTCTGAGCGCAGATTTTCGTAGGGAACTGTGCCTGCTCAGCAGACAGGTTCATCTACTACTTCTCCGCAACTATATCTAGGTGTGTACTCAAGCCCAGGTCTGGCTTTTCACTCACAGTAACATCCCTCTCCCACAGCAGCACAGATAATCATATCAAACTGGAAATAAAATGCGGGAAGTAAAAATGCGATAAATAAACGCAACCCAACAAGCAAACACACAAACGATAGGATTGACTCGCGTAGGGGATGGGAAACGGTCCCAGCATAAGGGATGGGAGAAGTCCCTAGATGCTATACGTCCCCAGCAGAGTCGCCAGTTGTCGCTTGCGCGAAAATAAGGTGCCGGCATGACAGAAGAGTCGCCACCTTTCGTTATTTATCCCTCAGAGCGGGAAAGGAAACGATCGGAAAAACCTGACGAGAAAGGGTAAGACAAGGTCATCGCAACCGTTGTCTGGGTTCGGGAGTCGGTTACGCAAGAGGAAGGTATTAGCACCCCTCACGTCCGTCGTACTCGACGGGATCCTCGCTTGTTTGTTTACTTGGACGGGTTGGTTATAATCTATCTACCTATCAAGGCTGGCTGAAAAAGAAAAGAAAAATGACTCGGCAAAGCATTGCACTTTATGCCTACGTATTCTCATCAGAGAATGAGAAATCAGAGTCAACGTAGTTCGACTAACTACGGGTTATGGGGGAAAGGTTGCTCGCTAGGACGTCGCATCCTATGCCTACGTACTTTCATCTGGTATGAAAGATCAGAGCAAACGTAGTTCGGGAAACTACGGGTTATCTCCTGAAAGAAGTGTTTTTTATTGTTTGCGATCTCAACCGCACTAGAGACTATGACCTGAGAGTGAATGCGTCGCATGTCACCCGAAGGGCCCCATACTAAGCATCCATCCTCAGATAGCTTAAGGCTCGTAACGTACGAAAGGAATCATTCATGATTACTGTATTTTAAACTGCTTCGAGATGAGAAGAGAACAGGCCCAACTAGGAGGGAGACTATCAAGTCCTACTGTTGTCATGCCATGGATTCATCCTATGGTTGAGGTTTGAACAGGGAACTCCTAGATGTTGTCATGCATAGGTTTCAACCTAAAAGTCTATCATCAAATCCTCATCAGAGGAGATGAGAGTCCTAAGGGATCATGTCAATGATACACCAAAACAGACAAAAGCATCAGCTTTAAACAGTAAAATGCATGCAATGCAAGTGAGGGAGGAAATGTGTGTGGGGCTTCAGCCTCCACAAGCTCGTCTCGACCTCAAGCCAGTCATGAAATAACAGTAATCATACTGAAAAATAACCCTCATGCTATCAAGCAATAACAGACAAAAGGAATGAAGTGCCATCAGGCAAACAAAACACATGCTTGAGAAAGAATCATCTACTCTCTAATCCTAACCCTAACTCAGAATCTGAATTAATTCTAAGCAAAGCCCTAAAGCAAAACCTAACCAAAAGAAAATCAATCCCAGTCTTCAAGCTTCAGAACAAGCTTACCAAAGAAAGGGAGCTAAGTAAGCAGACTCATAGTGTCTTCCTCAGGAAAGCACTAGGAGGTGTATACTCAGGAGTCATATCCTATGTGGCTCAACCGCTGTGATCAGTTTACATTCCTCCTCAGGAGAAATTAAACTCACAAGCAGGCTCCAACATCACTGGATATTTAGGAAATCCTATCTGAACTAGTGGAACTAAGTGAATAGACCCATAGGACCTTCCTCAGGAAAGTACTAGGAGGCTTCCACTTAGGAATTGTATCCTATGTGGCTCAACAACTGTGATCAGTTTGCATTCCTCCTTAGGAGAAATTAAACTCACAAGTTGGCTCCAACATCACTGGATATTTAGGAAATCCTATCTGAACTAGTGGAACTAAGTGAATAGACCCATAGGACCTTCCTCAGGAAAGTACTAGGAGGCTTCCACTTAGGAGTTGTATCCCATGTGGCTCAACAACATGTGATCAGTTTACATTCCTCCTCAGGAGAAATTAAACTCACAAGTTGGCTCCAACATCATTGGATACTTAAGAAAGAGGTGAGAAGAAAGAATGAAAGTCATTCATAGTGCCTTCCTCAGGAAAGTACCATGAACTTCCTTCAAACTTCAGGATCTCAAACCTCACAGACAGGGAACAAGCCAAGCTCTGGGTCTCTGAGTCTTGATCTACAATCTTCTCTTCATGATGCTCTCCAACAAGATCTTCAAGACAACACAAGCCCCACAACAAAATCCCAAACATAAACCCCATAGATAAACAGATAACTACAGAACAGACAAAATCATCAGGCAACTTCAGAAAATACCTAAAAATACTAAACCAAGGGGGAAAAATCTATCAATTATTCACAAGGGTCTAAAACATCTACCCATAACATCCACATATGCCCCTACCCAAAAATCAAAACAAAACTCTCTAAAGAAAATGAATTTCCTTACCTATGCATAACCTAAACCCTAATTAGGATACCCTAATGCTACCCTAATTAATCTAATCAAATTTTAATCTAAAAATCAAGAATTAAATCCTATGGGGAACTATGATTCAATATCTAATTACACAAAAAAGAATGAATTAAAAAGACTAAGGGAAAGCCCTAAAAGAAATTCTACAAAATCATGCACAAAATTAATCCTATTTTAAAAGCTATTAAAATGAAAAATATACTAAAAATATGAAAAGAAAATAAAATGGAGATTTTATTTATTTACATTTTCTAGACAAATTTATGAACACATGAAAAAAACAAGAATTAAAAAATATTAAATTTTCTATTTTTTATGAATTTTATAAAAGCAAGAAATATTAAAAGAATAAAAAAGAAAAAGAAAACAATTAAAGGGGAGGGGGGTGCAGATAGAAGGGCGCGCCAGTTGAATTTCAGAATGGGCTAAAAGGGGGGGGGGGGGTGCGCGTAGCAAGTTGGATCCATCAAGCCCAGACGCGCTCACTAAACCAAACGACTGCGTTTCACTTTTTAAAATTTCCCTCCGTTTGCTGAATGAATCTGGGCCGTTGGATGAATTGAATTAGTCAAAATGTGGGGACCAATCCAACGGCATCTGGCCATCGTCCCCAAATACCTAGGGTTTCAGAAAACCACTCTTCCATGCACAGACCTTCCCTCTCCTATGTCTCCCACGATACTTGAAGAAATTCAAAACTTCCAAAAAGGAAAATGATCTACTGATTACAAGGAACAAAACTGGACGCGTAGCTCTCTCTAATTCTTCCTGGATCATCCTAACAGAGAGCTAGAAGATCTTGGTACCACCATATCTCACTGAGATCAATTCCTCTAAAACTTAAAATTAATGCCCCAATCTTGCTCTACATGCTATGCTCATCACAATGAGCTATCCATCGTGCCTTGAAACCAAATATCTAGCCTGTTCTTGACCATAACAGATTCTTGCACCTGCTATCAAACTCCATGAAATGCCTCCTAATTCTCAGGATTTGATCACCTATTCTACCTTAACAAATCTACACCTAGAATCTAAGTTGTTCATGCATAATTAAAGAGAAGTGAATGCATTTACCAACCTGTCAAGAAGCTATGGTAGAATGATGTAGGGCACGATTCAGTGCTTGCCTCTTCTTCCAGATGATCCTCCAATGGTGGAAATGATTCTGTTTGCAGTAGTTTTGGAGAAGAAAGCTTGTAGTGAAAGAAATCCCAAGTTGCTTGATCTTGAAGGAAACTCTTCAATGGCAGCTTCTCTCTCTCTTTCTCCTCTGAATTTCTCAACCTTGACCAACCTTTAATCACTTGTGGATCACTCTTCTTATAGTGATTGATGGAAGCTCCTAGATCCTTCTAGAAAGTGCTAGAAAAGTCTTGATTTTCTCATGTGGTGATAAGTTGAAAATCCCATGCATCATGCCTTAAACCTTGCTAATTGGTGTCAAATTCTCCTTATGTGAGATATTGAGAAGGAATGTGTGAAAAACAAGCTCACCTTTGGCTTATGTTAAGATTTCCAAAGTTGCCTTAAGATTCAAGTTTCAATTTTACAAAGCATGTCCCATTTTAAAGCCTCACATGAAAATTCTATTTAAACCAATATTCTCAAAATGATGTTTCCAATCAAAATGATATATTGGATGACCTATTTTGGATTCCTAGATCTTCCAAACCAATTTTCATTTTCAACTTTTTAAACTTATAAGCCATTTTTAGTTCATTTTTAACCAATCATGCAAATCCATGCTATGAGCTTTTCCAACAATTCATGACCTTCTTTCTAGACTTAAAATAACATTTTGAACAACTTTCATGTTTTGAGTTTTTCCATTTGAGGCTTGGAAATAGGAGATAAGGCCTTTGCTTAAAATGACCTATAACTGACAAATGACCAAAATACCCCTGTCTTGTTCAAACCATAAGTTGAGTTTAACAAATCCTATCAAGGACTTCTACAACTCAAATTAAAGCTAAGAAGATGCCCTTCAACATTCATGTTGACCAATAGATCATAGGAATCATCCTACTAGGGCAAAAGTTGTCTGCAAGTTGGGTGACTTTCAAGGACCCAGATTCACACACCTCAGCTGACCTGCAATTTGTCAAAACCATAACTTGAGCTCTGTAACTCCTATCAAGGACTTCCACCACTCAAATTAAAACTAAGAACAAGATCTACAACATTCATGTTATGGGGAAGATGAGATATCAATCACATCTAGAGCTAAAACTGCCTGGAAGGTAGGGATCAAATTAGGGTTTTTTCACTGACAATCCTCAGAAACCCTAACTCAAAACTTCTCAAACTCTTCAATCATGATGAGTTGACCTAGGAATCATCTTTATAACATCTCTATGCATCATTCCATGATCTCATGGCCCTTGGATTAGGTCTCAACCTTCTCCAAATTTTCAGTTAATCTAGAGTTGACCCAGTCAAAACCCTAATTCTACCATTCATGGTTGAATCTTCTGAACTCTTGCACAATGAACTCTCTGGGCTTTATGATGGCTATCAAGACATCTCATAGGCTTTCTCAAAACATCAAGTTCATTCTCAAAGTCTCAGAATCATCTGAGGAGCACCCACAACTCTCAAGCTGTGAAGCACACAACCCTGGTTTCAATCCACTTCCTCTGAGGATCTCTTGAACTTTCTGATGAAGGTATCCATTTTCAAACACTCAATGAATAAATAATTGTTGGTCAAATTTTGGGGTGCAACAGCTGCCCCTATTCAAACGGCTTGAACCTGACTGGGTGAGAAGCGAACGGCTCTCAACCAATCAAGGTGCGAGACGATTGAATATCGGTAAACCCGAAAATTTGCCAACTGCGCGAGCACATGGTACTCTGCGGGGAACAAATCTTTGAATACTGCAACACTAGCTGCTCAACAACTAGCTGGAGAAATACATCTGACAGAATACCCCGCATCACCGCTGGAGAACTAAATCTGACATCGCCGTCGGAAACAAACATCCTCTTAGAGATACTCGACATCGCCGTCGTACAAGCATCATCTCTACTGGGGATTTAAAGAGTCTGACCTCGCCGTCAAACAAACATTCAACCTCGCCGTCGAACAAACCTGATCTGACCTCGCCGTCAAATCGAAACGTTCAACCTCGTCGCCGAACAAACATCCAACCTCGCCGCCGGACAAAATATGATCTGACCTCGCCGTCAAATCCAAACGTTCAACCTCGCCGCCGAACAAACATCCAACCTCGCCGCTGGACAAATGATAATCTGACCTCGCCGTCAAATCCAAACGTTCAACCTCGCCGTCGAACAAACATCCAACCTCGCCGCTGGACGAATGATGATCTGACCTCGCCGTCAAATCCAAACGTTCAACCTCGCCGCTGAACACACATCCAACCTCGCCGCCGGACAAAACATGATCTGACCTCGCCGTCAAATCTAAACGTTCAACCTCGCCGTCGAACAAACATCCAACATCGCCGTCGGACAAAATACAACCCTGAACAACTCTGACCTGGGGTTCACCCCTGGTGAATGGAACAAAAGGTACACTTACGTATTTGAAACTACTCCGCTGGGAATGAGAGACTTAACCGAGCACACTCTGATCTGGGGTTCACCCTCAGAATCATAACGAACATCGGAATAATGCTGCACAACTGACCCACCGTAGAACTTCAACATTAAAGATATATGAAACCCTGGCCCCTGGCCATTTCCAGCTTCAGCTAGAAAAAATCTTCAAGCATTTCTGGAGATAGATGGAACCCTGGCCCCTGGCCACTCCAGATCCGCTGGAGAATCTTCAAGTATTTCTGAATATAGATGAAACCCTGGCCCCTGGCCAATCCAGATCCGCTGGAGAACCTTCAAGTATTTCTGAAGATAGATGAAACCCTGCCCGTCGGCGATTCCAGCTTCAGCTAGAAACAACATCCTTGGCCTTCAAGGATGTAAACTTTGTCCGTCGGCAACTCTGCAGGAGGTATCTTCGACTTCAGTCTGAAGAAATGGCCCTTGGCCTTCAAGGATACATGGATCTGCCTTCAGGCAACTCCACCTTTGCTATAGAGCATCCGTGACTTCAGTCAGGGATATATTTCGGCCTTCAGTCCGAAAATGAATCCTAGGTCATTCATGACCTTGGGGATAACCTTGCCCTTAGGCACCTTCGCTTCAGCTTGGGAAATCTACGACTTTAGTCAAAGAAATGGTATCCTGAGCCACTCATGACTCTACGGGGATTCAAACACTTTGCCCTCAGGCAACACTCCGCTTCAGCTGGAGAAACATCTTCGACTTCAGTCAGAAGAAATATCATTCACTTGATCGCAATCAATCATCTCCTCAGGACAACTGACTTGGTCTTCAGACCAACACGGATCACCTTGAATACAAAATTTGGAACCTTGTCTTCAGCCACCCGTCGATTCATCAACAAGGACGTCTGAGCTCACCGGAACCTTCTGATACCGCCTTCAGGCGTTTACGAAATCCATCTTCAGATTAGACATCGCTGTTGGAACAGACATATCACGCTGCTAAGGACTTCAAGAATCATCTTGAACAAGCAAATTCGTCGGGCACCTTCAAGAATCATCCTGAACTGATAACCTTTCTGGAGACTTTTATTCTGCTGGGTATTCCAGGAATCTTCCTGGGCGATTCTTGCTGAGGACGCCACTGGGGAGCTCAAGCATCATACTAGTCGAACAACTCGGGAAGCTGTACTGAGGTCTTAAGAATCATCTTAAGCAAACGACCCTGCTGAGGAATTCAAGAATCGTCTTGAACTGAAGACTTCGCTGGGGATCTCAAAAATCATCTTGAGCGAGCGTCCGTGGGGATTACACCGGGGTCTTAAGAATCATCTTAAGAAAGCGACCTTGTTGGAGAGGATATCAGGAATCGTCCTGAGCAACCGGTCTTTTGGTGGAATACCGGTAAGACAAGAATGATAATGACCTAGATCATGTTGATGATGCGTATGCTTCTGCGCCATGCCCCACACGGTGGAAACGCTATGCGTTTATGCCAAATGCCATGCAATCATGCACTATGTCATGCAATCATGCACAATGCTATGCACTCATGCAATATGATGCGATCCCGTCAGCAAACTAAATGCTGGGGGGAGGAAACCCTTTTGTCAAGGAGACAAGAACTACTCAGGTAGAGGAATCATCCTGCTGAGGAGAACGTGGACACGCCAATATCAATCGGCCTCCGTCTGGGGAATTGATCTTCCGTTGACTGCTGCAGGGAAAGCAACTTCAGCTGATTTCTGCAGGGGACGAAGCTCTACGAGAACTTGGACCTGCTGATATCCATCGCGAGAATGAGCTGCGCAGCCGCCATGGCTACTTTTCTGGGGATAACAACTCTGTGGGGAAACAACTTCAGCTGCTCCACACTCCACTGGGGAAAAACCAATCATGATCTGATCAAGGGCATCTGCAAACTCGGCTGAGGAAGGAGAAGTCATTCTGCTTCATTGGAGAGAGTGCGACTCTGGGGAAACACAGCATCAGCTGCCCTACGCTCTGCTAGGGAACATCCATTCATGGTCCCAACTGCTTCCAAGGATTCCGCTCTTCTTGGGGGTTTGCGGACTCGGCCGGGGAGAGAAAAATCATTCTACTTCCTTGGAGAGTATGACTCTGATGAGGAATTTCAATTCCGCTGGGGAAGAAAGAATTATCTGACTTCGGGGGAGAGTACAACTCTGCAGGGGAATACAACATCAGCTGTACCAACACTCTACTGGGGAAGAGGGAATCATCCAACTTCAGGAGAGAGCATGACCCTGGTGGGGAATCTCAATTCCGCTGGAGACCTCAGTCTGGCACCATCAGTTACTACATCCTTCGGCATACGAACAGCTTCCTACAAGACTTGCACTTGTGACCCGGTGCTGGGGGGAGACACCTGCTTCGGCGACTTTACTGGGGAAAACGCGAGCTTCGGTACCCAACCATTTCTATGAACTCTGCACTTGTGACCCCGTGCTGGGGAAGACACCATTCTTCGGTGCTTGACTCAGCTGATGGGGTGACATTCCTTCAGGATGCGTCTGCTTGGGGAAGAGAATCATCTCTACCTGGGGAGACATATCAATGCTCACTATTTGCGTTCAGATTCTGCGGAGGAGAAACTACTGAACTTTGCCGGAGAAGGAGGGCTCGCCCTGCTTCGGAGATGCGCACGGCACCCTGTCTACACCTGCAACAACACAAACAAACAGACAAGAGACCCTCCTCAAAGGGGTCTATCCAGGTTATTATCTCGTGACAATATTAGGTTAATTAATTGTTTCAACAATCAATGGGCCTAGGCCCGCAAGTTTATGTATGCGCATTTTATCAAAAAAACATTGGCGTTTTCATTCGCAAACAAAACAGATAAATGCTAAACAGACAAGCAGAATTGTTGAATAATGTGCATTTTATTGATGGTGAACCCCTGAATGGGAAAAAATGTTTTACAACGGAGGCAAGCTCCTAGAATGAGGAAGCCGCGCAAAAAAAAACATAAATATACATCAGTATATACAAATGTCGGCAACGAGGCGTAGACGAACACCATGAGTTGATCCCTCTAAGACCCACTCGACTTCGATACTTCTCCGACGCTTCAGCTTCGGAAGAGATTGATTCAGATAAACAGCCCTCAGGTCTTCCAAACCACTAAACAATGAAAGTCCACACGCGGAACGCAGTCATTTGCTTATTCAAATCCCTAACTTTTGCGTGAACCGCCCTTTACGGGTTTTCAGTTCACCGGGATACCCTTTTTTGCCGAAGCCGCCCAGTGTAGGTTTTCGACTTCGCGGGTGTACATTTTTCAATATATCCCTAATTTTTGCCCGAACCTTTTATTCTGTTTTTGGTTCGCCGGGATGCCCCTTTTTTGCCTGGACTCTTTCTTTTTTGTCCAGCGGGTCTCTTTCAAGCAAAGTATTTTTTAACTGCGTCCGCGTTTACCGGGGATGCAAAATCTTCACCATCCATCGTGGATAACAACAAAGCTCCTCCTGAGAAGACCTTGTTGACGACATACGGCCCTTCGTAATTCGGAGTCCACTTGCCCCGGTGATCGGAATGTGGCGGAAGAATCTTCTTCAGGACGAGATCACCCGTCTGAAAGCTTCGAGGACGCACCTTCTTATCATAAGCTTTCTTCATTCGGCTTTGGTACAGACGACCAAATGCAATCGACGCTAACCTCTTCTCGTCCATCAGGCTGAGTTGGTTCAAGCGATTTGTAATCCATTCTGCCTCGTCGAGTTTTACATCAACCAAAACTCGCAAAGAGGGAATCTCCACTTCTAACGGCAGGACATCTTCCATACCGTACACCAAGGAGAAAGGAGTTGCCTCGGTCGACGTATGCACCGTCGTACGATAACCGTGCAAGGCAAACGACAACATCTCGTGCCAATCTTTGTACGTCACAACCATCTTCTGAACAATCTTCTTGATGTTCTTGTTGGCGGCTTCAACGGCGCCATTCATCTTCGGCCGGTAAGGAGATGAGTTGTGGTGTTCAATCTTGAAGCTCTGGCACAGCTCCTTCATCATCTTGTTATTCAAATTCGAACCATTATCAGTAATGATCCGCTCGGGAATTCCATAGCGACAGATGATGTCCCTCTTTATGAATTTAGCTACCACCTGCTTGGTCACATTAGCGTACGAGGCTGCCTCCACCCATTTGGTGAAGTAGTTGATGGCTACCAGAATGAAATGATGACCATTGGATGCAGTGGGCTCGATCTTGCCTATCATGTCGATGCCCCACATGGAGAACGGCCAAGGGGAGGACATGACATTCAATGGGCACGGCGGCACATGAACTTTATCAGCATAAATCTGGCATTTGTGACATTTCTTCGCGAATCTGAAGCAATCTGACTCCATAGTCAGCCAGTAATACCCTGCTCTCAGGATCTTTCTCGTCATGGCGTGCCCGCCGGCGTGCGTACCAAATGTGCCCTCATGGACTTCTTCCATGAGCATACTCGCCTCGTTCTCATCTACACATCTGAGCAACACAAGATCGTGGTTTCTCTTATACAGCACTCCCTCGGGATTGAGATAAAAGTTTCCAGATAGCCTCCTCAGAGTCTTCTTATCCTGGGTTGACACACCCGCAGGATACTCCTTAGTCATAAGGAAGGTCTGGATGTCGTGGAACCATGGCTTGCCGTCGTTGGCATCCTCGATTGCAAACACAAATGCCGGTCTATCAAGACGCGAAAGCACAATTCTTGGAGCCTCATTCCAATAATTGACTTTATACATTGAAGCTAGCGTGGCTAAGGCATCAGCCATCTGATTTTCAGCCCTAGGCACATGATGAAGTTCCACTCGGTCGAAGAACGGAAGCAGCCTCCTGGCATAATTCATGTACGACACTAAATTCGCCTGACGAGTTTCCCACTCCCCTTTAATCTGATTGATTACAAGCGCTGAGTCACCATATATGTCTAGATTCTTGATTCTCAAATCAATTGCCTCTCCTAGACCCATAATACATGCTTCATACTCGGCTTCATTGTTGGTAACCGGAAACGTCAGTCTCGCAGTAAACGGGATGTGGGATCCGTGAGGAGTCGTGATGATAGCCCCGATACCACTTCCATAGGAATTAACCGCTCCGTCGAATATCAACTTCCACTGAGACTTCCTATCTGGCCCCTCATCGGGCAATGGCTCATCACAATCCTTCGCTTTGAGAAACATAATATCCTCGTCAGGGAATTCGAACTTCATTGGCTGGTAGTCTTCGATTGGCTGTTCGGCAAGGTAATCAGACAGTACGCTTCCCTTAATGGCTTTCTGAGAGACGTAGTGAATATCATATTCTGTTAACACCATTTGCCATCTGGCAATCCTGCCTGAAAGAGCCTGCTTTTCGAAGACGTACTTGATCGGATCCATCTTCGAAATTAGCATAGTGGTGTGGTTGAGCATATACTGTCGTAGACGTTTGGCGGCCCAAGCTAATGCACAACACGTCTTCTCCAGCATCGAGTATCGAGATTCACACTCAGTGAACTTTTTACTCAAATAATAAATGGCATGCTCTTTTCTGCCCGTCTCGTCATGCTGACCGAGAACACACCCCATACTATTCTCCAGAACCGTCAGGTATATGATTAATGGCCGTCCAGCCACTGGGGGTATCAAGATTGGAGGTTCTTGAAGATACTGCTTTATCTTGTCGAATGCCTTCTGGCAATCCTCATTCCAAGTAATCGCCTGATCTTTCTTCAAAAGCTTGAACATCGGTTCACAAGTGGCCGTGAGCTGCGAGATAAACCTTGCAATGTAGTTTATTCGGCCCAAGAAACCACGAACTTCTTTTTCTGTTTTTGGCGCTGACATTTCTTGGATAGCTTTTATTTTCGCAGGATCAACTTCAATACCTCGCTCACTAACGATAAACCCCAATAACTTTCCGGACCGCACTCCGAAAGTGCACTTGTTAGGATTCAGCCTCAGCCTGAACTTCCTAAGCCTTTCAAACAGCTTCAGCAAATTGACCAGATGCTCTTCCTCCGTTTGGGACTTTGCAATCATGTCATCAACATAGACCTCGATCTCATGATGAATCATATCATGAAACAAAGTTACCATTGCTCGCTGGTAAGTGGCCCCTGCGTTCTTCAGACCGAAGGGCATTACCTTGTAGCAGAATGTGCCCCAGGGGGTAATGAACGTTGTTTTCTCCATGTCCTCCGGTGCCATCTTAATCTGATTGTAACCGGAGAAGCCATCCATGAACGAAAACACGGAAAACTGGGTTGTATTGTCGACCAACACATCGATATGAGGCAAAGGGAAATCATCCTTAGGGCTCGCCCTATTCAAATCCCGATAATCGACGCACATGCGTACCTTACCGTCCTTCTTCGGTACTGGCACTATGTTGGCGACCCACGGAGGGTAAGTGGTAACGGCTAGAAATCCTGCGTCCAACTGCTTCTGGACCTCTTCTTTGATTTTTACAGCCATGTCTGGTCTCGTCCTCCTAAGCTTCTGCTTGACTAGAGGGCAATCTTCTTGCAACGGCAAGCGATGAACCACGATATCAGTGTCAAGTCCGGGCATATCTTCGTATGACCAAGCAAAGACGTCACTATACTCTCGAAGCATCTCGACCAGTCTATGCTTGACATCATTCTACAGCGTAGCCCCAATTCTGACATTTCTGACGAGCTCCTCAGAACCCAGATTTATGATCTCAATATCCTCCTCGTGAGGCAGAATAACCTTCTCCTCTTGTCTCAACAAGCGGGCCAACTCTTCTGGAAGGTCCTCGTCTTCATCAATCTCATCCTCGGCTTGATAGATCGGGCAATAAAAGTCGTAGTGAGCCGTAGAGGGTCCAGAGTCGATGTCATCTGTCATGTGGATCCTGCAATAACAAGGGTTAAGTTTAAAGCAAGAATATGCAGGTTAGCACAAACCCCGTTGCCATTTTGCTGTTTTTTCGAAATAAACATAAAACAGGAATAACAGAGAACACAATATTTGATTACGAAGAAAATGCCTTTTATTTATTAACAAAATGCATACACATAATCCGACAAGGCCCTGACAGTAAAACCATTATGCCCCGGGCAGGACATAAGGTTGTACACAGATTGTAAAAAGCAAATCATTACTCTTCACTTGTCAGCTTGATAATCTCCTTGATGGTCCAATTGCGGAGGCGCTCGCCCGGCTTGCTCGGTTGAATCCAGGCGTCAAGATCACAATCACTGTCCCCGCTGTCCTCCGACGCAGCGTTGATGCTCTCGAAAATTACTCCCCCTTTGGTGAATAGGATGGGCCGGAACCACTCGTCGAGCTGCCAGAAGAAGATGAAGCCTCAGCTCCAGGAGAATATCCCAATCCAAACTTATCCTGCTTGATTGGTATATCCAAGACATACCCCCAGCCTGGGGTGGAACCGGCTTCGACAACGGCCCGAGCTTCCTTAAACGAGGAGAGGTTCAACTCTTGCTTCTCTGCGACGACGGGAGCTACCTCCTTCACCTTGACGGTTTCAAATGCTTGGCAAAGCGTTTCATGGATCTCGCCATCCATTTCGACGTATTTAAAGGATGACAGGTGGCTCACCATAATGTCCTCCTCACCACAGACTGTCACTATGCTGCCCCCGACAGCATATTTGAGCTTCTGATGCAGCGTGGACGTCACGGCACCAGCAGAATGGATCCATGGCCGACCTAAGAGGCAACTATAGGCGGGCATGATATCCATGATATAGAAGACCGTATTAAACGTCTCTGGACCAACTTGAATTGGCAGGGTCAACTCTCCAAAGACATGGCGCTTAGTCCCATCAAAGGCTTTCACCACTAGGTCACTGGGCGTGCAAAGCAACCCACGGGTATCCAACTTCATCAGTGCCTTCTTCGGAAGCACATTAAGCGAGGAACCCGTATCCACCAGGACATGTGACATAATCGTGCCTCTGCACTCTATTGAGACGTGCAAGGCGCTGTTGTGATCTCTTCCCTTAGGAGTCAGCTCCAGATCTGTAAATCCCAACCCATTACCAGCATTAACATGGGCCACCACTTCTTCCAGCTGATTTACTGATATCTCCTGCGGCACGTATGCAGCATTCAACACCTTCAGTAATGCGTTACGGTGCGCTTTAGAACACAGCAACAAGTTAAGAATCGAGATCTTTGACGGAGTCTGATGAAGGTGATCTACAATTTTGTAGTCACTTTTCTTGATTAGTCGCATGAACTCTTCAGCATCTTTAACCAGCAAGTCCTTCTCTGCCCCTGCAGGGACCTCTTCAACAGCTTTACCTTTACCCTTATCCACAGCGTCATCCCGGACCACTTTCTCTGCTGCAACCTCTGCTGGCGCAAACACTCTACCGCTTCTAGTGATACCACTGACTTCGGCCAGATTCTGCACAGTCGATCCGAACGGCTCTAGCTCTATCTTCTGACCATTACAATAAACTTCGGCGCCGTAATGCCATGGAACGGCATTAGTACTCTCGAATGGGATTGGTCCGGCCCTGGTGATAGTGATAGTAGGCGGACGGGGCGCAGAAATAGTGATAGGGTGACGAGGAATAGTAATGGTAGCAACTTCATCTGCCTGCTTCAGTACGACTTCCCCCGATGCACTTTCAACGCTCCGGCTGAATTGCAAAATACCCTCGGACATCAGACTTTGGATACCTTCGATCAGCTGCTCACACCCATCAGGAAGTGTAGCACAAGCCGTACATAACTCTCCACATCCAGGGAAGAAGCCCTTCTTCAGCAACTTAGCCTTGACAAAACTTAACGGCGTCTTCAAATCTTTGACATCAGTCAGCAAGTCCGCACTCTCCTCAGTGATAACAGCATTCACTCCGCCCCCCTTATGATGAGGCATTGGGTTTTTGGTAACGTTGGGCACGTTGTCAGAAAAATTAATAACCTTGGCGTCCACCAGGTCCTGGACTTTGTGCTTAAAAGCTTTACAATTCTCAATCGTATGGCCAGGTGCCCCAGTGTGAAATTCACAAGTAGCATTGGCATCATACCCCGGTGGTGGTGCCCCTGTTAAGGGAGCCAACGTCCTCTTTTGAACCAATTGGAGTTGAAGCAACGTTTGCAAAAGCTGTGCATACGACATAGGTGGAGTATCAAAATGACGGCTTGCCATAGGAGCCCGGTTCTGATATCTTTTATACCCCTGCTGGTTCTGCTGCTGAGGCTGCTGCTGCGGCTGCGGGGGAGCAGCTGGGATATTTATGCTAGCAATCTGAGGCTGAGGGCCCTTGCCCTTTCTCCGAGCATTAGTGACAGCACTGGCATCTCCCTCTCGACGCTTGCCAGTATAGGGTTTCTTGCTACCTCCTCCAACTGAGGATGATTCGCCCTGAATTTTTTCGATCTTTATACCGTTCTCAACATGCTCTCCCAGAGTGATGAGAGCCGAGAATGTTCCAGTCATGCCACTGACCAGCTTTTCATAATAGATTCCAGGAAGGGTAGCCACAAACATTTGCACCAGCTCACGCTCAACCATCGGCGGTTGAACCCGAGCAGCCAGCTCACGCCACCGCTGGGCGTATTCTTTGAAGCTTTCATTGTTCCGCTGTGAGAGATTCTGAAGCTGAACTCGGTTGGGAGCCAAGTCGCTATTGTATTGATAGTGGAGGACGAACGCTTCTGCAAGATCTTTCCAGGTGCGCACAGTAGCGGGCTCCAAACCCATATACCATTCGAGCGATGGACCAGAAAGACTATCCTGAAAGAAGTGCATCAGCAGCTTCTCATCGTCAGAATAAGCGGACATCTTTCTATAATAAGATCGGAGGTGGACCCGGGGGCAAGTAGTACCCTTATACTTCTCAAAGGTAGGCACCTTGAACTTGTGAGGTACTTTAAAGTCAGCAATCAGCCCAAGCTTGGACATGTCAACGCCCAATGTGTTCTGATTTTCAATGTCTCTCATCTTGTCTTCCAGCGCCTTGAACCTGAGTCGAGCTTCAGCATTCAACTCTGCTTCTACACCTCTCTGAGAGAATACGTCATCCTGATGGTCCTCCAGCCACGGTTGAGGCACCAACAGATTTCCTGCCCCAGCATTGCCGTTGACCGGCCCTATGTTAACATTGGCTCCCAGACTACCATTGCCGACGCCTGCCGCATTGAGTCCGAGATTAGTCATCAGATTGCCGTTAGCACTGCCGTTGCCCTCGGCAGCAGGAACAATATTCTGTGGAGCGTCCACTGGAGGAGGAGTAGGCACGGCCCCGCCGTGGAGTATGCCATTACTGTCAACCCTGGAGATTAGAGGTTGAACCAAAGTACGAAGCTGGTCTTGACCATTCGCGACCACCTGCATCAGCTCCATAAAACGATCCATCCGTTCACGGAGCTCTTGAACATCTGACTGCACCTGGTCCATTATCCTTGTCTGATTAGCGCGAGTCGAGTAGCGGTGGATGAGTCTTTGATCAATCCTGGAGATCGAAAGCAGCTCGGAACCTGAGTACCTGAAAAACCTGTCAACATCAAAGGTTAGGAAGAGCAACAGAATGTATGTCATGCAAAATGCTTTATGCAGATGTATGCGTGTGTCTGTGTGCTTGAGAGATTTCCTCCGATCCTGGCGCCCTAGTACCAGTGCTGACAATAATAAGGAGAGGAATCTGGGCCCAATCATGGAAACAGCAACCTCACGCACAGTATCAGCAATAGTCAGATTCGACACATCAAGGAACGAGAACTCGTACGCAACAGTCTTTCTGAGAGAGGCTGCAGTAATACAATAAGAGGCGAGGAATCCTGGATCGGGAAACGGTACCTGTCACAGACACACGCCAATGGAATGCGAATGATTATGCAAACTAATGCAAAATGCAGGCATGCAACAATATATCCAGGTGGCTGCTGTGGAGATTCGGTATCAATAGTCACTGGTGAGAAGGAAACCCCGGTGTAAACCCACTGATCTGATCTGCTGAGAATAACCATCTGATAGGATCGAGATCAAAATTCTGTCCTGACAAGAATAGGTCCCTGATAATAAGGACCCGGGATGTATGATCAGAAGTGTCTGCTGATGAAGTCTTCAGACCCCAAATCAAAAATCTGCCCTCTCGAGAACAAATGCACAGCTGCTGATGAGATCTTCAGACCCCACTCAAAATCTGCCCTATCAAGGACAAACAACACCTGCCGATGAGATCTTCAGACCCCACTCAAAATCTGCTCTATCCGGAACGAACCTCTGGTGATAATACCCTGATCGAAACCTGCTCTATCAAGAACAGACAAACACCTGATGATAAGATCCTCTGATCAAACCCTTGCTCTATCAAGAACATATCTGCAACTGAGAACCCAACATAACTGATTCACTGTCAAGAAAACCTGGTAGTCTGGAGGTCAAAGTTTCCTGCAATATCCCAACCCCACTCACAGGTATGGACCTAATCCACGGACAAAGGTACGGCATCCTATGCGGTCATCAGCGTCACAGACTTTCATGAGTGACGATACGATTCCCAGAAGGAGTGGCATCGTCAAGTCATGAAGAGGCCTCTCTTAGCTGACTTCCAAATGATCGGTCCCCAGAGTCGACAATCCTCACGTCTGGACTCCCCTCAGATCCTCAGGACCGGAAAGGAGCACCTCTGCAAGAATCTCGTCTGAGCGCAGATTTTCGTAGGGAACTGTGCCTGCTCAGCAGACAGGTTCGTCTACTACTTCTCCGCAACTATATCTAGGTGTGTACTCAAGCCCAGGTCCGGCTTTTCACTCACAGTAACATCCCTCTCCCACAGCAGCACAGATAATCATATCAAACTGGAAATAAAATGCGGGAAATAAAATGCGGGACGTAAAAATGCGATAAATAAACGCAACCCAACAAGCAAACACACAAACGATAGGATTGACTCACGTAGGGGATGGGAAACGGTCCCAGCATAAGGGATGGGAGAAGTCCCTAGATTCTATACGTCCCCAGCAGAGTCGCCAGCTGTCGCTTGCGCGAAAATAAGGTGCCGGCATGACAGAAGAGTCGCCACCTTTCGTTATTTATCCTTCAGAGCGGGAAAGGAAACGATCGGAAAAACCTGACGAGAAAGGGTAAGACAAGGTCATCGCAACCGTTGTCTGGGTTCGGGAGTCGGTTACGCAAGGGGAAGGTATTAGCACCCCTCACGTCCGTCGTACTCGACGGGATCCTCGCTTGTTTGTTTACTTGGATGGGTTGGTTATAATCTATCTACCTATCAAGGCTGGCTGAAAAAGAAAAGAAAAATGACTCGGCAAAGCATTGCACTTTATGCCTACGTATTCTCATCAGAGAATGAGAAATCAGAGTCAACGTAGTTCGGCTAACTATGGGTTATGGGGGAAAGGTTGCTCGCTAGGACGTCGCATCCTATGCCTACGTACTTTCATCTGGTATGAAAGATCAGAGCAAACGTAGTTCGGGAAACTACGGGTTATCTCCTGAAAGAAGTGTTTTTTATTGTTTGCGATCTCAACCGCACTAGAGACTATGACCTGAGAGTGAATGCGTCGCATGTCACCCGAAGGGCCCCATACTAAGCATCCATCCTCAGATAGCTTAAGGCTCGTAACGTACGAAAGGAATCATTCATGATTACTGTATTTTAAACTGCTTCGAGATGAGAAGAGAACAAGCCCAACTAGGAGGGAGACTATCAAGTCCTACTGTTGTCATGCCATGGATTCATCCTATGGTTGAGGTTTGAACAGGGAACTCCTAGATGTTGTCATGCATAGGTTTCAACCTAAAAGTCTATCATCAAATCCTCATCAGAGGAGATGAGAGTCCTAAGGGATCATGTCAATGATACACCAAAACAGACAAAAGCATCAGCTTTAAACAGTAAAATGCATGCAATGCAAGTGAGGGAGGAAATGTGTGTGGGGCTTCAGCCTCCACAAGCTCGTCTCGACCTCAAGCCAGTTATGAAATAACAGTAATCATACTGAAAAATAACCCTCATGCTATCAAGCAATAACAGACAAAAGGAATGAAGTGCCATCAGGCAAACAAAACACATGCTTGAGAAAGAATCATCTACTCTCTAATCCTAACCCTAACTCAGAATCTGAATCAATTCTAAGCAAAGCCCTAAAGCAAAACCTAACCAAAAGAAAATCAATCCCAGTCTTCAAGCTTCAGAACAAGCTTACCAAAGAAAGGGAGCTAAGTAAGCAGACTCATAGTGTCTTCCTCAGGAAAGCACTAGGAGGTGTATACTCAGGAGTCATATCCTATGTGGCTCAACTGCTGTGATCAGTTTACATTCCTCCTCAGGAGAAATTAAACTCACAAGTTGGCTCCAACATCACTGGATATTTAGGAAATCCTATCTGAACTAGTGGAACTAAGTGAATAGACCCATAGGACCTTCCTCAGGAAAGTACTAGGAGGCTTCCACTTAGGAATTGTATCCTATGTGGCTCAACAACTGTGATCAGTTTGCATTCCTCCTCAGGAGAAATTAAACTCACAAGTTGGCTCCAACATCACTGGATATTTAGGAAATCCTATCTGAACTAGTGGAACTAAGTGAATAGACCCATAGGACCTTCCTCAGGAAAGTACTAGCCAAGCTCACAGACAGGGAACAAGCCAAGCTCTAGGTCTCTGAGTCTTGATCTACAATCTTCTCTTCATGATGCTCTCCAACAAGATCTTCAAGACAACACAAGCCCCACAACAAAATCCCAAACATAAACCCCATAGATGAACAGATAACTACAGAACAGACAAAATCATCAGGCAACTTCAGAAAATACCTAAAAATACTAAACCAAGGGGGAAAAATCTATCAATTATTCACAAGGGTCTACAACATCTACCCATAACATCCACATATGCCCCTACCCAAAAATCAAAACAAAACTCTCTAAAGAAAATGAATTTCCTTACCTATGCATAACCTAAACCCTAATTAGGATACCCTAATGCTACCCTAATTAATCTAATCAAATTTTAATCTAAAAATCAAGAATTAAATCCTATGGGGAACTATGATTCAATATCTAATTACACAAAAAAGAATGAATTAAAAAGACTAAGAGAAAGCCCTAAAAGAAATTCTACAAAATCATGCACAAAATTAATCCTATTTTAAAAGCTATTAAAATGAAAAATATACTAAAAATATGAAAATAAAATAAAATGGAGATTTTATTTATTTACATTTTCTAGACAAATTTATGAACACATGAAAAAAACAAGAATTAGAAAATATTAAATTTTCTATTTTTTATGAATTTTATAAAAGCAAGAAATATTAAAAGAATAAAAAAGAAAAAGAAAACAATTAAAGGGGAGGGGGGTGCAGATGGAAGGGCGCGCTAGTTGAATTTCAGAATGGGCTAAAAGGGGGGGGGGGTGTGCGTAGCAAGTTGGATCCATCAAGCCCAGACGCGCTCACTAAACCAAACGACTACGTTTCATTTTTTAAAATTTCCCTCCGTTTGCTGAATGAATCTGGGCCGTTGGATGAATTGAATTAGTCAAAATGTGGGGACCAATCCAACGGCATCTGGCCATCGTCCCCAAATACCTAGGGTTTTCAGAAAACCACTCTTCCATGCACAGACCTTCCCTCTCCTATATCTCCCACGATACTTGAAGAAATTCAAAACTTCCAAAAAGGAAAATGATCTACTGATTACAAGGAATAAAACTGGACGCGTAGCTCTCTCTAATTCTTCCTGGATCATCCTAACAGAGAGCTAGAAGATCTTGGTACCACCATATCTCACTGAGATCAATTCCTCTAAAACTTAAAATTAATGCCCCAATCTTGCTCTACATGCTATGCTCATCACAATGAGCTATCCATAGTGCCTTGAAACCAAATATCTAGCCTGTTCTTGACCATAACAGATTCTTGCACCTGCTATCAAACTCCATGAAATGCCTCCTAATTCTCAGGATTTGATCACCTATTCTACCTTAACAAATCTACACCTAGAATCTAAGCTGTTCATGCATAATTAAAGAGAAGTGAATGCATTTACCAACCTGTCAAGAAGCTATGGTAGAATGATGTAGGGCACGATTCAGTGCTTGCCTCTTCTTCCAGATGATCCTCCAATGGTGGAAATGATTCTGTTTGCAGTAGTTTTGGAGAAGAAAGCTTGTAGTGAAAGAAATCCCAAGTTGCTTGATCTTGAAGGAAACTCTTCAATGGCAGCTTCTCTCTCTCTCTTTCTCCTCTGAATTTCTCAACCTTGACCAACCTTTAATCACTTGTGGATCACTCTTCTTATAGTGATTGATGGAAGCTCCTAGATCCTTCTAGAAAGTGCTAGAAAAGTCTTGATTTTCTCATGTGGTGATAAGTTGAAAATCCCATGCATCATGCCTTAAACCTTGCTAATTGGTGTCAAATTCTCCTTATGTGAGATATTGAGAAGGAATGTGTGAAAAACAAGCTCACCTTTGGCTTATGTTAAGATTTCCAAAGTTGCCTTAAGATTCAAGTTTCAATTTTACAAAGCATGTCCCATTTTAAAGCCTCACATGAAAATTCTATTTAAACCAATATTCTCAAAATGATGTTTCCAATCAAAATGATATATTGGATGACCTATTTTGGATTCCTAGATCTTCCAAACCAATTTTCATTTTCAACTTTTTAAACTTATAAGCCATTTTTAGTTCATTTTTAACCAATCATGCAAATCCATGCTATGAGCTTTTCCAACAATTCATAACCTTCTTTCTAGACTTAAAATCACATTTTGAACAACTTTCATGTTTTGAGTTTTTCCATTTGAGGCTTGGAAATAGGAGATAAGGCCTTTGCTTAAAATGACCTATAACTGACAAATGACCAAAATACCCCTGTCTTGTTCAAACCATAAGTTGAGTTCCACAAATCCTATCAAGGACTTATACCATTCAAATTAAAGCTAAGAAGATGCCCTTCAACATTCATGTTGACCAAGAGATCATAGGAATCATCCTACTAGGGAAAAAGTTGTCTGCAAGTTGGGTGACTTTCAAGGACCCAGATTCACACACCTCAGCTGACCTGCAATTTGTCAAAACCATAACTTGAGCTCTGTAACTCCTATCAAGGACTTCCACTACTAAAATTAAAACTAAGAACAAGATCTACAACATTCATGTTATGGGGAAGATGAGATATCAATCACATCTAAAGCTAAAACTGCCTGGAAGGTAGGGATCAAATTAGGGTTTTTTCACTGACAATCCTCAGAAACCCTAACTCAAAACTTCTCAAACTCTTCAATCATGATGATTTGACCTAGGAATCATCTTTATAACATCTCTATGCATCATTCCATGATCTCATGGCCCTTGGATTAGGTCTCAACCTTCAAATTTTCAGTTAATCTAGGGTTGACCCAGTCAAAACCCTAATTCTACCATTCATGGTTGAATCTTCTGAACTCTTGCACAATGACCTCTCTGGGCTTTATGATGGCTATCAAGACATCTCATAGGCTTTCTAAAAACATCAAGTTCATTCTCAAAGTCTCAGAATCATCTGAGGAGCACCCACAACTCTCAAGCTGTGAAGCACAGAACCCTGGTTTCAATCCACTTCCTCTGAGGATCTCTTGAACTTTCTGATGAAGGTATCCATTTTCAAACACTCAATGAATAAATAATTGTTGGTAAAATTTTGGGGTGCAACACATAACATGTAAAAGTTCAAAATTACATTCGAATCTCAAGAAGATCTCTTGGGGACAAGAATAGGCCAACGTTTCACCGAACCTGTATAAATCTTTGGTTCCATTTTCGGTCCCTTATCTCTTTAAATTATGTTATTTGTTTTACTATTTTACGTTTATTTCCACTGGATTTCTCTCTAATCTTGAGACACTAACACAATTTTCTTCTTAAGTAATAAACGCTTAAATTAATCGCGAATTTTGAATACTACAATTCACTTTTTCTCTTGTGCTTGGAGTCAATTTTCCAACAAATTACATTAAATCCTAACTCTTGTTAAAGACTAATATCCCCAAGAGGAAAATTACTTTATGTTATTCACTAAACAAACCTACACCATTTAATGGAGAAGTATAAATTTTATGGAAAGAGAAAAATGAAGTCTTTCAAGCTATTTAAAAGGTTGTGAAGGAAGGTCCATTTGTTCCTATACACCACGTCAATGCCATTGTAGTGAACAAACATTGAAAGGATTGAACCAAAGATGATAAAGAAAATGTGTTGCGCGGTTTGAAAGAAAAAAGCTTTTATCACTACCACTCTCGGTCTTGATGAGTTTTTGAGAGTTTCTAACTGCGAGGCTGCAAAAGAAATACTAAGGTAAAGAGGGAAAGTTTGGGCACATTAACTCACGAGTATGAATTTTTCATGATAAAACCTGAAGAGAACATAAATAAGATGTAAATATGGTTTCCCCATATTGTGAGTCATATGAGAACTCTGAGAAAAACATTTTCAAATGAGGAGTTAGTTGTGAAAATTATTATAAGCTTAAATTGTGCTTGATAACCTAAAGATGAAGAAACAACAAAAACAAGAGCAACAAAAAGATGAAGAGAAAGCTTCATCCATGCTCACATGCTACCTATGTGGAAAGAAAGCACACATTAGGCCAAACTTTCCTTTAGAGAAAAAGTTAAATCAATTTTAACGAAACAATGTTTAGAAACTTGTTCCTAAGGCTTAAAGCTAAACAAGTGACTAATGCTCATTGGGTCTTTCGCTACAAGCTAGACGAAGATGGAAATGTTTTATGAAATAAATCCAAATTGATTTTGAAAGGTTAAAGTTGACAATAAGGGATATATTTTGATGAAATCTATGCCCCTATAGCTATATTAGAGGCCATAAGGGAGTTATTATCCTTTTATTACATCATGAATTTCAAACTATTTCAAATGGATGTAAAAGTGTTTTTTTAAATGGTTACATCCAAGAAGAGGCATATGTTGATCAACCTCTAGGTTTTATCAACTTGACCTTTCCCGATCATTATTTTAGGCTCAGTAAAGTATTATATGGTCTGAAACATGTTTCTAGAGCTTGGTATGATCATTTAACCAAATTCTTGCTTGAAAACAATTTCCAAAAAGGGCAAGTCGATAAAACTCTATTTATCAAGTAAATGAACATGACATTTTACTAGTTCAAATTTATGTCGATGATATCATTTTCGGGGTTACTAACGAGTCCTTGTGTAAGAAATGTTTTGATATGATGCAAAATGATTTCGAAATGTCAATGATAAGGGAGCTTCGATATTTCCTAGGACTTCTAATTCACCAAACTAAAGAAGAAGCCTTCATCAATCAATCCATATATTGAAAACAATTACTAAAGAGGTTTGGCATGGAGAAATCTAAATAATAGAAACTTCAATGGAAAATCGTGCAACCTGACAAGGATGGAAATGGAAAGCCCGTTGAAGAAAGAAAATACCAAAATATGATAGGATCCCTTCTCTATCTCACTATGTCCCATCCTAATATCATGTTTGATGTATGTCTCTGCTCTCTTTAAATTATATACCAAAAGAATCACATCTCAGTTTGGTCAAATGCATAATGAGATATCTCACTAGCATACAAAAAATGGGTTTATTGTACCCCAAGGGAGCAGATTGTGACTTAGTTGGGTACACCGATTCTGATTTTTTTGGGTGCAAATTGGATAGGCTAGATATGAGCAATACATGTAACATACTTGGGAACTCACTTCTCTCCTAGCATAGAAAGAAAAAAGCAAGTGTTGCGCTATTCACGACTAAGGAAGAATATGTTGCTATGGGTAGTTGTTGCTCTTAAATTATCTGGATGAAATGATAACTCAATGATTACAATGTTAATCTTGGAGTTGTGATAGTAATATGTGAGATCATTTATACAAATATTTTTAAAATTAGGACTGAAAAAGAATATGTTGTGACTCTACGAGGGATTTGACATGCATGCTTTCAATGACACCATCACCGACCACTAGGGATACATTAGGCTAATGGTCACCTTGGGAGAAAGGAGATACACTAAGACAATTGACCTACATCATATAGTGATTCCTTTCAAAAGCGTATATAATTGTATTTTTGGGTATACCTTTCGTAGCAACCCTTGACGCAGTGGCTTCTGTTGTTCATCTCAAGCTGAAGTATCATAATGTCCATGATGAGTCAGTGATAATATGTGCTAACCAATGTAGCCTCCATTATCATGAAACTATGAGATATGATAGCTAAGCCCCCAATAGATAAAATGAATAATTCTAACTTGATAGTTACATGGAAGTACTCTGATAAAAGCTGAAATCAACTACTGCACACCCTACCAATGCCCTAGTGTCCAATAAGCACCGGTTATACCGCTTGGTTAAATTTCCACTTATTATGTGTAAAATGTATATGCCATAAAAATTAATTATTTTCTTCCTATGAAATATATAAAGTTTACTAAAATATTTTCATTATGATCATAAAGGACAACTAAGAGGCTAAGGTGTTACTGACGCCACAAGCACACGACAAAAGCGATCTAAACCCCACCTCAAATGATTCGGGAATTTTGTTATAAACTGTCAGTGTATAACTAAAGTAATAAAAACTCCACAATGCAAATGCAATGATAAATATATTAGAACAAAAAGTGGCAAATAAGAGCTTACCCATTTATTGGTAACTAGTCGCTCTAGAGGGAGAGGTAATTCCTCATCATGTCAACCTTGAAGTAGGTTTTCACTCGGGGAAGGGAAGAGAAATTGACCCTTGGACGAGCACGATACATAAAGATGTACAATGAAACTTCGAGCATGACCTCGGATAACAAGCTATCTCCTAGAAAAATGAACTCAAGACTGAAAGCAACATCGTAATAGGTAAAAATAATAATAAGTAACATAAATTAAAATACACACAGCTAGACATGAACTATGAAGTTTACCTATTCATTAAAGTTATATCGGGAATGAACTCCCTGGGTATAAAAAAATAAACAAGGTACTACTCATCTGATTCATCCATAATAGAGAATGGCTTCCCATTCACCATTTTTTGGTCAGGTACCAGTCATCTGACTCTTCTCATAGGTCATCCTTGGTCTTCTTAAAACCTTCTTAAGCCTCTCTTCAAGAGGCCGTCAACTTCTCTACCATCTCGTGGGAGGAATCCAGTGCCTTGTTTTCCTAAAAAAGAGTTCCTTTAGTCTTGGTCAATGTTTTCTGTGAAAGGGCTATAACTTCGTCATTCTTCTTCTCGTCTTGTACATTTGACTGCACCTTCTTAGTCAGCATACCTGAATACTTCAAAGTTTCCATAATGACCCATATCCCATAAAGAAATATGGATTCCCTTTGGAGATAATTTAATTACAAATCTCGTTCAACTGCGAGAGCACTAACACGTTTTTGAAAAACGTCACTTTCTTATCAAAGATACTCACGCAAGAAGACTTTTCCCCTATCAGTGGCACCAAACACCAAGACAATCGCCATATATGATAAAATCTTTATGGAGAACAAGTTAAAACTTGCTTGAAAAGTAAGTGTATTCTTCTTCAAAAATAGAAGCTAGAAAATCCCCGAATGTTTGTTGACCAAGTTAAGCAAAGAGTAAAAGCTGTAGGGTTGTCGTAGTTGATGTAGTCCATTGTATAGAGCCTGGTCTTCCCAAGCCTTTCTTAAGCGTATGATGTTAGCTAACGAGAGACCCTTCCTCGTGAATCACTTTAAGTTCATGACTAACGACCAAGCTCTCTCAGCTACGAGAGGCAGTGAACACATAAATTTTACACTACAATCCAGTCGAAAGAATCATGAACAATCCACCTACGTTAGGATAGGTGAGCAAAGGGTAACCAACCCAACAAAAAGCCTTGCGGTCTAAACTTCTCTAATTGTTAGAGCATTGGTAGCACTCACTAAGAGAGGTATGAGCCGATGAGTCTTTTATGTCTGTTACATTAATTTAAAACATTTCACTTTATTTACAAGAAAATAGTAGACAAGTTAGAAAGTAAACTTCCAAAGGATTGATCAAGAAAAATGGGATCCCCATTACTCACTGAAATTGATATGCCTAGCCTCTTTTAAACCAGTGTCCACCAACAAGCGTGTCTCTATATACCGCTTCCCTTGATTCCTCAATGCCACATTAGAAGGAACAACATCATCGACATAGCGCAATGCCATAAAGAAGGATACCAATTTCTGTTTCAAGTAAATCTCCTATTGACAAAAACTATATGTTTTTATAACTTCAAGATATGAAATTACCAAGAAATGATTCTGGTGTCAGAAATTGGATAACTTGTCCACAGATTCGTAAGAAGGCTCGAGCTCAATGGTACATATGTTAGCACGATTCACCTCGTTGACAAGGGTAACCAAGAAGTAACGATATTTAAAAAAATTTACACTCTCTAAATAAACCTCGAACATCTTGGTACATTGCATGAGAGATATCAAACATTTTCCTAGTGCCAGATCAGTAGAGTTGTGTTGGTCTGTAAAGAGATGTAAGAAAATCAACGTGGTCCACAACTCCTTATTATATTTACACAAATATTGGAATACTTTGATGTAGGCCCAAATCACCGGATGCAATTTCAAATAGGCAATTAATAAATGATTATACACAGCAATCTCAAATTGTTGAAGGAAAGGCAAAAACCAATCAAAGAGAATAAACATTCATGAAAGGGATGACACATTTGTCATATTTATTACACACCCTCTTGTATTCTTTAGCGAGAATCACCCCCTAATTTTTAAACAGTCTCACCACCGTGATGGAATCGTATAAACCATCCTCACCATTAAAGGAAGAAGAACAAGAACAAGAACAAGAACAAGAATATAACCTAAATTAACAACTAAAATTTTTAAATATTTTTTGTGACAAAAGGAATCAACAAGAATACAACCTTACCCATCACCAACTTAACAAGGACCCCAAAAAATCAACCAATACAACCACGAACTCATAAATTACCACCATCAATTGATCTAATATCACCACCAACTCATCCAAGGCCACCACCAACTCAACTAGTTGCAAAGATGAAAAAAACTTCAAAAAAAGTGGCAAAACATGTTTTGATCCAAGTTGATATACTAATATCTCTATGCTATATTTTGATATAATATGTACAACTTTTGTTTTATATATATATATATATATATATATATATATATATATATATATATATATATATATATATATATATATATATATATATATATATATATATATATATATATATATATATATATATATATATATATATATTTTTAAACATTTGATGTTATCTTTTGATTTAACATTGTTTCAATAATTTTTTTATGTCATCTTGTACAACATTATGATAAAAATATTATAAATTCAGTTTAATATTCGTCGATGTTACATTTGATGTTTATGTTACACATTATTCTAATGTCATCTTTTATAATAAAGTATGTTTCACAAAGTTGGAGAGATATTTTATAACATAAATGTGTCACACCCTAATTTTAACCTTGAATTATCAAATTGATACAATCATCATGACATTCGTCTCACTTGCACGACATAACATGCATTTTATCTCGCATAATATCTGAAATGTCGACCATAATAATTTTTTTGGATCTACAGATAGACTGGTTGGACTGATTCTCAAATGTACGCAAAAATAGCGGGCAAAAAACTTCAAAAATTGAGCTTGCAAATGTCAATTTTATTAATCTATATATGACTCACGTGGTTTAACTTGGGATACTCGTTTTATTTTTTTGACTACTTTTCGGTCGCATTTTGATTAGCCTGAGCCTTTTAACCAATCATTTTTATTTCATAATTTGATCAAAACCTCTATGTTTTGAGAAGTTTATTTTACGCTGATCATTTTGGTGCATTCAATTTAATTTTTTGAGAATTTTATGCCCGATTTTTTATTCATTTTTAGTCCTTTTATTTTTATTTTTTTTGTCAAAATGTTCGAAATAATTAAATAGGATTATTGGTGTTTTTATTTCGATTTTATTTTAATTATTTTTTAGTGTTTGATTTTATTTTATTTTTAAACTAGTTTATTTTATTTTGTCTCTAAAATAAATACAAGGGGCATTTGTAGATTTTCAAAATTATTAAAAATCCTAAAGTGATATTGCTGAGAGTGGGGAAAGGGAACGGAAAAAAACACAAAAGTGGTGTTTCACGTGATATTTCAATAACACAATCAATACTAAATTTCCTCTCAATACCGTTTCGTTGGTGTATAAGGTGATTGACCACTATTACTTTGATCTACTTTTTGGTTTGCTGGTATTGTTTGTATTATTTACTGTTTTTATTTTATTTGCAGAGTTTTCGTGATCTCATGTTACTCTCTCTCTCTCTCTCTCTCTCTCTCTCTCTCTATATATATATATATATATATATATATATATATATATATATATATATATATATATATATATATATATATATATATATATATATATATATATATATATATATATATACAAAATTTTGTTGGACAGAGCGTGCGTGTGTTATGCTATTTTATATTTTATTATTACGATTATGCTAAATCTGATGTAAAAATATTGTAACATTGCTGAATAATAAAAAAATGTAATTTGTGTTGGTTGCTGTTGTTTTATTTATGTTTTGGTTATGTTGTTCAGATCAAATCATGTCGATACGTTTATTGCATATATTTTGCATGATACGTGATATTTGCGTTAGTTCGATCTGGTTACGATGATCGCATTCTTGCGTTACCAATATTGTTTGTTTTTTTTCTTAAAACGTTTGGAATTCACTTGTGATTTGTGTTTCATTTTGATAAATTTTAATTTGCACTATTTCGATCCATCTTACGATGATCATGTTAACTTTAGTAAGCTAAGAGGCTGATTTTATTAGTTTATGTGCGATTCTTTAATTAATTATTGTTGTATTTCGATTTTACACGCGTCCGATGGTTTAACATAGCGACAATCCATTTCTTGTGCTCCTACCAATTCACGTTTTAATGTGCAATTTGTTCTTTTTATTGATTTTATTATCTTGTTGCTTCTCGAATCGACTTGCGATGACCGCTTACATGTTATCAACTTGTTATTTTGATTTACGTTAATTTTCAACGATCCAACATCGTTATGTTCAGATCAAATTTAATTTCTTATGGTAGCCTTTGTACGTCTCCGCGTATGGAACATTGATTCGCGTCTTTGCGTCATGATTTTCATCGGTGCATATTTATTTTTGGTTTACTTTCTCGATTCATTTGTTGCGAACGCATGATATAGATAATGTGTATGCTTTTGTTTCCCTTTATAATTGTTAAATGCTTATATGTATTTTCAATTTGATACTTGTGGTGTTTGAGAACGCCTTGTGCTTGAGTTCACGTCACTACACTTGAATTCACACCCCTTTGCGGTCCAATTCTCACCTTTTCTGTTACTATTCATATCCATCATCTTTAACCATCGATTTCAATTTATCTCTAACCACTTACAAAAATAATTTATAAACTATTTTGCAATGCAAGTCAAATCCTTGATCCAACTTTAAGCTATTTTCAAAATCATCTTAAAACCAAGCCATTTCAAACCTTTCTTTTCAAACCATTTCCAGTATCTCAACTTCCTAAACATTTCATCTTCAATCATTTTCAAACCACCTCAAATCATTCTTTTCAAACCTTTTTGTAAATGATAATAAAATGCTTGATCCAACATCAAGCCATCTTCCTAATAAAAATAAAAAATACCTAATCACTATTTAACACTTTTCAATAAAATAGAACGAAAAGGAATAAGGTGTCCTGAGAGTTGGGATCTGAGATGTAGTTCTCGCTCATCCAAACACTTATTTTCCTCCAATCAATTCCACAACGTGTGATAGACCTCGATCAACATCGAGTGAATTTCTCAAATAAACTCAAAAGACCTAAAGTTATTAGACTCTTTTCACAAATAAGATGAAAAAGGAATGTGGTGTAGTCCACGAGCTCCTAAGAGTTGGGTAACAAGATGTAGTTCTCGCCTGTTTGAGATCTCGTCATCACCCAAAAATACATTAAACAAATCAAACTCTTTTCTTGCTGTCATGTGATGATCTTCAAATGATTTTCACAAACGAAAGGTATTTCGTCTCGAGACGATGTTGTCGCTACGCGAAAAATGACACAGAGTCGCCACCAGATTTTATTTATCCCAAGGAGGGAAAGGGAAATAGCGATAAAACCTTTAGGGAAAAGAGCATGGTCATCGCAACCAAGTCTTAGGGTTTGGGAGTCGGTTATACGAGGGGAAGGTATTAGCACCCCTCGCATCCATCGTACTCGATGTGAACCTTCTAGGTTGTTTGGCGTGAATGGGTGTTTTATTCTAAAAGTTTGCTTGCTTAAAAGAGAAGAGGGGTTGGTTTTTTTTATTAGAGTGCTCGCCAAGGATTGTGGCCCTTGTGCCTATGTATCCTCACTTAAAAGAAGTGAAGAATCAGAGCTCCGTAGTTCGGAGGCTTATGAAATGGTTGTTTGTTGGTTGTTTTTATACCTTGAAAAAGGGTTTTCGGATTGATGCCCTAAGGCGAAAAGAAGTTTGATGAGTTGATGTTATTTTTAGGTTTTTTAAGAGAAATTGTTCTTGATTAGGATTACACAAAAGACTTTGGATAGAGATGAATGTTTCGAGTAACCAAGTCGAGCGCCTTGTATTCAAAACATTCGGAACGAGTGTAGGAGGGTTCCATTCTCATTCCTTTTCCACCACCTTAAAGTCCATGGCGTATAACACTGATCATATATTTATTGTATTTTTGGATTTTTATTAGAAAAAGTACCTCTTTGTGTTGGATCAAGGGTTTTATTGTTGGTAAAAATATTTGAAGTGACGCGAACAAGGTCGATGGCGATGCACAAGGCAATCGTCTTACTAGGTTGAAAATGGCTCGATAAACCCCAAAATGAATCACAATTTCCTCCTAATGCAAAGTATTTCTAAAATAAGAATTTTAGAATTCTTTGAGCATTTGTGAGAATACACATTAATATGAGAATATAGAAAAAAGAATCACCCAAAAAGGATTAAAAACAAAGGAGTTATGATTAATCGAAATTAAAATAAAATTAAATAAAACCAAATATTAAAAAGAAAGGAAATGCCTCCCCCAAGGCTTGAACCCAAGACCTTGGGGTCATAGGCTCAAAACATAGTCAACCCAACCATTTGAAAAGTGTGAATATGGAATGAGAAAAGAAACAAAAATATTAACAATAATTGAAAATCATGAAATAACCAAAAATTGTCCTCACTGAGGATCGAACCTGGCAACACGCGCATGGTAAGGTTCTTAAGGCAAGGCAAGCAACCATTGGGGTGGCGATACATCCATTTTATCAAACCACCATATGTGTACATATACCAAAATGCGCGCATGGCTGGGCAATCTTGAAGGCAAGCCCAAGTGAAAAATCTTGAAAACAGTTTGATCACAACTTATTCAAATCTCCACCAATTTTAGTGAAATTTGAGTCAAACTCACTTGATTTTTCAAGAGGATTACAATGGTCCAATCCAAATTTTGAAAATATGCACACAGTTGAAAACACAATGGCTTATGCAAATGGGATATCTTGAGGTGCATTTTGAGATTAAATGATCAAAACAGATGCTCTTGGAGATATGTAAAGGTCTGAGCATGTTTCAAATATAGTATGGGATGAGTTCCAACAAAAATTTGGTTTAGAAAATCAATAGAGCAGAAAGTTGGTATGTGAGTTGTAATTGTGCATTTTGAAAATCATTTTGCAGTGGTAAGATCAAAACAGATGCATTCTCATACAAGTAAAGGATCTGCTCATTCCTTAAATGCACTGCCTATGATGATGCCCAAGGAGATGAGGTCAGTCTCTCACTGAATCACAAAGGGACCTCAAGTTGCAAATTTAATGAAGTTGTCTTAAGATGGACTTGGCACAATATTTGAAACAAGTAACTTAAAAGCAAAGTAATGTTCAACAGACCACACTGCCACTGATCTCACATAAATTGTAATTAAAAAAACTTGATGATACTAATGGTTGGAGATGGTTTGAGCAATTTCTAAATGTGATATGGAATGGATCTCAACAGAAGGTTGGATTAAAAACACTTAAGATGAGAAATTGGCACATGAGTTGCATCAATGAGCATGAGTTGGACATAAGCCAAGACAAAGCAAACAAAAGAGGGTGAGTCCAAGACCAACACAGGTCTGCTTATGCTTGAAGTGCAAGATTCATGTTAAGTTTCAATGGAACAACTTATTTTCTGTCATGGAACAAAATGACAGCTACAGGCATGAGTTGATAAACTCAGTTTCAAAACAGTTTTGGGTGGAAAGAAATGGTAAAGAACTGGAATTCTCAAATTTTAGTATATGTTCATGGCAAAGATTCTTGACAGCACCAAACCAATTCAGACTCAACAACACTTGGTCATCCAAATCAAAATCTGGCCTGAGTTTGATCAATCAAACAATGGCAGCCCCCCTATGTTACAAATTCACCTAAGCAAGGAATACTAAAGAGTCCCACTATTCTAGCCTTACCTAGACTTCCTAAAACACCTCTGCTGATGCCTAGCAAATTGAATCACACAACAATCCTAACATAAACATCAGGCTGATTACAAACAGCCAGTCCAAAACTCTCATGACAACAATAACTTAATCATCAATCTAAACCCCCTACATGACAGTTACCAAAACAAAAAAATTGCTTAGACAAACATGACATGAGCCTATATTATCTCTAACAGGCCAAAAGGAATTCTGATAAGAATTCTAGGTTGACAAACTTCTCAAACCATATAGACAGCAAGCACACAAAATTCTACCAGCAAACTCACTCAACATGATTAGAAGCTTTTCAACACAAATACATAGTTCAAAATGGTTTGGTTTGAAAACAGAAACAACAACACAGTTTGGCATCACATTATCTTCATGACAGTCACTACTCTTAAAGGCATTTTTAGTTATGAGCAAAAGGTTTTTAAACAGCAATGATAATGAGCTCCACATAACAAAGTAAAATCTTAATGTACCATATATCTCAAAGTAATGCAAATGGAACAAGTTGAGCAAACTTAAACCAAAACAGTTCCAACAACCTAATTATGAGCTAAAGAAAATGACAATGTTCAAATCATCCAACCACTAGTCTATTACCTACTTCCATGACAGTTGCTGAAATCACAAACAAGTTTTTAGTATGAGGAGAAAATTTTGGAAACAAGCATGAGTTGACAAACTCAATCTTCAAAAACCGTTTTGGTAGCATAATGTCCAACTCACCCAAAACCTACATGATGAAGCAACTTCCATCTCACCAGCAAGTCTTAGCATGAGAAAAAAGTTTTAACAGCAAGCATAACCATGACAATGTCTAACACCATAAACTAATTCACGCTTCCACAACCAATTTAAAGTCCTAAAACCCCCATGTAGAAAAATTGGCAGTATAACCTAAACACCTAATCAAACAAACATGGCAACTATACCTGAATTGAAAAACTCAGGTCTCAAGCATACACAAAACTTAACATTCAGGCTAAAGGACAAAGCACCTATGTCAATAAGGCTGGAAACCTCAACCTGTCAGTGGACTCTAACAGGTTTTTTATGAAAACAAGCCTCCCCTCTCATGACAGCAACATCTTGCTCACCAATTTCACACACTAAATCCAACAACCAAAAATAGATGACAACTCTCAATTTGTTAAAACAAAAACACAAACCAAAACCCCAGCATGAGCAGCAAGATTACACAGCCAACATCTATGAGTTGATAAACCCACTTCCAAGATACCAATGATAAGGACATGTGAAAAAACCAATGGCAACCCTAATGCAAGATTTTGGACAGTTGGTATTGCTTAACACTATAGTTCAATCCAAACAGTCATAGCAGCAAAGAAACTGCTCTCAAAGTTTTACAGACCAAAAACCTCATGATCACAAACCTAGCTACCTAATCCTAACCAACAAGCTCAAGCACAACACCTAAACATAGGGACCCCCTCTTGATAGCAGACAACCTTGAATTGACAAACTCAGTTCAAGAACCAAACTAAATAGAGGCAGCTATGAGAGCATTGCTTGGCAACAACAGTCTCCATATTGAACCAAACAAACCAGTTAAACTCAAAAATAAAGGCTTGCTCCCAACTAACTTATAATAGCAACAGTTTGTTCATGCACTGTCAAACTTAATCAAAACTGTTTTAGATGACAACCCCCAATACACATTCAAGTGGAAAATATTTGGACAAACCAAGATGAGCAGAAAGTAATAGCAATGAAACCTAAATATCAAAGACTCCTAATGTGCAAATGTTCAACAACAGTGCTTAACCAAACAGATCAAGTGGCAGTTCATAGTGCAAACCACATAAGCTAGACAGATCCAAATTCAAACCTCACCAGTGATACATGTCAAGCATAACAATGTTCAATATTAAAGCCCCTAACCTAAAACTTCTCTTGTTGACAGTTTCAAAACAGTTTGGATACTAAATGGACACACCCTTGGCCTAACAATGTCAATACATAAACTTCCATATAATCAACACATTAATTACAAAATTAATAACAAGCATACCACTGATGACATTACAACAAAAATGCATATTTTTGACAGATACCACCTCTAACTAGATTTGGACAACATAAATACCATTTATCATAACAATGTTTAATCAATCTCACCAACCATAAAGCATAACATATGATGCATAATGAAGAGGCTTAGGGTTACATACCTCTTGTAGACCTCCTTGAGCAAGCTAGCAGCATGAACAATATACCTCCTCTTCCTTTGGTGAACTTTGAGCTTTCTTTCCTTTGAAGCAACAAGTAGCGTTTTGGGACAGTTTGAATAAACAAGCTTCCAGCTGGTGTTTGTAACTATGGGTAGCTAGAGTATCATGGACATGATGTGTTTTGAGTGTTAAAATGGTGGGAATGGATCTAGGTAGTGATTTGGTATGAAAGGTGCACAAAAGTCAAACTATGGTGGTATGAAGTTTGACTTTTTGATCTATGGATTTTTTGATGAATGTGATGATGGAAACAGCTTCAAATGGTCATTTTAAGGGTGTGTATATTGTTTTTATGGTAGTTTAGTGTTTGAAACAAGGACTGGTGTGAAAAATGTAAAGAGGCAATTTTTGGTGGTTTTGTGACTTTCTTCCCTTTCAAGCAAGGAGAGTAAGAATGAGAGCTATGTCTTTCTAGTTTTTTTGGATAGCTCTAGTGTGTAGAATAAAATGGGATGAATCCTCTATTTATAGGCTAAGAGAAGAGTTTGGGGCATATTTGGTTTTTTGCCTTTGGAGGGAAGTTTTGGAAGAAAATCCATCCAAGATTATGTGGTAGTTGTGCATATCAGTTCCTTGGCTCAATGTAAGGCAAAACTCAAGTGAAATGAATGATATGAGGTGACTGAAGTGAGGCTAGTGTGTAGGGGACTGCAACTGCAAGCTTCTCTTCACAAAAGTTTCTCTTTCCTATTGTTTTTTGATTAAAATAATGCCACTTGCGTGGCCAACTTGCAATGCCCATCAAATCCTTATTTCTTATGAATTTTAAACCATCAACCTATCTAATTATCATATCAAGATATGATCCAATGGTTGAAAATGATTCAATTGGCTGAAAGTGAATTTGTGGAAAAGTTGAAATGGTGCATTCAAGTGTTGAAACCCCAACTTGCTGGATTCATAACTCTCAACTCACAAGGGCTATGGAAGAGTTCTATTAATTTTTGGAAAGCCTTCATGGAGCTCTAGAACTTTCATGTTTTCATGATCTTCAGATTCCAAGTGGAACTAGGTAAAAAATGCCCTCAAAGTTGGCTGAAAACATGATTTGCAAGACCAGAAACTTAGAATTTTTCTAAGTGTTTTCTCCCTTTTGGGATGAATTTCATCATAACTCCAAATATATGCATTTTTTGAACATGGACCACTTTGAGACTTTTGTAAGACTTGCCAAGACCTTTCCAACAAGCTTTGAACCACCTCAATTGGATGTGTGGTTAGGAAGTTATGGTCTCGCCCCTTTCAAAACCCTAATTCTCGATTTTTTTGATTACTCCTCAATCCTTGATCTAATGGTCATGAAACTTTATGGATAGGTGTAATATGTTATTAGGAACATTTTTGCTTCACACCTTGAGGTCAAATTCCTTATGGTTGAAGAGTTGACTTTTTGGTCAACGAAACGATCGATCGATAACTATCGGATCGACTGTTGTTGCCCTGGGTCTTCTGAGGCCTTGAAACTTCTTGAGTGGAATTCACTAAGCCATATGAACTTTATGGACCATTATTCAAGCTTTGGAACACCTTTTAGGTCAAAATTCAAAGTTGCAGTTGACTTTTTTAATCAAGAAACCCTAATTAGGGTTCTTGCTCTGCACTGTCTCAATTCTCTTGGTAGCCACCTCAAATTGGATTCATACTTGACCCAATGGAGTATCTTTGATGATGTACCTCCTCTTCCATGTAGTACAATGATAGGAAAATAATCTTATTTGGAATGGAAAACAAAGAACCAACCCAATCCTTACCTCGTGAACCCACATGCTCAATATGCAATAGAACGATGTATGATATGACGAATGTAGGGTATAAAAGGCTAAAGGTGAAAATGAGGGTGTGACAGATGCAAGACAATGACTCGTCCACTTGTATGTATGAGTAAGCTAGCGACGTTTTTCCGAGAATGTTGAAATGTCTATCCATTTGGTCGGATGAAAATGTTTCCTTCTCCACTTGTTTTGGGTAGCAAGAAATGTTTTTCTGTCAATTGAGACAAAATATCTTTCGCTAAAATTGACCAACAAACAAATATTTTCTACTCGGAACTACATAGACTTAAGTTCTCCATCGCACCCAGAGATACATAGGAGCGAGATTCAAAGTCTCGTCAGGAACCCTAATTAAAAATAAACCTTTTTGTCATATTCTATTCCCTTTCGATAATTTTATAAGCCTAACCAATTTCAAGCTAACACTAACGTGTATAACTAACCAAACAGTTCCCATTGAGTACAACGTACATGAGGGGTGCTAATTGTTAAAACCTGATTTGGTTATGCATTCGGCCTTTAGTTTTGATGATAACAATGCATTGTTTCTCAGAGATTTTTTTTTTTTACATTTATGGTTTTTGTCAAGTGTGTAACTTTTTCTAAACAGGTTATGACTTTGAAGCTTTGACGTGTGATGTCATCAGATTCATGAATCAACACCCTTTGACTCTGAAGAGATACAACTGCTTTACAAGATGCTGTCAAGTTCTAGAAAGCTCTTAGACAATGGTTTTGAAGAGAGTTCATGCTAAAGCTTCTGACTGTGACTCTGATTGAAAAGCCTCTGAAGGATTGTATTCTTTCAAGATTCTGCGCTGAATTTTTGAAGATTTTGAAGAATAAGATCTGAAGACTCTGAAGATCAGGTCATGAGGACCTATGTCAAGACTCTGAAGACTGGGGTTCTGAAGATTCTCTCAATTGTCTCTTGAACCTTCTAAGTATGCTTCAACATCATTTTATCAGAAGCCTCTGAAGATTAAAATATAAGTTAAAAATATTTTGCATCAGGAAAATAGTACACAATACAAGATCATCCGTCTTTCCACTACCCTGATTTTGTGGGCTAAGGACAATATTATTTTACAATTTTTCCTCCCATTTGCAAGCCGTTATGAAAGAGACAACTACTATTTACAATTCCAATCCTACCCTCCAAAGGATCTTTTATCTGCCTATATAAAGAAGACTTGGATGACTGTGAAGGTTAGAAAAGTACACAAGAAGGAGGTTGAATTGTGTTTTCTGTTTTCTTAGTTTACATCTGATTAGAGTTTAGAATCTAAACTGGTGTTTAGATACTGGTTAATTATTAGCAGTGGAATGTTAACAGAAGCAAATAAATAATAGCAGAAGACACAAAGATTTATAGTGATTCCTCCCCTAATTGAGAGTAGTCCAGTCCCCTTGCCTCACAAGATATTTTCACTATAATCAAATCATGATTATAATCGTTTATAAATTCTACATAAGACTTTTACACTTGCTCAGACCCAAGGTCCAAGACTTCTTCTCAAGCTCCTCACTCGAGACTTTCTGCTCAGGTTTCACACCTAAGACTTTTTTGATCAGGCTCCTCACCTAAGACTTCTGCTCATAGTCACATGAAACAGGCCTCTCTACTTGCACCCCAGTGGCTAAGACTTACTGCTCCAAATTCCATGCACTGAGCATTCCTGCTCAAGCCCTCAGGAATAAGACTTTATCTCCAAGACATATAAAACGAGCCTTCCTCTACTTGCACCCCACTGGACAAGACTTACGGCTCCTAATTCTATGCACTAAACTATTATGCTCAAACCACACTGCTCAAGACTTTCCTGCTTCATCAATCTACTTGATTAAGACTTTCACAGCTCAAGCACATAGCAAGAGACTTAAATGGCTCAAGCATCTTGGCTCGAGACTTCCTTGCTTGTATCCCAATGATACAAGAATTTTGCTCAATCAATCCACTTGATTAATACTTTCACAGCTCAAGCACATAGCAAGAGACTTATGTGACTCAAGCATCTTGGCTCGAGACTTCCTTGCTTGTATCCTAATGACACAAAATTTTTTATATAAACTACCGAACAATCTCAGCAAAATAGAGAATAATGTATACATGATACAAGTATCAGAGATACGAGAAATCAAAGACCTAAAGCTCTTAAGATTTCTAAGATATTCAATGTATAAGAAATCTCATGGCTTTTACAATTACAACCTGTAATACCCTAATTTTTACCCCTAAGATCCCACTTTTCATTTGCATCATTACATACACAAACAAGATCATACTTTTGGCTTTCTCACCCTTATTTGTTTCTTACTTGCTTTTTGTTGTTTATGTTTATTAACCTCTAACCAAAATACCAAAAATATTTTTCAATTTGCTTGTTTCTTCTTCTTCTCTGTGTGTAGGGTTTTGCAAGGAGATTGATGGCAAGGACATTCATTCAAATCTAAATCAAATGGAAGTTTGACCTCATCTTGGTCAAACTATCAAGAGATTGCTTCAAGTGCAAATTGGTTGTGGCAGTGGGTTATTTTCTCAGGAATTGTGGTTGTTCAAGGTCAAATTGTCTTGTATTGAAATCCAATGGTTTATCAAGCAGTGTTGTATGAGAAGTTTGGTCCAGACTATTATGGTCAAGGTTCATCAGTTCAGGTTGTGTTCATCTATGGATTTATTTTCCCAGAGATTAATTCAGATAAACTCAAAGAGATTCAGTTTTAACCGAAGATTCAAAGGTATTCATTCAAGTGTGCCATTCAAGTGAACTTAAAGCATGATTGAAGGATAGTTCCAAGATACATGGAAGTGCATGACATTTCTCTTGGAGGAAAGAAACCATTTGAGGTTGTCAACAAGAGTGATGTGTTGCCTCATTTTCCTCGTGCGAATGTTAGTAGCCTTTCTGATGATAACTTTCCAAATCCATGGTTTCTTTGTGATGTATGTCACCATTCACTTAAGAGTAATGTTCATAATGTAGAACATAATAATAACAACTATGCTGCATACTGATGGGTGATGAGAGATCAATTCAAAGCACTGCATGGCGATATATCTCAATATCAGAGAGAGAGAACATTGAATGGTTTCAGACAAGGAAAGTTTATAGTGTTTGTTGTCACTAATGTGGCATCTCGTGGACTTGATATTCCTAATGTTGATTTGATTATCCATTATGAGCTTCCCAATGAGGTATTCAAGGATGGTACTAGCAAAGATAATCCATCAGAGTCTGAAAAGAACAACGATTTGAATCCATTGGCAACATAAGTGTCCCCTGCTGCAATATCGCCCAGTTCCGGTAGGATTGACGACTTATGACCAGCAGAATTTCAATCAAGAATACAATCAGTTTTTTGAGTCCGTGGCTAAGGATGTTGATGTGGGTCAGATCCTGAAGGATATTAAACATGTTCTTGAAGACGCATATGATACATCCATCCAAGACTCTGCAGATGTCATTCCCCTCGAAGCCCCACCTGCTGATATTCCATGAGATAAAAAGGATAATTCTGAAGTTGTTGGTTCAGTTGCCGAAAAAGACCTCATTTCATCCCAAGAACCTACTCAATATATACAAATAACTTTTGATATAAAAGCTGCAAGTTCTCAAATTCATGACTTTATATTGTTCCTAGACAAAGAAGCAATGAAAATTCATGATATATCTTCTGGTGGAGATGGGATTAAGCTTGTTGCGGAACATTATAATTGCATAATTGATCTTTTGGGACGTGCTGAGTTTATTGAGGATGCTGAGTGTTTGTTGGATAATGCAGATTGCAAATATGATAAATCACTTTGGGTAGCTCTTCTTGGAGCTTGTACTAAGTGTTCTAACTATGACACTGCCGAACGCGTCGCAAAGAAGATGATTTAATTGGAGCCTAACTTCCATTTGGGCTATGTTCTTCTTGGTAACATTTTATAGACAGGTTAACCAATGAAAGAGGCTTTCATCAAAAACTAAATGTGCTTGTCACAAAAAGCTTACGATTGGGGTCCGTATTTTCCAAAACGGATGGTGCATTTTCTGAACTTAGCTCAAGTCAACAACCTTCATCTGAGGTGAGCGGGAGAGCAAAATCAGCAAATATTGTTGTTGTTGTGGATGAGGAAATTTTGTGTATGGATATTATAGATCAAGATGGCAGAACCATGGCCTGTATGACAGAAGAATGGAAGCAATTGGTTGTAAATGAAGCTGCCTCCGCCGGTACTCGTTACGATGTGCCATTAATCAACTCCCTTGTACTGCATGTTGGAATGCATGCAATCGAGCAGCTCAAGTCTTGAGCTCCCCATGCATACGGGCTGGCTGTATTTTCTGTTGGCACTGCTTTGGATATTTCCCGGACTTTGATCGTTGACTTGGATACGGAAGGGAAGTACCTTTTCCTTAATGCTTTTTCTAACCAACTGCGTCATCCCAATACTCGCACACACTACTTTTCCTTCGTTTGCTGAATCAAACCAGGAAATTATCCAAGAACAAATTACAAGAGTTTTGCTAGAATGCCTTATTGTAAATTTACTTCTTCTCATTGCTAGCTTCTGCATATGCATAAGTGGCTGAAATGGCTTTACACGGATGTGACTCAAAGATTACAAGATAATGATTTTCCAACATTGCAGAAGCCTACTTGTTTGCACAACTAGTTGATTTTAAGGACAGAAATCCTGGAAAGATTCCAATGTCTGTTGATTATGCTTGTCCCTACAAAAGATGTTTGTAATGCAGTAGATTTGTGCCACTGAGATGGAACATTGAAGCAAAAGGTTGCAACAGATCCTGGAAGGTATATCAATGAACACTCTTCAATAGTTCCCATGCTTAAAATTCTTAGAAATTCTAGAAGTGAGCTGATCTCTCTGATGGAAAAGAATAGAATAAGAGCATGCTTCAGCAAGCAGGCAATTCGAAAATGGTAGCTTGATTTCTGCAAGTGATAGTCAGTCTGTATCCACAGGGATTGCTTCTAATATTGCGAGTGATGCGGCATCAATTTTAGTGGGTGTAAACACAGCCGCAAACAGTAGCAAGGAGACTAATCTGAATGAACAACTCATGAATGAACCACATGGGATTCCCTGCTAGCTGGATATTTTAGCAAGGTATTCACAATTCAAACCAGCAAGGAAAAGGTGATGTTCCACTGACTGTTGAGGGGTGTGATCATTCTGGGATTAATATGCAGGAGTTTAGATCCACTAGTCTAACAATCAAAGACCAGTTCAGTTATAAAGCAACGGCTGCCAAGTTTTGTCAGATCTTTTTCAATCATGTTTACATTTGCTTACTGTTCTTCAAGCTTTGTTCGACAAGCACAAAAGTTGTATGGAGACAAATGGCTCTAGTGCGGAATGAAATATAAGCATTAATCTTATCGGGAAAGCTGTATATACTGCAATATGGGTTGCCGCCGTGTCATTTTTTATGGAGTTGCTTGGTCTCTCTACCCAGAAATGGTTGACTGCTGGTGGTATGGGCACAATGTTGCTTTCACTTGCGGGTTGTGAGATATTCACAAACTTTCTTTCAAGTTTGATGATTTATGCAACTCGGCCATTTGTTGTGAATGAGCATATTAAAACAGAGATAGAAAAGATATGCAACATGAGCCAATTCTTGGGGAAGTAGTTGAGTACCTCTTGGACAAACCAAACTTCAACACAATGCCATGTTCTCATATCAGTGGTTCATGCCTCATTCACTCTGCATGCCTGTATCACTCTCTTGTGAAATGGTTTAAGAATATCATTCGTAGGGCACAGTGTTGCCAGCCTGCAAAGTTCTTGGATAAGCATTGTTTTGTTCTGTCATTGGATCAACATAGGGATGAAATATCTACCTCCAGACTTGAGGACTATGCATCAGAGACAAATGGAAATAAGAAGTCTCAAGAGTTTGGTACTCAACATTGCACAGATAATGTGGAAGTAATAGAGTCACAGCGTTAGGCTGTCAAGTCAAGATGCTCACTGCCAGTTAATTGTTGTTTCCAAATTTATAGAGAAGCTGCAGCAAGAATACACGTCACCTGTAGAATATAATTTTCAGCAATACAATATGTGAGCAAAACATTCCACGTCATACAATACAAGAACCAAAAATGAAAAATAAAAAACGACATGAAGTTTTGTCAACAAAATATCACGCGTAAGGGTACTAGTTCAAAACGACTTGAAAAATTCACAACCACAGTTCACGCACAACCCGCATCAAATTTTCAAAACGCAGTGAAAAACTGAAAATCTCATAAACGGCAACCAAAAATTTCAATTCAAATTGCAAGAACTCACCTCATTTCATTATAAATAGGAAGCTCTCTCTTTCATTTCCTCAAGCTTAAAAAGCCAAAAAACCTCTGCAGAAAACTCACCAATACTCATCTTCAAGCTTCAACCGAATTACCTCCATCAATTCCAAATTCACCGTTGTTCACCCAATTCAATTCTCCTTTCATTCACAACCTTTCCACACAAAATCTCACCATACTTCAACTTCATTCAACGACAACAACAATAATTCGCATTCAAAAGAGTAGAAGAAGAAGATTAAAAGCTTACGAATCTTGATTTGAAGGTATATTGGATTGATCTGTTGCGTTTTTGATTCGAAGTTGTTGTTGAAGTTTTTCTGAAATCGACTACACTGTTGTGAAGAGCTCTTGTTCTCGATCCTTTCTGTGTAATCTTCATATCCCGTCGCGTTGATTTGATCTTGCTAGCTATGGCGTTAAACAATGTCGCGTGTGAGAGCTTGAGGAAGATGATGTTTCTGATTGTTTTCTCTTTCTCCTTTTCAATTGTTTTTTTATTTCATTTTTTTTAAAGAATTTGGTCGTGTGGACTTTTCCACATTTCTTTTTATTCTTAGTTTGTGTTTTAAATAATATTTAAAAAAAAGAAAAGCTCTTAAAAAGAATTATTTAAAAAATATTTTAATTTTTGGATTAATTGTTGGTTGTTTTGGATCTTGAATTTTGATAAAATTTCATCAATATCAATGGACTTTGGGTGTTAATTTTATCCACCAAGAGAGGTGATTGATATTGATGATGATTTAATCGATTTAAGATTCAAATTGTGGTTTCTTTTTTTTAGTTCTCTTTCTTCTTCTTTTTATTTTGATCGATGAAATCAATGGATCATAGATTGTTGATTATCAAGGTTGTTTAATCTTCATTATTTCAAATCTATGGACAAATAATCATTGAGATAATTCTCCATACTTTGGAATAGTGATAGATTACCTTTGATTAAAAATCTGGATTATGATGAGATCACTACCTCTTTTCTTTTTGTGTGGCATGTTTTAGGAGAGGGATTTACATATCACTTCTCTAACATGTGTTAACACTAACATTATTATTGACCGGCCTCAGATAGTCGTGGTTTCTACATAAACCCGATTACAATTGCTTAACATAATGCTAAAGTGTCCCGTAATCAAAAAATGATCATTCGTGGCTCAAACTTATGTTTGAAAGTCCAAGTATGGTTAGTTTCTTGTCTTAAGTCTACTACCTATGAAAGTCATTGTTATGAGGCTTTGATTCTATCAATCTTCTAATGAATTTTCATTAACCTTGGTCTAAAGTGCAAGAATTAATCATCATTGATCATATATTCTAACCACTAACCACTAATTCACTAACAATATCCTTGTTTAAATTTTGATTATATTTTCTTCTTACTTCTTACCTCTTTACTTTTATGCTTCATTATTATCATTTCATATCATATCTTTGTTTATGTTTATGTCATTTCTCTTTTGTCCACTTGGACTATACCTTGCTCAAAACACTAATAAAGGATAAAAAATCTCTAAAAAAACTTGGTGCTATTAACTTTGTGGTTGTGCTCTTGGACTACTCTTAGACCTTGGACTTTCATGAATCTTTGGACTTAGAATTAGGACTCTCATTCCTATGCTTGGAGTGTGGTGGATCTTAGCCTTTATTTTGCTCGCTCATTAGCTTATGCTTTAAATCGGATGAAATTCTTTTTGCTTTCTATGGAGTGTGCTACAAGTCGGTTAGATCTTTCTTACCTCTAGCTCTTATTTTGGTTTCTAGGATAGTCACTTCATTTCCTCCCCCTCTTAAATTTTCAAAACTTTCTCCCTCTTTCAAAACCTTCTTGGGTTCAAACTTCAAAACCGCTTTTGCAATAAAACCTTGACTTTCGTCAAGTGATTTTCAAACTTTGTTCTTCTCAATAAAAATCAATCAATGTTAATCATGCTTTGACCAATTTCAAAAGACATAAAAAATACAAAAAACTCATCAACTCTTTTTGTGCGTTTATGCACTTTTCACTTTAAAACTTTTCATAAAGTTTAGACATGATTCATTTCTATAGTTGAGATGTAATCCTCCTATTCCCCATAGTATTAAGACTTTGACATTTTCCACGTTGATGTTGAGTGATAGTCTTGTTGATAATCCAAGCAAATCCTCCATCTTTATGTGACGCAAATGTTGTCTTAATACTTGTGGGCGACTAGTCACAGTTTTTTCCTTAAAATGACGACTTGTCTTTACATCTAAAATCAATCAAAAACAACAAAATTTTGTTATTTGTACCACGAACTACGAGGTTTTGATCCTATATTGCACTCTGTGGGTACGTAGGCATGAGGCGATAAGTCTCTCCAAACACAAAAATCTAAAAAATAATTCTCTTCTCATCTCCCCAATCTCTTTTCAAACAAACACTTTTCAAACCAAAAAGCGTAAATATTTCAAAGGGCTCCTATAGAGTACTATAGACGTTTTGGTTGCTAACACCTTCCCATTGCATAACCAACCCCCTTACCCCGATCTCTGTTCTTGTTTTTGTTTCAGAACTCTTTGGTTTTGTTCGCTCTTTTTCCTTTCCTTTTGGATAAAATAAAAGTGCGGTGGCGACTCTTGTTTTTTGAGTTAAATTAATTAATAGCTTACGTTCACGATTTTTACCGCTACACAATCTACACTAGAAAAATCTGCATATACAATGAGTTAATAGTTGTTGATCTTGTTACTCATTCTTCTAGTTGATCTTGTTAAATATTTTGTTTGAAGCTTCAGCCATATTTATAGCTTTTTCATAAACTATTCGTTGAAGAGGTAACTTGATCAAGAGTCTTTGCTGTTACCCCATAGTACACGAGTCGTTGAAGATAGATACACCAGAAGATCTTGATCCAATGTGTAAATTGTTTAACCTTCGAGTCTTCAAGAGATTTTGTACTAATAGAGTCGTGAGAGTAGATATCTATAAAGCATCTCAATTTTTCTTGAGCCTTGAAATCTGTAGACTTTAGATGATAAACTGATTTGACAATACAACCTACTTTTTACTGTACGGACAACTTCAACTTTATCACCAACTCTGAATGGTACCAGAGGCCAATTTACATTTACTAAGTATAGAGATAATAACATTGCTTCTTCTGATGTCGAGGTCTTCAGCTTCAGAGTCTTCGCTAGACATCACTTAGCAAGTGTTCTTCAGATTCTTCCACAAGAAGCTAGCAATTCAGCAACTCTCAAATTGTGTTTAATGTAGAACAGATTCTGACCATAATATTTATAAGTATTAGAACATGCACACATGTAACACACAATTAAACCATTGTTCTTTCAATACTTTATTATCATCAAAACCCAAGGAAAATATGCCATGAACAAATCTTGTTCTAACAATATCCCCCTTTTAGATAATGACAAACACAAGTATTTAAAGGACAATGTTGGACATTTATAGTTTTCTTTGCAACATCAGTGTATGAGGTTTGTAAGCTCTACCTGAGTTTAATAGTCCAAAGTAGAGTTCTAAATACATCATACTAGGAATTACTCTCAAGCAAAAGTAATTTCGTCTTCTTAGTAACACCAGAGTCTGAGGTTTGTAAGCTCTCACTGAGTCAAACAATTCTAAGGTTGAGGTTTGTAAGCTCCCCCTTAGTTCCATATTTAAGAAAACCAAAAATAATATTTTAACTTCCTTTGGAAACATCAGTATACGAGGTTTGTAAGCTTCTTCTATGTCTGATAGGCTAAGGTTGAGGTTTGTAAGCTCTTCCTTAGTTCTATGTACAAGAAAGTTAAAATGTATCGCCCGGGTAAGATAACCATAAAAACATAAATATAAATGACAACATTATAAATGACTAATACGTACAGCTGAATATGTACTCAATGAGTTCAGTTTCTAATAAATACTTACAATTATTTCTCCCCCTTTATCACATCAAAAAGAAAATAAAAAGAGAAAAAGAAAAGAATTACAGTCATAAATGCATCACAAATCATCATTATATGATCAGTTTCCAATAAATTGAAATATGATCAAGTAAAATAGGTAATTAAATATTGTATAGTGCATGCCTTAAATTTTTAGTGGTCGTTATTGTTCCAAGAATCAAGCAGGATTAAATCAGACGTTTGAGTTGCTCAGAAGTCATTATAAACGTAGTCCAAACCTAGTTCATTTTCATCAACATCCATCAGAATTATGGAAGCATCTGCTGAGAGTCATAAGACTTTTGTGGTAACAGAAATCTCCCAAAGCTCTTTGGAACAAGATGTCCAAGATGTTTAGAAATGAGTTGTTTTTGAAGCATCCACCACTGAGCCCTAATCCTCTGCAAGAATCACTTCCGAGGAAGCGTCGTCAGCAGCTCAGGCATGACCTACTAGGGTAGGTTAATCATAAGTTGTGATGAAGCCCAAAAGAAGGATAATGAAGAGATTAAGGAAGAGAAGACGGTCCAACAAGTTGTTCTACCGTCCAATCCTAGAGGCAGAGGATGAAGACATTGATGAAGATCAGCAAGACATAGACTATGACAACTGTTTTCGTCATAAGGCTCATGATGACTTAGATAGGGACCTATACTAAGCATTAGCAGCTCCTTGTGAGTCAATGTTTTGTAAACCTTTGCTTAAACTAATGAAAAATATCTTTTTGACCAAATTGTTTATTGCATGCATACACATAACTTCCTTTAGATTTACTGAAGTGCATTAATGAAGTAAAACTGACACTAGAAACGACAATTAAACAAGTCAAGTATAAAATTCATAACAGTTAAAGAATCTTTAATAAGTTAGACTATTAGATAACATTTCCAAGATATATCGTTTAAGATATTGATAAGACTTAATCAATATAAAAACAACAGTCACTTGAAACAATGTATGTCACACGTCTATATAAGAACTTTTAGCAAGCTTACTTTCATAATCACTTAATCTTCAAAACACCAAGATGTATAAGTAGAAGCAAATTTGGGTTCCAAAGAGAGATTTCAGAAAGACAACCATACTAAATGCAGCAACTCAGGCAAGTGAAAGTAACAACAACTGAAGGATCTATAAACAAGCAGATGACTTCAGAAGCTCTCACCTCTTTAGCATCCTTCGTGAAGACACACAGAAGAAGAAGATCTTCAGGGTCCAGTTGTAGAAATCAACTAAGAAAGCAGGATTTCAAATTTTCCTAGAAAGAATGGCAAGATTACTTAGATAATTTGGACATGTCAGATGATCCTAGGGAATACCTTAGGACCAATCCATAAGACTATAATGTCTAAGTAATTTGTAATCACTTCCTTCTTATTAATTAAAAAATTGCAAGCATTATGTTCTTAATCCCATTACTTTTAATTCTCTTGAAAAACTATAAATAAATATAATCAATAATTAACTAAACAACAACATGAACAAACTTTGAATTATTAATAAGATAACTTAATACAAAGGTTCTAACAATTATAAGGCCTAACTATGCAGAAATCTAACATCATAATCTTTCATAGATAACTTCAAGCTTGTCTCTCCAGATTTTAGACAAATCAGCCTCTGAACTTATGAAACTCCCTGCTGAACAAGTAATTCTGAAAGAACTCTTCCAAAAGGAATAAAGAAAATATTTCCCTTGTGAAAGGAAAAAAGAGACTTCTTCAAATAGTCAAACATAACTTGAGGAAGATCAATCTGCAGATTTGAATTGAGAAGTAAAAGCATATATTTTTCAATAGGGCCCACTAGGTCTAAATCCTTATCCTTAGGAAGTAAATTTGAATTCAGAATCTGACTCCAAACAACAACATCAGGACAAGAGTTCTTGGGATTTCTCCAATTTCCTCACAATTGATCATATTAGAAATCACTTTAGAGGTTACTATTATAGAAACACCAATTACTTTAGAAAGAATAGCAAACTCAGAATTCAGCTCAACAACGAAAGCATTAATCTAAAACTCTTTGAGAAGATCTGGATAAGTGAAACCATAAAGCATCTCAAATTATCCATTCCATCCTTGTTCACACACATTCTTCTAGAAGTTAAAGCCTAACTTAAGAAACTTATCAAAATCCACAAATTTTTCATTGATGACTACCAGTTGATTCAAAGAAGAATTGACTAGGAAACTAATCTCAAGTTTGGCTTGATCAGCAGACAAACACACAAAGAAAATAAAAAGAAAGAGAACTGAAAAAGATTCTTAAAGGAATAATAATCTTGTCAAAAGAAGGACAAAAATGATGTTTCACAAGACAGGGGATAGACAATAAGTATCGAAAAGAAAGCATCATTACCCAAATGTTCTTATCCAGCAGATTTCTTGAATCCACAAGATGAATTTCACCTTTATGAAAATTTAAGTATTATAAAGGTCTTGGAAAACCTTTTACTTAAACTGTTTTATCATAAGTAAAGAATCCTTTTCTGAATCTCAAAATCTGGCAACTTTCAAAAGCTATCATTCATCAGAGTCTAGTAGAACTAGACTGAGAAAGAAAGATATTGTTTGTCAGTCACAAGTCTCTAAGATTCTATTTAGAACCAATACTTCCTCTTGAAACAAAATTCATGAGTGATAGACAAATATTGAATTGTTTTATTTGACAACTAACAAACAACAATAACTTCACAAAAAGTGAGGAAACTGTTTCGATAAATATGATCATCATCTGGCTTAATGAAATATATAGAATGAGTAAACACATCAGAATGTCTTCTTGAAGATGTCTGAAGATCCCTTTTCAGAAGAGCTTCTCTAGACATCTAAAGGAAACTTTTTGTTTACATCTACTCAAATATCTCATTGAATCAAGAGATAAGCTAGGAAAGAACAAGCATACCTTTTTTTTTTGTTATTTCTTGGTCAGACTCGTATTAGAATTCAGACTTGACCATAGAGTCTAAACACCATTTTGAGTGGATTTTGATTCAATGGCTGTTAAACCAATGACTCCACTTCTCTCACCAAACTCATTACCTCTAGCACGTGTTTCTGGGTTGTGGGCTCTTCTTCCATCAAATGTTGTTGACAACCTTTGATAATTGCCATGGAAGATGCCTCAACTCCTTTCCTTGATATCTACAGCAATTACATTTATATCATGACACTTATATTTCTATGAGACCATTCACAAATGTTCAGATATGTGTTCCTTCACCTTATGCCACATTCTGATAGCAGTACCATGATTCATTCTAGAGTATCAATCTAGAATAACTATAATATGAACAAGATCTTATTCTTATCAAAATCATTAATTTCATTATCTTGACACAAGACTCTGAGATCTTTGATAAGCACAGAACCAGATGATGTTAGCTATCAGATAATGGCATAAAATAAATTAAAGCTCACAATTTAATTGCCTGCATAATACAAAAAATTGAAGGTTTCTCATAGACTTTTCCTTTAATATAAATACCATGATGACCCTACACTAAGGAGCAATGGTGTCTCTTAAGATATCACCTTTAAGAGCAGACTCCTTAATATCAAATATTGAAGCAATATAGATTTGACATAAACTCTTTCTCTTCAATACTTGATTTTTATTTTAGGACTCAGATACTTCTTCAGAAGCAGTAATGACTGGCAGAGCCAAATTAACCTTTTATCTGAATCCTGCACTAATGTCATCTTCAAAAAGAATATGCAATGAAGATTAACTTATATTAGGTTCTGGTAGTATTTTTTCATGCTTTCAGATCTAGGAGATCAGTTGAAGTACAAGTACTTCAGAAGCTTCTGAAGTTACTATTCTATCAACATATGTTATGACCATTCGGCTGATTAAGAAGTACTTATGATAAGAAATATAAGTTCCTTATCATTAGATACTTCAAGGAATCAAGCTTCAGGAAAGGTGATTTGTTAGATAGCTTTTCTTCATCTAATTTTATTTATTTTCTTCAAGATTTGTAAGATAAACCAACAGACCAGACTAAATTCAAGTTGTATAACTTCATGAATAACTGTGACCACATGTTTGAATCTAAATCAATCTTTTCAGAATTTGCTTGAAAGATTAGATGAAGTGTAACTAAAAAAAACTTCAAAATTAATTCCCACAAATATGAACACAAGAATTCAGAGATAGTCCGAGCATCATACATATAAATGATGTTGATATACTCAAAAGTGAGATAAAGCATCTACCAGAATGCAACTACCTCTGAAGCTTTTCAATAAGCTTCTTCTGAGATGGTGATAGAAACTTTCAAACATATTATCTCTACACCATCAACTACTATAGTAATATCTTTTGAAAGAATATTCTATAGACCTTCAGAACCCCCTTTATCAAGACTAATGAGTTAAAAATATGTTTTTATTTTTCCATTATTTAAATTCAGTGGAATCACCCTTTGAATATGGTAGGAAAAGGATTATAATATTTTTCATGTAGCACCTGATTCCTTCTTGAAGGAAAGTCTTTAACAGACGTACTTTTTGTATTGGATCATTATCTGCACCATTATTAAGTGTTAATCATAGACCATGCTTTAATACCAATTGAAGGTGAGAAAAATACACAAGAAGAGGGGTTGAATTGTGTTTTCCATTTTCTTTGTTTGCATCTGATCAGAGTTCAGAATCTAAATTGGTGTTCAGATTCTAGTTAATTTTTAGCAGCAGAATGCTAATAGAAGCAAATAAGTAATAACATAAGAGACAAAGATTTATACTGGTTCCTCCCCTAACTGAGAGTAGTCCAGTCCCCTTGCCTCAAAAGATATTTTCACTATAATCAAATCATGATTACAATCACTTATGCATTATGCATAAGATTTTTACACCTGCTCAAATCCAAGGTCCAAGACTTCTGCTCAAGCTCCTCACCCGAGACTTTCTGCTCAGGTTCTACACTCAAGACTTACTTGCTCAGGCTCCTCACCTAAGACTCCTGCTCCTAGTCACATGAAACCAGCCTCTCTACTTGCACCCTACTGGCCAAGACTTACTGCTCCAAATTCCATGCACTGAGTATTCTTGCTCAAGCCCTCAGGCCTAAGAATTTAGCTCCCGATCACATGAAACGAGCCTTTCTCTGCATGCACCCCACTGGCCATGACTTACTACTCCTAATTCCATGCATCAGACTATCTTGCTCAAGCCACAGTGGCTCAAGACTTTCATGCTCAATCAATCTACTTGATTAAGACTTTCATAGCTCAACCACATAGCAAGAGACTTATGTGGCTCAAACATCTTGGCTCGAGACTTCCTTGCTTTTATCCTAATGATACAAGACTTCTGCTCAATCAACCCATTTGATTAAGACTTTCACAACTCAAGCACATAGCAAGAGACTTACGTGGGTCAAGCATCTTGGCTCGAGACTTCCTTGCTTGTATTCCAATGACACAAGACTTTTGATCTAAACTGCTGAACAAGCTCAGTAGAATAAATAACAAGATGTTCATGATACAAGTTTCAGAGGTACAAGAAATCACCATAATAAAGTGTCGCTACGTGGAAAAAAATTAAAAAAACACAGAGTCGTCATCAAACTTTATTTGTCCCAACAAGGAATGGAAAACCTCAAGAAAACCTCATAAAGGAAAGAAAATGGTCTCGGAACCAAATTCGGGGTTCGAGAGTCGATTATGCAAGAGGAAGGTGTTAACATTCAACGTGTTTGTTGTACTCAAGGATCCACTCTTATTATTCTAATCAAAGGGTGTATATATCTAAAGCTTACTTGCTAAGAGAATGCATGAATGAAAAGGGAAAACAAAAGGGGGCTCGCCAGGATCTTGCAATTTTGTGCCTACATATTCCTTCATATAATGGGAAAGTCAGTGTAATCGTAGTTCGGAGAACCACAGTGAAAAAGGAAGGTTGCTCACCAAGGATTAGGGCTTCTGTACCTACTTATTCTCAACAGGAAAGAGAAATCAGAGCGTCTGTAGTTCGTGAAACTACGACTTATTGGGCGTTTTTGTGGATGATGCTAACGTTCATATTCTTGCTGTTAGGTTTTGCCGCTTGCACGTAAGATGACTTACACTTTAGCCTGTATTGCAGTAGAATGGAAATAACACGCCCTTTCTGAAATTGGTTTTGAAGAGAAAATCCCGAAGGACAAAATGATTTCGGTTTGTTGAAGTGTTTTGTTAGGGTTTTGAAAATAGTTTGAGACGCGTATTGTACTAAAGTCTATGACAATAGGAGAAAATATTTTTTTACAAATGATCCAAACGTCTCACATACAAAATACTCTAAAAAGAGGTAAGGAAAACTCTCGCTCATCTTTTCATATGTACTTAAGGCTCGTGATGTATTATACGCATCATGTTTATTAAGTGTTTTTGTTTTTGATGCAAGAAAAGATTTGGATACAAAAAGAAATAAAAATCTAGGGCAACTTGGTTCTAAATGTTATCGTGCAAAGTGGTCCTAAGGTTGAGATCAGAGGGAAATTATATCCTAATGTGATCATGCAAGGTGGACCTAGAGTTGAAGATGAATGGAAATCTACCCTAATGTTGTCATGCTTGGATGTCCTAAAGTCTACCTCTAACTCAAACCAATTAGGTTAAACAACCTATCAAATTGAATTAGAGGACTCCTAAGGGAACATGCAAAAGCAAAGAAAGCATTAAGTAAGTCAAACCACAAGTATTATCAATCACAAAGTAAAGCTTAAACAATAGCACCAAGGTCAAAGCATGTTAAAGCTCAAATACAAGAACACCAAGCAATGAGTTAATCATCAAGTAAAAACATGAAGCACAAAGCATGTCAAATACCAGGCAATCCTTAAGAAGAAGTATCATTCAACAGGTCATCAAGAGAAATCACCAAGCTCAAACAAATAGATTAATCAAGAACCAACTAGTCATGTGAGCATGTGAACACGTCAGGTATCAATATCAAGTGGTGAACCAACCATCACGTACAAGCATCATCATGATTAAAAATGAATGACCAAGGTAAATCAATAACATGCCAAGACTCAACTACATAAATCATGAAGATTCAATCAATGAAAGCGTTAAGACCATATCAAAAGATTATCCAGGAGAAGTATCTAAATATGGATCAAGTAAGCATGTGTATATATCAATCATACAAGCATATTGAATTGGAAACCTCTATCATGCATAAAGAATTAATTCACAAGCATACATCAAGGTATCATCATTAGGAACTTATAACACCACTGACAAGTTTAAAAATGAAAGGAAATGAAGTATAAAGTCAACCAAATATTATTAACATAATCAAAATAAATTCCAAGAAGAAAATAAACCAATTAACAATAAAGAGAATTAAATTTGAATCATATTAAAAAAAAAGAAAATTAACAAAAGTATAAAAATAAAGAAAATATGAGCAAATGGAAAATGGGGTGCATGGAGCAATTCAGGGGTTTTAGAAGCAATGAGCCCAGATCTGCAAGGAAATAGTTAACAAATAGCAAAAAAAAGGTGAAGCTAAGCAAAAAGGTCTAAGCCCAATGAGTTTGAGCCCAACACTTTTCAACAAACAAAAAAGGTCCACACAATGCATCAACACATGCGTGGTCGTTGGATTAAGATCAAGTGGTTCACATCACATAACTCAATATCAAACATAAGCCATTAGATCAATGAGACTCAAAAATAAAAAAGAACAAACGTTGTGATGATCAAACTCATGCGCCCTCACTCTAGTGTTTAAACACAAAGCCTAATCATGATTAAAATACTAATCTGGTGCTAAAAATACACCTGACACATCATTAATGGTTAATTTCAAATTAAATGGAGGGAAGCCATGGAAGAACACATCAAAGCTCACCTTCTTTTTCCTCATGACTTCCAAAATTGTGATTAATCAAATCTCAACAAAAATATACAAACGTACACTCATTCAAATTGTAATCAAATAAGAAATTAAACCACATCAATAGAGTTTATTTATATTTTCGGATTTCAAAGAATTTTGAGAAATAACTTAAGAACCCTAATTGTGAAAATTAAAATTAAATGATGATGTTGAAACATAAATGCACATAAGCTTAGGGTTATCATTCAACATGTCATTGCGCAAAACTCAGTATCAAGAAACATTAAAAATGGTGAAGAATCTTACCTGCTCAAAGATGCTTAAAAG
>OZ012738.1:495353258-495394389 GCA_963859935.3 Lathyrus sativus
TTAAGTCCCAGTAGACTTCTCTGGTGGGTTCGCCAGGCGAAGTTGGATAGCGAAGATTCGCCCAGCGAAGGTGCTGGCGAATGGAGGCGAATGAAGTCAGTAGCTACTGACTTGGGCTCGCTGGGAAGTCTCGTCAGGCGAAGCCTAGCGAGTGTTCGCTGAGAGAGTTCGCCAGGCGAAGGCCAGGCGAAGGTTCGCTGCGAGGGTTCGCCAGGCGAATGGAGGCGAATGTGACAGCATTTTTCCTTTGCTGTGTTGTTCATGTGGAGATGGTTTGGTTGCCTCTCATAGGTCAATACCTCTATGATGTGATATAGATATGATCTATTGTGATGATGTGTGTTGTGGGTAGCCTACGGGCGTGAATCCTAGTTGAGGTGCGATGCGTATTAATTGTGATAAATAGAAATACATGTGAATACAATGATGAATGTATGTGTATTGTCTAATGAACTTGCGAATGTTTGATGTGTATACAATTATGTGATGAGTATGCATGAGAACATGGTGGATATGTGTGCATAACTTATAATTGTATGATTGGTATTGTGATGTGTATACCTTGTATGAGATGGCATGAGATAAAGAATAAACATACTATGAAAAATGTGTTGTGGATGCATATTGTTTATGTGCGATTGTATGTTAAAATACATGAAGAATGCATGAGAGCATAATGATGGGTATGCGTGCATTGCTTGCTAGAAATGATGTTGTATCGAATTATGAATACATCGATGAATGTTATGTGAATATGTTGTGTGTGAAATCATAATGTAAATCTTGAAGAGATGAATTATTTGAATGCATGAGATTAAGATGTCGGTCTTAAGTGCATTTGTTGTGACTGATTGTACATGCATCATTTAGTCAAGAGGCAATGTCTGTTAGTTTCGTGGAAACTAGTGGCTTGTCCCAAACCTAGAAGAGTGGGTTTGAAGGCTTAGAGGACGGGCCTTTGTGGTTATCGGTCTAGAAGAGTGGACCCGGTTTAATGTAAAAACTGAAAAAAGATAACGGGTTATCGGTCTAGAAGAGTGGACCCGGTTTAATGTAAAAACCGAAAAAAGATAACGAGAGTCGGTACCGCATTGCATGAGTTGCATTGAGTTATTGAGTCACATTGATATATGACATATGCATGAAGAGATGCTTATGTGTGAATGATGAGATTGTGGAAATTGTAAGTGTATGCATAATGTGGAAGTGCTTTGTGAATATCCAGGTTTGTCTATATATGTGTGGTAAATATATATGACTAAGAGAATAAAGTGTGGTGAGAAATGTGAATATGTGTTATATGACTACCTATATATATATAATCTTATGCTTTGATTATTATGGTTATGTTTCTCACCCTTCTGCTGTTTTATAATGCTCTATGAGGCATTGCAGATTAGGATGCTGGAGTCCTTTTGTGAAGTTAGTCTTCATTCTTTTGAGTCGGCTGCTCTGATATGTAACACTGGGTAGTTAGACTAGTATAGTCATTCTTTTGTGATACATTGCGATGTATCAGCTGATGTGGTTTTGTAATCTAACTGATATGATGCATTAACCTGGATGACTTATGTGCATTTGAATTTATATTTTGGAACTGATTAAATGATGTTATCTTCCGCTCAAGTTAAATGTTGAAATGTGAATTCTAAAACTACGAAATTGTTACATATTTTATGGAGCAAAATGTTAAAGAGTTTCGTTGGTGAAATTGTGGCACTCTTCTTTTATACCTTATTATAAAACCTTTTTTTTACTCTGATAATTTGTATGTGCTTAATTTTTTTATATGCATTTATTTGGGGTATAGAAGGGGGTGTTACAATAGTGGTATCAGAGCCTGGTCGGTCCGTCCGGCCAAGTGTTAGAGTGTTTTTCCCTGTGTGTTATTGATATGCGTGTGTTGCATTATCAATATTGGTTGTTCTTACGTGGTTCTGTTGCTGGAATTAGTAAGATGGTTGCAGGAAGGAACGACGAAGCGATTGCGGAGGCATTGACGAGATTGGCGGGGGCAATTGGGCAGAATCCTCCGGCCAATGTGAATGAGAGGAATCATGCTGATGATGGATTCCGTGCTTTGGGGAAATTCCAAAAGAATAACCCTCCGGTCTTCAAGGGAACTCATGAACCGGACAAGGCACAAATTTGGTTGAAAGCTGTGGAAAAGATTTTACGAGTTATGAATTGCTCGGATGCACAGAAGGTGCAGTTTGGGACTCATATGCTCGAAGAAGAAGCTGAAGATTGGTGGGGTAATACTCGCCAAAGATTTGAGGAAGATGATATTGTGATTACTTGGGATTTGTTTAGAGAAACCTTCCTGGAGAAGTATTTTCCAGAGGATGTGCGGGGGAAGAAAGAGATAGAATTTCTTGAGTTGAAGCAAGGTAATTCGACGGTTGCTGAGTATGCGGCGAAATTTGAGGAGTTGATCAAATTTTGTCCTCACTATAATACTGGTAATGCTGAGAGGTCTAAGTGCCTCAAGTTTGTAAACGGTTTGAGACCCGAGATTAGACAAGCTATTGGATATCAGGAAATCAGGCGGTTTTCTGAGTTGGTTAACAAGAGCAGAATTTATGACGAAGACAGTAGGGCTAGGTCCAGCCACTACAAGAGTCTCAGTGACAAGAAAGGAAAGGGACAATTCAGAGGAAAACCTTACGTGACTCCTGCTGATAAGGGGAAACAAAAGGTTGGTTTTGGCAAGAGGCCAAGTGGGGGAGTTTCTACCCCGGTTAGGTGTTACAATTGTGGTGAAGCGGGGCATCGTGCTCCGGAGTGCAAAAGTGTTGATCTAAAGTGTTTTAAGTGTGGCAAGCCAGGCCATAAGGCTCTAGAGTGTAGAAGCGGTGCGGGTGTTACTTGCTATAACTGTGGTGAGCGAGGGCACATCAGTACCAAGTGCGATAAGCCGAAGAAGAATCAAGGGAGCGGGAAAGTGTTTGCTCTATCTGGATCTGAGACTGCTAGCGACGATCGATTGATCCGAGGTACGTGCTTCATTCATGGTACACCTTTGATCGCTATAATTGATACCGGAGCTACGCATTCTTTTATTTCTTTGGATTGTGTTAGAAGGTTAAATCTTGAGTTGTCTGTGATTGGTGGCGGTATGGTTATTGATACTCCTGCTATGGGTTCGGTAACTACACCGTATGTTTGCTTGAATTGCCCGTTGAGTATTTTCGGTAGAGATTTTGGGATTGATTTAGTGTGTCTTCATTTGGATCAACTGGATGTCATTCTTGGAATGAATTGGTTAAAATTCAATCGTGTGTATATTAACTGTTTTGACAAAACGGTTATTTTTCCCGATTCGGATGTTGAAAGGGATTTGTTTATGACGAGGAAACAAGTGAAGGAATCGGTACAAGATGGGGCTAAGGTATTTATGCTCATGGCAACTTTGAGGACTAGTGAAAGTGAAGAGATTGAGGCTTTGCCCATTGTTAGAGATTTTCCGGAAGTATTCCCTGACGAGATAAAGGATTTACCGCCGGAGCGAGAAGTAGAGTTTTCGATAGATTTGATTCCTGGAACTAGTCCGATATCGATGGCTCCATATCGTATGTCGGCCTCAGAGTTAAAAGAGTTGAAGAGTCAACTTGAGGATTTGCTTGAAAAGAGGTTTATTCGTCCGAGCGTGTCACCGTGGGGTGCACCGGTGTTGTTGGTTAAGAAGAAAGAGGGTTTTATGAGGCTCTGTGTGGATTACAGACAGTTGAACAAGGTGACTATTAAGAATAAGTATCCACTTCCAAGGATTGATGATCTGATGGATCAGTTGGTTGGTGCGAGCGTGTTCAGCAAAATTGATCTGAGATCTGGGTATCATCAGATCCGTGTGAAAGCTGAGGATATTCAGAAGACGGCCTTTCGGACGAGGTATGGACACTATGAGTACTCCGTGATGCCATTTGGTGTGACTAATGCACCGGGTGTATTTATGGAGTACATGAATAGGATTTTCCATCCTTATTTGGATAAGTTTGTGGTGGTGTTTATCGACGACATCTTGGTTTATTCGAAGAGCGAAGGAGAGCATGCCGAGCATCTGAAGATTGTGTTATCTGTGCTGAGAGAGAAGCAGTTGTTCGCGAAGCTTTCTAAGTGTGAATTTTGGTTGAAGGAAGTTAGTTTCCTTGGTCATGTGATTTCTAGTAGTGGTGTTGCGGTTGATCCGTCGAAGGTTGAAGCGGTGTCGCAATGGGAGACTCCGAAGTCAGTTTTTGAGATCAGAAGTTTTCTTGGTTTAGCCTGTTATTATCGGAAGTTTATTGAAGGATTTGCTAAGTTATCATTGTCGTTGACGCAGTTGACTAGGAAAGGTCAAACCTTTGTTTGGGACGCCAAGTGTGAAGCGAGTTTTCAAGAACTTAAGCGAAGGTTGACGACATCTCCTGTTTTGATTCTGCCAAATCCAGAAGAACCATTCGTTGTGTATTGTGATGCTTCTTTGATGGGTTTAGGAGGTGTGTTGATGCAGAATAACCAAGTTGTGGCTTATGCTTCGAGGCAACTCAAGGTGCATGAGAAGAATTATCCGACGCATGACTTAGAGTTGGCCGCCGTTGTGTTCGTGTTGAAACTTTGGAGGCATTATTTGTTTGGTGCGAGGTTTGAAGTGTTTAGTGACCACAAGAGTTTGAGGTATCTTTTTGATCAAAAGGAATTGAATGCGAGACAAAGAAGATGGCTTGAACTTTTGAAGGATTATGATTTTGGCTTGAATTACCATCCGGGTAAAGCGAATGTTGTAGCGGATGCATTGAGTCGGAAATCATTGCATATGTCGGCGTTGATGGTGAAAGAGTTAGAATTGGTCGAGCAATTTCGAGATTTGAGTTTGGTATGTGAGAGAACTTCTTTTGGATTTAAGTTGGGTATGTTAAAGCTTACGAGTGGTATTTTGGACGAAATTCGAGAAGGACAGAAATCGGATTTGAGTTTAGTTGATCGGTTGACTTTAATCAACCAAGGCCAAGGTGGTGATTTTCGGATTGATGAGAATGGTATTATGAGATGTCGGGATCGAGTTTGTGTTCCGAACATGGTTGAGCTTAAGAAGAGCATCCTTGAGGAAGGACATCGTAGCGGATTGAGTATTCATCCGGGTGCTACTAAGATGTATCAGGATTTGAGGAAAGTATTTTGGTGGCCTAGTATGAAGAAGGATATTGCGGAATTTATGTATTCTTGTTTGACTTGCCAGAAGTCGAAGATTGAGCATCAGAAGCCATCGGGTTTGATGAAGCCGTTGTTTATTCCTGAGTGGAAATGGGATAGTATCTCCATGGATTTTGTATCAGGTTTGCCGAGGACGCCGAGTAATTTTGAGGCTGTTTGGGTTATCGTGGATAGGTTGACTAAATCTGCTCACTTTATTCCTATGCGTATGGATTACTCTTTGGAGAAGTTGGCTAAGTTGTATATTGAGAGGATTGTGTGTCTGCATGGTATTCCGTTAAGTATTGTTTCAGATAGAGATCCGCGGTTTACTTCGAGATTTTGGGAGAGCCTGCAGAGTGCTTTGGGTACTAAGTTGCGTTTGAGTTCAGCTTATCATCCGCAGACTGATGGTCAGACGGAGAGGACGATTCAGTCGCTTGAAGATCTTTTGAGAGCTTGTGTATTGGAAAAAGGAGGAGCTTGGGACAGCTACTTGCCTTTGATTGAGTTTACCTACAACAACAGTTTCCATTCGAGTATTGGTATGGCACCATTTGAGGCGTTGTATGGTAGGAGGTGTAGGACACCATTGTGTTGGTTCGAGTCCGGAGAGAGTTCTATTGTTGGACCCGAGTTAGTTCAACAGACTACTGATAAGATCAAGATGATTCAAGAGAAGATGAGAATTACTCAGAGTCGTCAGAAGAGTTATTATGACAAGAGGAGGAAGGCACTTGAATTTCAAGAGGGAGATCATGTGTTTCTTCGAGTCACTCCGATGACAGGTGTTGGTAGGGCACTGAAGTCGGGCAAGTTGTCGCCGCGTTTCATTGGTCCTTATCAGATTTTGCAAAGGATAGGAGAAGTGGCCTATCGTGTGGCTTTACCACCGTCGCTTGCTAATCTTCACGACGTATTCCATGTATCTCAGTTGAGGAAATACATTGCGGATCCGTCTCATGTAGTCCAAATAGATGATGTGCAGGTGAGAGATAACCTGACTGTTGAGGCATCACCTATGCGGATTGAGGATCGGAAATTGAAGCAGCTTCGAGGTAAAGAGATTGCTTTAGTAAAGGTCGCTTGGGGAGGACCGGCTGGTGGAAATGTCACTTGGGAGCTTGAGAGTCGGATGAGAGAGTCTTATCCAGAGCTGTTTGAATCAGGTAACATTTTCGAGGACGAAAATTCCTAAGTGGGGGAGGGTTGTAACAGCCCAAATTTCATTAAATAATTAATTATAGTAATTAATTGATTTAGTGGGGTTTTTATTAATGTTGGAATTAATTTTTATTAATTGGTATGGATAGAAAATTAAGAAGGAATTGGAGAGGAAGGAAAATGAAGGAAATATATAAGAGAGAAAGAAAAGAAAAGAAAGATAGAAAACATTTGGAAAGAAAGAGGAAAGAAGAAGAAAGGAGAGAAAGAGAAGAGAAGAAGAGGAAAAGTGGAAATCATCAAGAACCAACATCAAAGCTCCGATTAATCGAGGTAAGGGTGAGAAATGTTTCTATTTGATCAATGTATGATGTTATGTATGTTGGGTTGGGGTTTTGGTAGAGTTTCCATCACTTTCCAATTAGGGAAAAAGTTGGAATAATCGGTAGATTGATGATTTAATCGGTTGAAATTGAGCAATAATGCCGTAGAATAGTCGGGTAACATGTATTGATGTTGTTTGTACTGATTTGGGTGTGTAAGAGAAGGTTGATGATGGATTGGTGAAGGAGAAGACAGAATAGGGTTCTGTTCTGTGCAGGTTCGCTGGCTCTCGCCAGGCGAGCGAAGGCGAAGCTTCGCCAGGCGAAGCCTAGCGAATGTTGGCGAATAATTATATTTAAGTCCCAGTAGACTTCTCTGGTGGGTTCGCCAGGCGAAGTTGGATAGCGAAGATTCGCCCAGCGAAGGTGCTGGCGAATGGAGGCGAATGAAGTCAGTAGCTACTGACTTGGGCTCGCTGGGAAGTCTCGTCAGGCGAAGCCTAGCGAGTGTTCGCTGAGAGAGTTCGCCAGGCGAAGGCCAGGCGAAGGTTCGCTGCGAGGGTTCGCCAGGCGAATGGAGGCGAATGTGACAGCATTTTTCCTTTGCTGTGTTGTTCATGTGGAGATGGTTTGGTTGCCTCTCATAGGTCAATACCTCTATGATGTGATATAGATATGATCTATTGTGATGATGTGTGTTGTGGGTAGCCTACGGGCGTGAATCCTAGTTGAGGTGCGATGCGTATTAATTGTGATAAATAGAAATACATGTGAATACAATGATGAATGTATGTGTATTGTCTAATGAACTTGCGAATGTTTGATGTGTATACAATTATGTGATGAGTATGCATGAGAACATGGTGGATATGTGTGCATAACTTATAATTGTATGATTGGTATTGTGATGTGTATACCTTGTATGAGATGGCATGAGATAAAGAATAAACATACTATGAAAAATGTGTTGTGGATGCATATTGTTTATGTGCGATTGTATGTTAAAATACATGAAGAATGCATGAGAGCATAATGATGGGTATGCGTGCATTGCTTGCTAGAAATGATGTTGTATCGAATTATGAATACATCGATGAATGTTATGTGAATATGTTGTGTGTGCAATCATAATGTAAATCTTGAAGAGATGAATTATTTGAATGCATGAGATTAAGATGTCGGTCTTAAGTGCATTTGTTGTGACTGATTGTACATGCATCATTTAGTCAAGAGGCAATGTCTGTTAGTTTCGTGGAAACTAGTGGCTTGTCCCAAACCTAGAAGAGTGGGTTTGAAGGCTTAGAGGACGGGCCTTTGTGGTTATCGGTCTAGAAGAGTGGACCCGGTTTAATGTAAAAACTGAAAAAAGATAACGGGTTATCGGTCTAGAAGAGTGGACCCGGTTTAATGTAAAAACCGAAAAAAGATAACGAGAGTCGGTACCGCATTGCATGAGTTGCATTGAGTTATTGAGTCACATTGATATATGACATATGCATGAAGAGATGCTTATGTGTGAATGATGAGATTGTGGAAATTGTAAGTGTATGCATAATGTGGAAGTGCTTTGTGAATATCCAGGTTTGTCTATATATGTGTGGTAAATATATATGACTAAGAGAATAAAGTGTGGTGAGAAATGTGAATATGTGTTATATGACTACCTATATATATAATCTTATGCTTTGATTATTATGGTTATATTTCTCACCCTTCTGCTGTTTTATAATGCTCTATGAGGCATTGCAGATTAGGATGCTGGAGTCCTTTTGTGAAGTTAGTCTTCATTCTTTTGAGTCGGCTGCTCTGATATGTAACACCGGGTAGTTAGACTAGTATAGTCATTCTTTTGTGATACATTGCGATGTATCAGCTGATGTGGTTTTGTAATCTAACTGATATGATGCATTAACCTGGATGACTTATGTGCATTTGAATTTATATTTTGGAACTGATTAAATGATGTTATCTTCCGCTCAAGTTAAATGTTGAAATGTGAATTCTAAAACTACGAAATTGTTACATATTTTATGGAGCAAAATGTTAAAGAGTTTCGTTGGTGAAATTGTGGCATTCTTCTTTTATACCTTATTATAAAACCTTTTTTTTACTCTGATAATTTGTATGTGCTTAATTGTTTTATATGCATTTATTTGGGGTATAGAAGGGGGTGTTACATATGAGGCCTGGGCAGACGGGGCCCTACGCGTATGATACGCAAGCCTGGGGCGTAGGAAGATGGCCATACTTTTATGGGCAGGGTTGTAGTGCAATTTTCCCGTTTTCGCGATTTCTGTCCCAATTTCGCGTGTAATGCAATTTCTCTTGATCCGTAAGACTGACATGATATAATTGGACATAGAGGAAACTAGTAATGACATTAAATAAGATAGAACATGGGATTTTTATGTGATGGTTTGTATGAGACGTGTTGGATGTTTTTGAGCCAAGATTGTCGTGTGTGGACGGTCTTGGGTTATGGTGGTAATTCCAGAGGGAATTACGGTGAGTATGTGGCTCACGTGTGATCATTGAGGATCATGAATTATGCTTGAATAATTATTATATTGTGCATAATTTTGTGTCATGTGTTCATGTCATGTTATGTGGAGATGAGCTAGGTGGGAATCCATGATGGGTGCCTAGTCTTGTCCAGACTCTATGTGGGAGTCGAGTGGAGATAAGTTGTAGTTCATAGGAACGCATATGACGTATCCAGATTCCGACGGGAATCGGGTTCTAGGGTGAACCGTATGTGATTGTGATGATACCACATGCATTGTGTCGTGTCAGTTGAGTCACATTACATATATATATATATATATATATATATATATATATATATATATATATATATATATATATATATATATATATATATATGATTGAATATGGGTTGAGTATGTCGAGTATTGGTGTGGCACTTGTACGTCCATTGTCATGGTATGATTAATGTGATTTGTGTGATAACTACTCCTTAGCATGTGATTTTCGCCATGTATTATTGAATGTAGTTCTCACCCCTTTTCTGTTTGTTGCGTATGTGCTCCTTGGTGAGTACAAATGATCAGGTACCTAAGTAGTGCTTGGAGCATGTGTTGCTATTTGATCGAGTCTTAGGAGTCGCTTTGATATGTATCACGGACAGGATGGGGATTTCTTTATTTCTTCATGTTACTTGTTATTCATTTGTTATGTATCATGTTTGTTTCAATTGTTGTTGAACCATGTGTTATGTGAGGATTTGATGTAATTAGGGCTTTAATGCCAAACTGTTGATTTGATTCTGCTGTTTAATCAAATTATTTATTTTTATTAATAAATGAGATATGAAGTGATTTTATACTTCATGATGATGTTTTTGAATGTGGCATCCTATGTGTGTATCTCTGATTTATTTCCGCAATTTTTCGTATTTTCAATTATTATACGAATGGGTAGAGTAGGGTGTTACACTTCATGCTTAAACCCCACAGGTTCAAGACTTCCTTCTCAAGTCCAACAGATTCAAGTCTTCCTTTTTATATTCCACAAATCCAATATTTCCTTGCTTAAACCCCTCAGGTTCAAGACTTCTGCTCATACTCCTCGAGTACAAGACTTCCCTGCTCAGATTCCTCGAATCCAAGACTTCTACTTAGACCTTCAGCCCAAGACTTTTCTTGCTTAATCAACAAATGATCAAGACTTCAATGATTAAGCACATAGAAAAATACTTACTTGGCTCAAGCCCACAACACGAGACTTTGATGATCAAGCACATAGCAAGGGAGTTTCTTTCTAAACTACTAAACACAATCTGTTTAGCATAATAGACAATAAGGTGTACTTGATACAATAAAAGGTACATGGAAATAACTATAACAAAGATCATAGCTCTTAAGATTTCTAAGATATTCAATGTTTAAGAAATCTTAATGATTTGTATAATTTACAACAAATGACCGAAATTTTACATCCTCGATTGCGTTGCCATTGTTGATCTTGCTATTCATCCATTTTGATAGAAGCGTGAAACATTTCTTTCTTCTTGGCTCTCTTTTATTATTTTCCTTGTTTTTTATTCCAGATTGAATCTTCAGCTACTTATATAGCAGTTGTAGAATGATAGTCGTTGGAAGAGATAAGTTGTACAAGTGTCTTTATTACTCCATATTACAAGAGACGTTGAAGATAGATACACCAAAAGATCTTTATCCATTGTGTAACTATTTTAACCATAACATCTTCCTTGTAATCTTGTATTATAGATCTGTTGAGAATGGACATCCGTAAAGAATGTCAACTCTTTTTGAGCCATGTGAACACAGACTCTAGTTGACAAACTGATTTGACATTACAGCTTGCTTTCTGCAGTACTGATAACTTAACTTTGTCACTAGTTCTGAATGATCACCAGAAGTTGATACATTCAATAAGTGTAGATATAATATATTTTTCTTCTGATGCAGATATCTTCAGCTTCAGAGTCTATGCTAATCTATATTATCATGCTTCACTTAAATATCATTCTTCAGTTCTGAACCACCAGAAGCCAATAACTCAGCTTCTCTCAAATGCGTCCTTTCATCAAATTCTGAATAAATTCTTCTCAAGCTTTAGAACCTGCATACTTAGAACACACGTTAGATAAAACCATTGTTCTTTCAATACTTTTGTTATCACCAAAACCCTAAGGAATACTTGTCATGAACAAATCTTGTTTAACAATCTCCCAATTTTTTATGATGACAAACTTAAGTATTTAAGAAAAATGTTGGGCTATTTTAATTTACTTGGTAACATCAAAGCCTGAGGTTTGTAAGCTCCCCCTAAGTTCTATATTCAAGAAAACTAAATTATATCTCCCGGGTAAAACAAATAACTGAAATAACAAAAATTTAAAAAATAATAAATGAATAATAATTAAAATCAGAACGGGTTACGAGTTCAAATTCTCATTAAATACTTTTATATATTTCTCCCCCTTTTGTCACATCAGAAGAAAAAAAAGAGAAGAAAATGAAAATAAATACTTTCGTAAATGTAAAGCAGACCATTATTACTTGATCAGCTCCCAAGGAAGAGAAAACGATTCAAGTAACAGAGCATTAAAAGCATGTATAGTACATCATTAATAGTTATTGGTCGTAACACTTCCAAGATCAATAAAAGGATTTTTATTCCTTCGTTTAGGTTACCCGTACTCTACTATAAAAGTAACCAAAGCATAAGTCTTTTCCATCAACATCCTTCAGAGCAACATGGAAGCAACATCTGAGAGTACCATCATCTCTACCATAACATAGATTTCAGAGGATGCTACGATTCTGGAAACACAAAGTCCACAGAAACCAGGGCATCCCGGTGGACTAAAAGCTACAAACAATAGGTCTAGGAAAAAATTAGGGATAAAAAAAGCAACAAAAAGAAAAAGAGAGGCCATCAAAATCCTCAGCAAAAACAAAAACAAGATGAGGTGACCACCATATCAAGAATCAAAAGATCACCAAAATTCTTCACAAAAAAACAAAATTTTGTGACTACCAAACAAAAGTATGTGACTGCAACCTCCAAATAAAACCTCATTAGTTCTTAAGCGATCTCATCTTCACTGACAAAACCCTCTTGGAAGTTGAATGTGAAGGAAAATTGCGATCTAAACGCAGCGGAAAACAAAAATTTTCCTTTAGTGATCCTCACGAATGAGCATGGTCAGTGATAGAATCGTTACCTCTTTGTGGCGATTCAGATCTTTGATGCAGCGATCACAAGCGTTGATGAAGTGCAACGCCTCTACTCAGTCCACACGAACAGCTTCCGGTCACAGTGCTAGCTGCTTACGAACGGAATTATTTGAGTGAGAAAAGAGAATCAAAAACGAAATTGCATCAAGTGAAAGCTTCATCACAAGGGTTCCTTTTATAGACTCTCTTGTGGGCTGCGGGCTAAAACCCTAATTCACATGATCCATAATAATATTATATATTATTATAATAACTATTATTATAATAAATATATTTATTTTATTATTATTTTATAACCATTATAAAATAACAATAATTATTATTATATTATCCGAATTTCTATTTTTCACTTAAGTGCACCGTACCTTACGGTGTTCCTTTGATTTCTCTATCTCTCATCAAACTGTCCTTATGTGTGTGACCCTGTAGGATTTCGTAACGTTGGTAATTATATTAAATTATATATATATTTAACATAATAAACAGTAAGCGGTATCTAGCAACACATCACTGCTACCCAAGTCACGAAAATGTCATGTGATCTGACAAAACCTTTTTCGTGATAATATATGTTTGTACAATTACCCTTTTGCCCCTATGTCTATATTGAACACAAGGCATACACTGTGTCATCCTTGTCCAGTTCAATATTGGGCCCTTAGACATTTCTCCTGTTATGCAGGATTGGCAAATTCCATCTAGGACACTCATGTCCCTCAGCATGCTTCGTGGAGTGCCCATCAACTGTCTTTATGATCATCCAGTTACGGATAATGTTTGATCAGCAATAAAGCACCCGACTCTACATCTAGGGTCCATAGTGGTTTCAGGTCGAAGGGTGGTAATACACCATTATCACCATGAGAATAACTTATGACACTTTGCATAACATACTATGTAGTATTCTCATAGCGGGTCAATCCGGTATAAATATTACTCCTAATATTTATACCTATGTCAAGACTTGATAACTCTTTATCCATGATCCATGAGATGTGATCATCAGTCTATCTTCATAATAGTCTCAATGCTTTTAATGTTATCCCACTTTGCAATAAAGCTTGACTATGGATATTTTAAGAATAATGTCTTTATGTTTAATGGGATCTCATGATTAAGTCACACTTAACATTTCATTAAACAGACTAACTATTCTAGGGACTTTATTATTCTGAAAGACAAACATAATAAAGAAATGCCTTTTATTATTAAACGAATAATCTGATACAAGTACCAAAAAGTATTGGCCTCTAGGGCTTACACCAACAATCTCCCACTAGCACTAGAGCCAATTAGGCATACCCCTAATACCCATAGATCTAGTATGACCATCATGCTTCTGTTGCGCAAGAGGCTTTGTTAATGGGTCAGCGATATTGTCAAGTGTAGGTACTCTGCATATCTTCACATCTCCCCGATCGATTATCTCTCGAATGAGGTGATAACGCCTAAGTATGTGTTTGGATCGTTGGTGAGATCTAGGCTCCTTAGCTTGTGCGATAGCACCGTTGTTATCACAATATAAACCAATGGGATCCACAATGCTAGGGACTATGCCAAGTTCACTAATGAACTTCTTGATCCAAACAGCTTCCTTTGCTGCATTTGAGGCAGCAATATACTCGGCCTCAGTTGTAGAATCAGCAACTGTTTCTTGCTTTGAACTTTTCCAGCTCACAGCGCCACCATTGAGACAGAACACATAACCAGATTGTGATCTAAAATCATCCTTATCTGTCTGGAAGCTAGCATCAGTGTAACCAATTACATCAAGCTCTTCCTGACCTCCATATATCAAGAATGAATCCTTAGTCCTTCTCAAGTACTTAAGGATATTCTTGACAGCTACCCAGTGAGCATCACCGGGATCAGATTGGTACCTACTCGTTGCACTTAATGCATACGAGACATCTGGTCGAGTACATAACATGGCATACATGATAGATCCTATTGCAGATGCATATGGAATCTTATTCATGCGATCCCTTTCTTCCTTAGTTGAAGGGGATTGTGTTTTTGATAAACACAGACCATGTTGCATAGGTATGAATCCTTTCTTGGAATCATGCATATTAAAGCGTCTCAACACTTTATCTATGTATGTACTCTGACTTAGGCCAAGCAGTTTTTGTGATCTATCTCTATAGATCCTAATTCCTAATATATAGGCTGCTTCACCTAGGTCTTTCATAGAAAAACAATTCCCTAACCAAGTTTTCACTTGTTGCAAGGTAGGGACATCGTTTCCAATGAGTAATATGTCATCTACATATAATACCAGAAACACGATCATGCTCCCACTAACCTTCTTGTAGACACAAGGTTCATCTTCATTTTTGATGAATCCATATTGTCTTACGGTTTCATCAAAACGAAGATTCCAGCTTCTGGAAGCTTGCTTCAATCCATAGATTGATCGCTGTAACTTGCATATCTTTTGGGCATCTTGTGGTATGTCAAATCCTTCAGGTTGTGTCATGTACACATCCTCAAGAAGATTCCCATTAAGGAAAGCAGTTTTGACATCCATCTGCCATATTTCATAATCATGATATGCAGCGATGGCAAGTAAAATCCGAACAGATTTAAGCATTGCAACTGGTGAAAAGGTTTCATCATAGTCAACCCCATGAATTTGTTTATAGCCTTTTGCAACCAGTCTTGCTTTATAGGTATGTACCTTACCATCCATGTCAGTCTTCTTCTTGAAGACCCACTTGCATCCTATAGGGTTAACTCCTATAGGAGGTTCTACCAAGGTCCAAACCTGGTTTGTGTACATGGAATCCATTTCAGATTTCATGGCTTCTAGCCACTTCTCAGACTCAGGACCAGTTATGGCCTCTTTGTAGGTCACAGGCTCATCTTGATCCATGAGTAATACATCACCCTGATCACTTATGAGATATCCATATCTCTCAGGTTGGTGACGTATCCTGCTTGACCTACGCTGGTCTTGTTCTTCTTGAGCAGGTTGCTCTTCCACAACTACTTGTGTTTCCCGCTCTAGTTCCTCCATAGGTGTTTCAATGTTTTGTGATTCTTGAATTTCTTCAAGCTCTATTTTCCTCCCACTGTTTCCTTTGGAAATAAAATCCCTTTCCAGAAAGACTCCAGTTCGAGCGACAAACACTTTGCCCTCAGAAGGATTGTAGAAGTAATATCCTCTTGTTTCTTTAGGATACCCCACAAATAAGCATTTGTCAGATTTGGGCTCAAGCTTGGTTGAAATTTGTCGTTTGACGTAAACCTCGCAACCCCAAATCTTCATGTAAGACATATGTGGTTTCTTACCACTCCATATCTCATATGGTGTCTTATCAACCTTTTTGGATGGAACACGGTTAAGTGTGTAAGCTGCTGTTAATAATGCATGTCCCCAAAAGGAGTTTGGAAGATCGACGTGACTCATCATGGATCGGACCATGTCTAACAAGGTTCGATTTCTTCTCTCAGATACACCATTCCATTGTGGTGTTCCAGGAGGAGTAAGTTGGGATAGAATCCCATACTCTTTTAGATGGTCATCAAATTCTAGGCTTAAATATTCACCGCCTCGATCTGATCGAAGAACTTTAATATTCTTACCTAGTTGGTTTTGTACTTCATTCTTGAATTCCTTGAACTTTTCAAAGGACTCAGATTTGTGTTTCATTAAATACACATATCCGTATCTACTGAAGTCATCAGTAAAAGTGATGAAGTACTGAAAACCTCCTCTGGCTGGTATGTTCAGTGGTCCACATACATCAGTATGTATGAGTGCCAAAAGATCATTAGCCCTTTCACCTTTTCCTGTGAATGGGGATTTTGTCATCTTTCCAATTAAACAAGATCTGCATGTCTCGTATGATTCATAATCAAAAGAGTCCAAGAGTCCATCTTTATGGAGTTTGGAAATGCGTTTCTCATTTATGTGGCCTAATCGACAGTGCCAAAGGTAAGTTGGATTCAACTCATTAGGTTTCAACCTTTTAGTATTAATGTTATAAATTGGCATTTCAAGATCAAGGACATATAGTCCATTATTCATTTTTGCAGTAGCATAGAATATATCATTCAAATAAATGGAGCAACAATTGTTCCTTATTATGAATGAAAAACCAAACTTGTCCAAACAAGAAACGGAAATAATATTCCTGCTAATTGCAGGTACATAATAACAGTTCTCTAACTGAATTATTAAACCACTAGGTAAAGTTAAAACATAAGTTCCTACAGCTAAAGCAGCAACCTTTGCTCCATTGCCAACTCGTAGGTCAACTTCACCTTTTGCCAAATTTCTACTCCTTTTTAGTCCCTGCACATTAGTACAAATGTGAGAACCGCATCCAGTATCTAATACCCATGATGCAGAAGTAGATAAATTAATTTCAATAACAAAAATACCTGAATTTGAAGTCTCTACTCCATTATTCTTATCTTCCAGGTACTTTGGGCAATTTCTCTTCCAATGTCCGGTCTTACCGCAATGGAAGCAAGTGCCCTCCTTTGCTATTCCTCCACTAGGCTTCAAAACAGGAGGAGTGGGTTTGGGTTTGGCAACTTCCTTGCCTTTCCCTCTACCACCCTGTTTGATGGGCCTCTTGTTCTGTTTCTTTCCATTACTGACCATCAGAATGGATTTCCCTTTTGTCTTCATATTCTGCTCAGCAGTTCTCAACATGCCTAGCAGTTCTGGAAGACTTTTGTCCAAGTCATTCATATTGAAATTCAGGACAAACTGACTGAAGCTCTCTGGCAACGATTGCAAGATCAGATCAATCGCAAGTTCCTTTCCAAGGGGAAACCCTAATCTGTCAAGGTTCTCCACATACCCAATCATCTTGAGTACATGGGGACTTACAGGGGCTCCCTCAGCTAACTTGCTGTTAAAAAGGGACTTTGAAACCTGAAACCTCTCATTTCTTGCTTGCTCTTGATAAAGCGTTTTCAGATGTCCGATCATATCGAACGCAGACATGTTCTCGTGTTGCTTTTGCAACTCAGAGTTCATGGTAGCAAGCATGAGGCAAGCAGTTTCATTGGCATCATCGAAATGCTTCTTATAAGCATCTCTTTCTGCCTTTGGTGCAGAACTAGGAGGTTCCTCCTCAGGAACTGGTGTCTCCAAGACATACAGCTTCTTATCGTGCTTGAGGACAATCCTCAGATTACGGTGCCAATCCAGGAAATTTGTCCCAGACAATTTTTCCTTATCTAGGATGGATCGCAAAATATTGTTCGATGTGTTTGTTGTCATGGTAATCTACAAGAAAAATATGAAAATATAAGTATCATTAAAACAACATATTTAATTAGGCCTTTAATCAAATATGCTCCCACTATTTTATTCAAAACAAATGACCCTCATCATTTGATTCGGAAAATCCCGTTGGAAGACTTTCTAGTGGGTCGAGATCCATGTTTCACTTTGTTTTAAGTCAGCGTTAGGCTGATTACACAAAACTAAGTTATTTAGGTAGGAACTCCTTCCAATTGTATCTCATACAACTCTCGAATATTTTCAATTGGGTGAATAACTCCTTATTCTGATCCATCACATGAATCATTCCCAATTCTTGCTTCTAAACATATATAATCTTATTATAATTTGTTTAGTTAAGTTTGACCCATTGTTTTAGCAATTGGATATTACAATTATCCCATCACACCTTACTAATATAGAACATGCACCTCGCGTAGGCGAAACCTACAATGCTCGATACTAGTCTTGATGAGTGCTAAAAATTGGAAAGCATAAACTTAATATTTAATTTTGAGGGAACTTGTTATTAGTTTGATCTCACCGGCTTAACATGCAAAACGTCTCTCACATGCATCAACATACAAGTACATGCATCAACATACATATAAAAAGATACAATTATGGCCCCTAACGCAATTGTTCTCTCAAGCCAATGAGAGAACCTAAGCTAACCTAATAACGATCTAAGCTTCTCCAAGCATGATCTCCAAGGTTATCCTCCTTTAATATTGAATACTTCCTTTTTTTTTTCATAACATAATATTACATTACATATAAGAAAACTCGTTTTACATACGAGGGAGTGAGATGAGAAAAGAAGTTACATAAAGAGATTGAGAGAGAGGCACGACACGCAGGCCGTATTCAAAAATCCCAAAACAACAATAAAGGAAAACTAAGGCCATAACTGATCACCACAAATAAATAATAATAAACACACTTTTATTATTAGTTTAAAATTCCGATAATTAAATAAACTAAATTAAATTTCGACTGATTGATCACACTTTGCGGCAATACAACACTTGTACTGCCATTAATCCTAATGCAACAATTTCATGCCGTCAAACACAACTCGATTGATAACTCAATATGATAGATCAACATGTCATTGCTTCACCATACTAACGTCGGATTCCGAAGCGAATGAAAGTGATGATCTTTCAAAAGAATTACAATCCTTATGTGATTGAATGGATGAAATCAAAACAGTATATCCCATATACCATCTTTGCATCAGAATTTCTTATATCTTATATAAAAGTGATCGATCTAATTGTGTAACCTATGGATGATCAATGTATCGCACAACTTCACCATACTAATGTCGGATTCCGAAGCATAATCAACATCAATCATCAAAATCGTACACAACAGATGCCAAATTTAATTAATCGTTTATTGTTAAATTCATTCTGTGTTTTAATCGAATCAAATACAGAAAAGACGGAAATTTAACAGCTATCAGATCCATGGTTTCGTAAGTGGCTCTGATACCACTGAAGGAAAATTGCGATCTAAACGCAGCGGAAAACAAAAATTTTCCTTTAGTGATCCTCACGAATGAGCATGGTCAGTGATAGAATCGTTACCTCTTTGTGGCGATTCAGATCTTTGATGCAGCGATCACAAGCGTTGATGAAGTGCAACGCCTCTACTCAGTCCACACGAACAGCTTCCGGTCACAGTGCTAGCTGCTTACGAACGGAATTATTTGAGTGAGAAAAGAGAATCAAAAACGAAATTGCATCAAGTGAAAGCTTCATCACAAGGGTTCCTTTTATAGACTCTCTTGTGGGCTGCGGGCTAAAACCCTAATTCACATGATCCATAATAATATTATATATTATTATAATAACTATTATTATAATAAATATATTTATTTTATTATTATTTTATAACCATTATAAAATAACAATAATTATTATTATATTATCCGAATTTCTATTTTTCACTTAAGTGCACCGTACCTTACGGTGTTCCTTTGATTTCTCTATCTCTCATCAAACTGTCCTTATGTGTGTGACCCTGTAGGATTTCGTAACGTTGGTAATTATATTAAATTATATATATATTTAACATAATAAACAGTAAGCGGTATCTAGCAACACATCACTGCTACCCAAGTCACGAAAATGTCATGTGATCTGACAAAACCTTTTTCGTGATAATATATGTTTGTACAATTACCCTTTTGCCCCTATGTCTATATTGAACACAAGGCATACACTGTGTCATCCTTGTCCAGTTCAATATTGGGCCCTTAGACATTTCTCCTGTTATGCAGGATTGGCAAATTCCATCTAGGACACTCATGTCCCTCAGCATGCTTCGTGGAGTGCCCATCAACTGTCTTTATGATCATCCAGTTACGGATAATGTTTGATCAGCAATAAAGCACCCGACTCTACATCTAGGGTCCATAGTGGTTTCAGGTCGAAGGGTGGTAATACACCATTATCACCATGAGAATAACTTATGACACTTTGCATAACATACTATGTAGTATTCTCATAGCGGGTCAATCCGGTATAAATATTACTCCTAATATTTATACCTATGTCAAGACTTGATAACTCTTTATCCATGATCCATGAGATGTGATCATCAGTCTATCTTCATAATAGTCTCAATGCTTTTAATGTTATCCCACTTTGCAATAAAGCTTGACTATGGATATTTTAAGAATAATGTCTTTATGTTTAATGGGATCTCATGATTAAGTCACACTTAACATTTCATTAAACAGACTAACTATTCTAGGGACTTTATTATTCTGAAAGACAAACATAATAAAGAAATGCCTTTTATTATTAAACGAATAATCTGATACAAGTACCAAAAAGTATTGGCCTCTAGGGCTTACACCAACAGAATGTGTGTGTCAAATTGACTGTGAACATGACTGGAGATCATTAAGAATAATGAGGTGGGTTAAAATTAAATTTTGGGTCTTATATTCTTTTGTTTTGAAAACCTTAAACCAAACCATGTTACAACCCTCAAAAGACCTAATTAAAGTAGAGTCTATTTTGAAAGCATACGACAACAAGGTTGTGTCAACCTGACTCCAAAGATCTTTGCTGATCATTTGTCTTGATACCATGTTCTCGCATCATAATTTTTACACTTTGAATGTCTAGATCAACATTGTGTCCCGATCATTGACTCATTCACTGTATATTACAACATCATCTAAATAATGATTTTGACTTCAAAACTTGCATGAGAATTGCATTAGAATTACCATTTTGAATGAACAATTTTATTTGCAAGTCAACACTTAGCATCAAGGAAGTTCCAACATTGAAAAATCAATGTGAAAGTAGCGAGGAATTCAATCATTCATAAATGATCCATTCTAAGAAAAACCACCTTAGGACTCTGTCAATCTGGGGTGAATCGCCTAAAGACTCAGTAAATATAGGGAAAATCACTTCAAGGTTCATATTGGGGAAAGCCACCTCAAAAGCATAGTAAAGTCAAACCACTCTAAGAGTCGATTATTCAAAGGTTGATTGCTTCACGAATCAAAATTCTAGGGAAAGCTATATCATGGTCTATCTTAGGGTCATATTATAACAAGTTATTTCCAAACTCCTTTCGAGGAAAAATTCTTCAAGGACCTAACAAACTAGGGTAAGATGAGCTACAAAGGGGAAAGTCTTCTCCATACCTTCAAGCAGCTCAAGCAAACCCTACCATGCATCAAAAAATGTTGAGTTAGAAATAAGTGTCGGGGGATCATCCTGGCACTCCATCAAATAACCCTTTTCCTTTTAACAAAAAACTTTGTTGCAAAAGATCCCTTCCATCCATTACCATCACAAGGGCACTTTGGAAACCCTCAAGTAATTGCATAAATCATTCTCATGCATTATTCATGTCGCTTTGCTCTAGAATCAAGCCATGCATCTCATCTCATTTATCGGGCATAACCCATAACATGAATCTGATACCATCAAAAAGCCTTGTAACACAATAATGAAAGATCAAACATCAAAAGCCCAATCTTACTTGGTATCTTAAAAGGCCCAACCTTTAATGACAAAACCCAAAATCTACATATTACATACGTTGATCATTTATCATGCCATGGACCGCTCCATACTACATGCATAAAATTAAATCTCACATCGTGCATAACAAGAGTTGTGTGTGGTGCTCACCTACAATCCTAAAGACCAGTACTTGTCTGGAAAATGTTGAAACTCTTCCAAAATCTTATGTTTATTCAGAATTTGTCAAAAATAAAGACAAATATTGTCTAGCATTTCATCTTAAAACTAGTTCACATCTAGAAATCTAATATCTGTCACCAGTTCCCGTATGGTAAAATATTTGAAAGTTAGTTCCCGTCTAACAGTAAATTAAAAAACTAGTTCTCACTTGGTAGACTATTGAAAAGTTGGTACCCGTCTAACTATAAATCAAAAACCAGTTCCCTTTTTTTAGTCAAATTTAAAATTCAATTCCCGTCTGACAGTAAATCAAAAGTCAGCTCTCGTCCGACAGTAAATCAAAACCAGTTCTCATCTAGTAGCCTATAATAAAGCCAATTCCCATTTGGTAGTCTATTTCAAAACCAGTTCTCATTTGGTAATCTATTTCAATACCAGTTCTCTTCTAGTAGTTTATTTCAAAACCAGTTTTCGTTTGGTAGTTTATTTCAAAACCAACTACCGTCCAGTAGCATATTTCAAAGTCAATTCCCGTCTAACAAAAAAACAGTTCTCGTATGGTATACTGTCAAAATTTCATTCCCATCTAACATTAAGTCAAATACTAGTTCTCGTATGGTAGCCTATTGTAAAGCTGGTTCCTGTCTGACATTCAAATTTCAAAGTCAATTCCTATATGGTAGTCTATTTTTAAAGTTAGATCTCGTAGGACAAGCAAATCAAAACCATTTCTTGTCTGGCAACTTAATCTTTTTCACCAGTTCCTGTCTGGTAGTTTATTTTTAAAATCCAACTCTTGTATGGAAGTTCACCTTCAAAGTCCAGATTTCATTGGTACACATATCCATTAACCCTATATGCATTGATCATAACATCTCATGCATCATTTCACACGTAGTATATATCCACCGAGGTAAAGCATTACACCATACAATCAAAACATGCATACACATCATGGGCTAGGATCTGAGACCTTTCACGATAGCCCAGTTCAATCCTCATCTAGGCCAAGGGTATTTCTTCGAGTGAGTTTTTACCCATCAGGTGTTCTCACTATGTATCCCCAGTAAGTCCACTGGATTTTCTCACCAAGTAGAGGTTACCCTAAAAAGTCTCCTTTAGAACTTTTCCTCTATAAAGCTTTCCCTAATAAATCTTCTCCCTAGGGATTCTTTTCTGGAATTCTTTCCCAACCAACTATTGTCTTTTGTGGTACCAGTCAACCCCCAAGTTGACGATGGTCTTGTTGACGATATAGGTATCAACATTCGTGTTGACGAATATTTGTCTTGTTGATGATGTTTTGTCTTTATATTCAACCTTCGAGTTGACATTGATCTTGTCTGTATGTTTTTAAGTCCCCGAGTTAACGGTGATCTTGCATCCTATCATAGTTTATTTGTTTTCCTAACCTCACTCTATTTCATCTCGTCTTTTTTTTATTTAATTATCTTCTACCACGAATGTACGAAGACCGTCACTACAACAAATAACGCTTTTCATAACAAAGCTTTCGACTCGAACAATAGAAAAATGAGTTATAAAGCCAAGACCTACTACTTTTTATTATTTATTAAAAACAAAAATTCTCTCTTTTTTTCCATAAAACTGAGGTAAAAAATAACTCAGTACAAGCTACGATTCCCGGCTATCACAATTTAAGATTTTATTTGTTTATAAGTGTAAATAAAATGTTCTAACCCTTCGGTTTTCTATTTAACCGAGACATAAAATAATAAGATTTTACTATAAAAGCACTTGTTAAACAGATTTTACCCTAATCCTTATTAATATGATGCCACCTTAAGCATCATTCTTTGGGATGGATTGCAAGACAGAAAGAATCTTCAATGTTCTTCTATCTTGAACAAAATATCTTTTCTACCATTGCAATCTATTTCATATAATAGTGTTGTTGTTGTTTTTGTGTATATGTAATAACATTCCTATGTTGTCAATCAAAGAAAACATTGAGAAATTTATTGCTTTTCTCGGTTGACAGGCATTGGAAAATTTATTACTAAACACGCACATTTATTTATCTTTCATGTTTTTTTTTATGTGAAAGCATTTGCCATGAAAATATTTGCTCAATATAATCTGGGATGGATTGAAAGTACAAAAAAAAATCTTTGGGTTGGAACAGATAACTTCTCAGAAATTTGAAAAAAATATAAATATAATTTTTTCCCCTTTTTTGGGACATATAACTCCTTTGAGTTGTTCTCCAAGAATCCATTGTTAAACTCTTGATTTATTTAAGTAATTTATTTTAATATTTTTTGTAAATAATATAAATATAAAAAAAAAATTTCACCTCAGTTTTAAATAGAAACTGGGAGGTATGTGGCTTGGGATGAAACTTTTATATATATATATATATATATATATATATATATATATATATATATATATATATATATATATATATATATATATATATATATATATATATATATATATATATATATATATATATATATATATATATATATATATATATATATATATATATATATATATATATATATATATATATATATATACACACACACTAGTGTCCAAACGGGTACTCTCCGCTTTTCTTAATGTGTATACGCGTCAATGCATAAATGTATTTTATTGCGCTTACATGTATATATCTTTTATGATGTTTTTGATATAGACATTCTAAATCTTATTCAAAAACCAATGCATTCAAAATACAATTTATATTGTATGATATTATTAATTTTGAATGCTTATTTATATTGAAAAATCTTATTCAATATAAATTACCGTTTGCAGAAACTTTGATATAAAGAACAAAAATCTTATTCAATATAAATTATCGTTCTTTGATATAGACACTCAAAGTCTTTGTTATTTTCTCTGTCATATTATTTATATTGAATACGGTGACGTTCTTGATGAAGTTCTTTAAGAAGAAGACCAATCATAAATTATTTATCCAAATAATTTTCTTTTTCCCTGCAGTTTTTTCAGTAGTTTAAAAATATAAGACTTAGATTAGAACTTACGCTCAAAACTCTTATAAAGAAAAAGATAGTAAAATTAATAATAATTATGTCTCCAATTCTTCATACATCCTTCCCCCTCCCTCCCTATGGCTAATAAGTTAGCGTTAGCAGAAATTTATATTGAAAAATCTTATTTAATATAAATGCCAGAAACTTTGATATAAAGAACACAAATCTTATTCATCCTAAAGAACAAAAATCTTATTCAATATAAATTACGGTTAGCAGGTATATATTCTTCTTAAAGATTTTATTGCGCTAACGCTATTTTTTGTATATTATTAATTAATGTTAATCATCGTAATTTAAAAATAGGATGCAGAAACAATAGAATGAAAGAAAAAAGAACAAAGATTTTGAATGTTCCCTTTTGGAAAAATACTATACATTATTCATCATCAATTCTTATTAAAGGTTTTTTATTTATTTAGTGCATTTGATTATACTATTGATATTTTATTTTAGTTATGTATTGCAATATTAAATTATATTTAAGAATATATTAAAAAGTAATATTAGTTTGTATTAAATTCTTTCCGTACAAATAAATATAAGAAAAAAAATAAGTACACATAAATCTTAAATGGAGAAAAGAATAATTCATTTTCTTTATTGAAAAGAAAAAACGTAACAAAAAAACAAAAGAATATACAAAAACATATATATCATTATTATAAGTAGCCACCAATTAACTAGAGTATATTTTGTTTTTAATGGTTGTCTTTTATTACAAAAAAGAGTGGTTGCACTTTTACATAATAATAAAAGAGAGTGGTAGCACTTTTACAAAAATCTGAAACGCATAGTGAGAGAGGAAAATATATATATAAGTATAGATGAGGAATTTTCCCCCTTTACTTATCTCTTACACACCATCAATCATGAATGTGTTTTATCTAATTGTAACTATCATTGAATGACAGTATTTTATCTTAAATTAATTAATATGTATTGATAGTTTAGATTTTTTCACATTGATAGGGCATAACAATTAATCTCTTTTATCTTTTATATTATCACTAATTTATATTTGTGTTGTGTTAAGAAATTATAAATTGAGATAAACAACTCTGCAGTTATATCTCGAAAAAGAGCCAGAGACTCTCATATCCCCTTTATATATACTAGCGTCCAAACGGGCACTCCTGTGCTCGTTTGTACGCTTTTTTTTAATGTGCACACGCGTCAAAATACGAACGGATATTTTGTATTTAATTTTGATTTTAATTTAAATTATTTGTATAGTAAACTTTGTAATATGCATTTCTCTTTCCCCTCAATTTCTCTCTTATAAATTTGATGAAAATATTTAGAGAGGAGTTTGCAGAGTAAACTGAACAACACGTACATCCCCTGCAAACATGTATGCTCCACACATGACTCTTCTCGTGCTTGTCTATTTTTTTAATGAGCATACATGTTTATATTATAAACAAATATTTTTTTATTTAAGTATGATTTAAATTAAATTATTTGAATACTAAGTTTTCTGATATGCATCCTTATGTTTGTAAAAAATCTTAAAATGCCATTTATTTAATTAATTAGAAGTTAAATTATTTTTCAAATTAAATTTGTAAGTAATATAACATTCATTGTGCATCTCTCTTTAACATCAAAAATAAAAATCATAAATAAAAAATTAACAACAAAATTCAACTAATTTAAAAAAGTGAATGGTTAGTGTTTCAAATTTTCAATAATTCACAATAAAAATTTTTGTCAATATTTTTATTTTATTTTCTCATACTTAAAGTTGTGTTCAATAGCAAGGTCACACATATAGACGTAAAAGATAAAATAATGGAAGTTATATATTTTTGCATCTGCCATTGTATATTTGAACGGTGTATTAAGTGTTAATAAATGTGACAATTTTTTTAAAACTGTTTTATCAAGATGCATAATTTTTTGAGGAAATGTTTTTGATTTCTATAGTACATATGAAAGTTAACCATGTACGAAATATTAAAAGTGTATGTACTAATTAAGTTTGTGAAAGATTTTCAAAGAGATTTCATTCTATACCGTTATATTACAACCTTCCGTTAAAACCATCCATAATATTTCAAAAAAAAAGAGAGAAAATAAATGAGATGATGGATCTAAAAAATGAAATGTAGATCTAAAAATGAGAATAGAAATAAGATGATAATAATTTGTTGAATTTTTTATTCGTTTATATTTTTATGTTTGTGCTCATTAAAAAATTCAATAAAAAAAATGTTAGTATGAGAAATTGATATGTAACACTCTTATCTCCTATTCTCATCTCTCCTTTTATTCTCTATGTCAAATAATGTTAACCAAATTAATAATTTTTTAATATGAAAGAAACACAAACCATCTCCAAAACTTAATTAAATTACCATACAAATAGATAGTTACAATGACAAATAACAAATCAAAAGTAAGATAGAAATAAAAATTTAAAACGAAAGAACTAACACCATTAAAAACCACATCATTCCAAAAAGTAATGCTAATGAAATAATTGTTTATATTATGAAAATCTAGATTACATACTTACATATTTTATGATGTGTTTATACTTACAATACAAATAAGTATCATTAAGAAATAAAACATAATAACAACAAAAGCAAAAAGTTAAAACTATAGTATTAATGAATAATATTTTGCAACAAAAGTAAGATATAATTTCTGAAAGAAAAATATAGTACAGTAGAAAACCACTCTTACCCATTTTGGTTGCATTAAATGCTTGTATTTTACTGTATTTTAGAGTATAAAAAATAGTGTAGTAGAAAACCACTCTTACTCAATAGTTAATAACTCTGCTTTAAAAAAAAGGAAAGTTTCATAAATGATAAAATTCTAAAAAAGACTCAATTACAGAAGTCATACAAAAATAATTATTACAAAAACAATTATCAAAAAATCTACATAACAATAATCAATTTTCTGCCATAATGAGAACGATTTCTTCTACTAGGGTGATGACGCGGTCTTGACTTGAAATAAACTTCATCTCTTTCAAAAATCAAAAGATCACTGATCAAAATTGAATAAATAAAAATATTATAGAATGAAAAAAGTTTTAAAAAATAGTATTTTTATTGAGAAAGAGATGAAATTTACATAAAGAAATAGAAGAGAATTTTTAACTTCTCTCACCACTCAGTAGTTAATGGAAGTTATATGTGTGAGATTTTTTGTGAGAGATGGAAGTTACTTTTTCAAACGGTAAACAACAAAAGTTATTAACCACTCAAAATTTTAAATTAAACTATTTTTTTTATTTGTTGATAAAAAGGATGAAGGGTAATTTTCGAATAAAAATAGGTCACTCCAAAAACTTGTATCCCCTTTATATATATACTAGCGTCCAGACGGACACTTGTCGTGCCCGTCTGTCCGCTTTTTAAATGCGAATGAATGAAAATATAAACGATATTTTTTGTTTAAATAAATTTTAAAAAAATACAATATGTAGAAGTTAATAATAAGAAGTTACATGGAAGTTAATAATAAGAAGTTATTAAGTAAATTACATAATAAAGTAAGGGTAAAAATGGTAGAAAAATAAATCACACCAAAAACTTGTATCCCCTTTATATATACTAGCGTTCAGACGGGCACTCCCGTTCCCGTCTGTCCGCTTTTTTTAATGCGCACAACATAGGAAAATAAACGTATATATATTTTGTATGAAGTATTTATCATACTTAAGTTTAATTAAAAATAATATTTTTAAATATCATCAAGCAGTCTTAAAATCAGGATGATAAATGTATATATATACTAAAATACTTTAGTGAATGAACTATATATTAATGCTACTATTATTTTAAACATATTGAATTAAATAAAGTTTAGATAAAAAAATATGTAGTCTAAACATGCTAATAATATTATTACATTTTGAAAATGATAAACAAAGTTATTCTAAATATATTAAATAATCGAATAATACAAAGTATTATTTATACTATATAATCAATAACGTTCTTTAATAGGAAGACCGAACATTAAATCTTTATTCTAAGAGTTTCTTTTTTCTGCCATTGTTTTGCGTATTAAATAAAAAATGTAAGACTCTCATATTAGAATTTTTTTAGAGAAAAAAATAGTGAAATTAATAGTAATTAGTGTAATATAGTATTTTTTTTTATCTGTTAAAGATTTGAATTAATTATTCATACATCCTTTTATCAATGTGTTATTAACCTTTAAAAAAACTACAAATACATTTTGAAATATCTCTCTATAAAATACTTTTTTTCTATTTTAAATGAAATATTTAATATCTTTTTAATCATACATTTGATTTCAAAATTTATTTTGGTTCATTAGCTTTAAAAGAAAATCCTTATTGATCTATTAGTTCTTCAAAAAGTATTATGTTATTCTTTTTGGTTTAATTAAAGACGAATTTAGCAATCAATTTTTGAATTTTTGTGTGGCTATAAGACGAAAATGATATATCATTTCAGCTAAAGAGAGAGTATTGATAATTTGGTTATGACATAAAACATAGATGTTAATATATATTTTTAGGGTTTAAAAATAGTACACTGTCAGTACATTTTCTTTTTTCTCATATTTTAATCATAGAGACCAAACATTGATATAAATTGAATTGAAAATCTATAAAACCTTAATACTTTAATTTTAGGTCTCTTGTTTTCCTATTTTATCAGTTATACCGTAAAATGTTCCTCAATCATATAAATATTTCGTAAACAAAAAATATAAATATATGTTATTTTTTTATCATATAAATAATTTAAATTTAAATTTAAATTAAACAAAATATATTGTTTATAATTAAAAAAAAGTGGCAAAGCTCTGGTGGCACTATAAAAAACCCTCTCATTTGAGAGGGTCGGGTATTCAATATTCATCCTAATACACACATACTCTGTACTTGCACTCTTTTTTCCCAATTCTTACTCAGTATTAAAGAAGTTGTCTCTTATCCACTTCAGGTTCTGATCAGCCGTCAAAATCAAAAATTATTTTGTATCTTTTTGTATCTAGGAGGATATAGTATACGATGAACTTTGTAAATGGGTTAGGATATCCCTAATACCTTTATGAATAATATTACTTTATTTATTAAAAAAGCATATGTTTTCTAAAGATACTGATATTATTTAGACTTTATCTCTATCTCTTTCACATATAAATATTTATATATGTCTCTAAAATAAATATTCATGTATATGTACTTGTAAAAGGAAATATTTCTAAAAAGTTTGTTTTAGACATGAAAATATTATATTAACATTGACTCTATACATTAAATATACAAAACCTTTAGTGAAGGATGATTTGGTTAAAAAATCTTAGTCTTTATCTTTATACTATTTCAATCTTGTCAATTAAAACTTTAATATAATTGTTAAAGAAAAAAAATGATTGTTATAAAAAAAAACTATTACTACAATGAATCATTGTCATTATTTTGTAGTTATGATTAGTGTAACACCCCCTTCTATACCCCCAATTAAATGCATATACAAATTTATCAGAGTGAAAATTTTAGAATAAGGTATAAAGGAAGAATGTCACAATTTCACCAATGAAACACTTTAACATTTGCTCCATAAAATATGTAACATTTTCATGGTTTAGAAATCACAATTCAACATTTAAATTTAAGCGGAAGATAAAATCATTTAATCATTTCCAAAATTTTAATTCACATACAAATAAGATATCCAGATTGATACATCATGTCAGGTCATTACAAAACCACACCAGCTGATACATCGCAATGTACCACAAAAGAATAAATATACTAGTCTAACTACCTGGTGTTACATATCAGAGCAGCTAACGCAAAAGAATGAAGATAACTTCACAAAAAAACTCCAGCATCCTAATCTGCAATGCCTCATAGAGCATTATAAAACAGCAGAAGGGTGAGAAATATTACCATAATAATCCATGCATAAGATTATATATATATATATATATATATATATATATATATATATATATATATAGGTATCACATAATTACATTCTACATTTCTCACCACAAATTCATTTCATAGTCATATTTATCATGTTGTAAATATAAACAAATATGAACATACCCAAACATATCCCTTCATACATATTCCCCAATCATCCAAAACCCATCATATTCACAAGCATACTTCATATATCTATGACATTTATGCTATTACCACATCATCAAACAATGCACATATATCCATGATGTGTTCCCATGCATTTCTCACAATTTATTAACCGATGCACACATATCCACGATATGTTCCCATACATCTCACAATTATTAACTGATGCACACATATCCACGATATGCTCCCATGTATCCCCCACATTTATTAACCGATGCACACATATCCACGATATGTTCCCATGCATCTCATACATTTATTAACCGATGCACACATATCCACGATATGTTCCCATGCATCTCACAATTATTAACCGATGCACACATATCCATGATATGTTCCCATGCACCCCATACATTTATTAACCGATGCACACATATCCACGATATGTTCCCATGCATCTCATACATTCATTAACCGATGCACACATATCCACGATATGTTCCCATGCATCTCACAATTATTAACCGATGCACACATATCCACGATATGTTCCCATGCACCCCATACATTTATTAACCGATACACACATATCCACGATATGTTCCCATGCATCTCATACATTTATTAACCGATGCACACATATCCATGATATGTTCCCATGCATCTCACAATTATTAACCGATGCACACATATCCACGATATGTTCCCATGCACCCCATACATTTATTAACCGATGCACACATATCCATGATATATTCCCATGCATCTCATACATTTATTAACCGATGCACACATATCCACGATATGTTCCCATGCATCTCACAATTATTAACCGATGCACATATATCCACGATATGTTCCCATGCATCTCATACATTTGCATACAACAACATACACTTGTAATTCATCGAATAATACACACATAAACATTACCATGTTCTCGTGTATTTTCTAATCGATGCAAACATTATGCATATCGCAATCTATGATTCACGCCCCAAAGGCTACCCACAGCACATACACATACAGTATATAACATTTCATTCCATTAAGGATCGAACGCGATCGAACCACAACACAACCTAGAATGAAATCACAGCAAAATGAAATCCTGTCATGTTCGCCACCACCTCGCTAGGCGGGCACCTGGAGAACGCTCGCTACCTGTTCGCCTAGCGAACAAGCTCGCGAACCCCAACAGAAGCTACTGGAGGGCTTCGCTACCTGCTCGCTGCAGCGAGCTTCCCAGCGAACCATTTCGCTATCTGTTCGCTACACTTTCGCTACCAGCGAACACACCAAAATCCATTATGTCCAAGTCTGGGACCATTCGCTATCTGTTCGCTGAGCTAACCCCTAGCGAGCATTCGCTACCTGCTCGCCTAGCGAGTCGCTAGCGAACGTCTGCGTATTTTGTTTTTCACTTACTGTTATCCAACTCAACCAACTCCGAAAAACCCCAAACTCACCAATCCAATTCCAATACTCTTAGTCTAACATTTCTAGACTATTCTACATCATCTATTTCAGATTTTAACCGATTAAATTGAGTTCTACCAATTATTCCAACTTTTGCCCTAAATGGAAAAAGGATGGAAACTACACCAAAACCTCAACCCAACATATATAACATCATGCAATGATCAAATAGAAACATTTCTCACCCTTACCTTGATTGGATTGAAGCTTTGGGTTGATCTTGATCTCTTCCAAGTTTTCCTCTTCTCTTTTCTCCTCTTCCTCTATTCTTTCTCCTTCTTTCTCTTATATTTCCTTTTCTTTCCACAATGTTTCTATATTTTCCTTTCCCTTATATAATTCTTTTATTTCTTTCAACTTTATTTCCCTCTTCAATTTTCTATCAAAATTCCAAATTATCCAAATCATTAAAATTAATTCCAATAAACCAATTAATTAACATAATTAATTATTTAATGAAATTTGGGCTGTTACAATCCTCCCCCACTTTAGGAATTTTCGTCCTCGAAAATGTTACCTGGTTCAAACAGTTCTGGATAAGACTCCCTCATTTGGCTCTCCAGTTCCCAAGTCACATTTCCACCAGCCGGTCCTCCCCAAGTGACCTTCACCAAAGAAATTTCTTTGCCTCGAAGTTGCTTCAATTTCTGATCCTCTATCCGCATAGGTGATGTCTCAACAGTCAGGTTATCTCTCACCTGCACATCATCTAATTGGACTACATGAGACGGATCCGCAATGTATTTCCTCAAATGAGATACATGGAATACGTCATGAAGATTAGCAAGCGACGGTGGTAAAGCCACACGATAGGCCACTTCTCCTATCCTCTGCAAAATATGATAAGGACCAATGAAACGCGGCGACAACTTGCGCGACTTTAATGCCCTACCAACACCTGTCATCGGAGTGACTCGAAGAAACACATGATCTCCCTCTTGAAATTCAAGTGCCTTCCTCCTCTTGTCATAATAACTCTTCCGACGACTCTGAGCAACTCTCATCTTCTCTTGAATCATCTTGATCTTATCAGTAGTCTGTTGAACTAACTCGGGTCCAACAACAGAACTCTCTCTGAACTCAAACCAACACAATGGTGTCCTACACCGCCTACCATACAACGCCTCAAATGGTGCCATACCGATACTCGAATGAAAACTGTTGTTGTAGGTAAACTCAATCAAAGGCAAGTAGCTATCCCAAGCTCCTCCTCTTTCCAATACACAAGCTCTCAAAATATTTTCAAGCGACTGAATCATCCTCTCCGTCTGAACATCTGTCTGAGGATGATAAGCTGAACTCAAACGCAACTTAGTACCCAAAGCACTCTGCAAGCTCTCCCAAAATCTCGAAGTGAACCTCGGATCTCTATCCGAAACAACACTCGACAGAATACCATGCAAACACACAATCCTCTCAATATACAATTTAGCCAACTTCTCCAACGGGTAATCCACATGCATAGGGATAAAGTGAGCAGATCTAGTCAATCTATCCACAATAACCCAAATAGCCTCAAAATTACTCGGCGTCCTCGGCAAACCCGATACAAAATCCATGGAGATACTATCCCACTTCCACTCAGGAATAAACAACGACTTCATCAAACCCGACGGCTTCCGATGCTCAATCTTTGACTTCTGGCAAGTCAAACAAGAATACACAAATTCCGTAATATCCTTCTTCATACTAGGCCACCAAAACACTTTCCTCAAATCCTGATACATCTTAGTAGCACCCGGATGAATACTCAATCCGCTACGATGTCCTTCCTCAAGGATACTCTTTTTAAGCTCCACCACATTCGGAACACAAACTCGATCCCGACATCTCATAATCCCATTCTCATCAATCCGAAAATCACCCCCTTGACCTTGGTTGATTAAAGTCAACCGATCAACTAAACTCAAATCCGATTTCTGTCCTTCTCGAATTTCATCCAAAATACCACTTGTAAGCTTTAACATACCCAGCTTAAATCCAAAAGAAGTTCTCTCACATACTAAACTCAAATCCCGAAATTGCTCGACCAATTCCAACTCTTTCACCATCAACGCCGGCATATGCAATGATTTCCGACTCAATGCATCCGCTACTACATTTGCTTTACCCGGATGGTAATTCAAACCAAAATCATAATCCTTCAAAAGTTCAAGCCATCTTCTTTGTCTTGCATTCAATTCCTTTTGATCAAAAAGATATTTCAAACTCTTGTGGTCACTAAACACTTCAAATCTTGCACCAAACAGATAATGCCTCCAAAGTTTCAACACGAACACAACGGCGGACAACTCTAAGTCATGCGTCGGATAATTCTTCTCATGCACTTTGAGTTGCCTCGAAGCATAAGCCACAACTTGATCATTCTGCATCAACACACCTCCCAAGCCCATTAAAGAAGCATCACAATACACAACGAACGGTTCTTCCGGATTTGGCAAAATCAAAACAGGGGCTGTCGTCAACCTTCGCTTAAGTTCTTGGAAACTCGCTTCACACTTGGCATCCCAAACAAAAGCTTGACCCTTCCTAGTCAATTGCGTCAACGACAACGATAACTTAGCGAATCCTTCAATAAACTTCCGATAATAACCGGCTAAACCAAGGAAACTTCTAATCTCAAAAACTGATTTCGGAGTCTCCCATTGCGATACCGCTTCAACCTTCGACGGATCAACCGCAATACCATTACTCGAAATTACATGACCAAGGAAATTAACTTCCTTCAACCAAAACTCACACTTAGAAAGCTTTGCAAACAACTGCTTCTCTCTCAACACAGATAACACAATCTTCAGATGCTCGGCATGCTCTTCTTCGCTCTTCGAATAAACCAAGATGTCATCGATAAACACAACCACAAACTTATCCAAATAAGGATGGAAAATCCTATTCATGTACTCCATAAATACACCTGGTGCATTAGTCACGCCCAATGGCATTACAGAATACTCATAGTGTCGATACCTCGTTCTAAAAGCAGTCTTCTGAATATCCTTAGCTTTCACACGAATCTGATGATACCCAGATCTCAAATCAATCTTGCTGAACACACTTGCACCAACCAACTGATCCATCAGATCATCAATCCCCGAGAGTGGATACTTGTTCTTAATAGTCACCTTGTTCAACTGTCTGTAATCCACACAGAGCCTCATAGAACCCTCTTTCTTCTTAACCAACAACACCGGTGAACCCCACGGCGACACACTCGGACGAATAAACCTCTTTTCAAGCAAATCCTCAAGTTGACTCTTCAACTCTTTCAATTCTGATGCCGACATACGATAAGGAGCCATCGATATCGGACTAGTTCCAGGAATCAAATCTATTGAAAACTCCATTTCTCGCTCTGGTGGTAAATCCTTTATCTCTTCAGGGAAAACTTCAGGAAAATCTCTAACAATTGGTAAAGCACCAATCTCTTCACTCCCACCAATTCTCAAAGTTGCCATAAGTATTAATACCTTAGCTCCATCTTGCACTGATTCTTTCACTTGTCTCGCTGTCATAAACAAATCTCTTGCAACGTCCGATTCCGGAAAAATAACCGTCTTGTCAAAACAGTTAATATATACCCGGTTGAATTCCAACCAATTCATCCCAAGGATGACATCGAGTTGGTCTAGGTGAAGACACACTAAATCAATTCCAAAATCTTTACCGAAGATACTCAACGGACAATTCAAACAAACATACGGTGTAGTTACCGAATCCATAGCAGGAGTATCAATAACCATACCTCCACCAATCACAGACAACTCAAGATTCAACCTTCTAACACAATCCAAAGAAATAAAAGAATGCGTAGCTCCGGTATCAATTATAGCAATCAAAGGTATACCATTAATAAAATGCGTACCTCTGATCAAGCGATCGTCACTAGCAGTCTCGAATCCAGATAGAGCGAACACTTTTCCGCTTCCTTGATTCTTCTTCGGCTTATCACATTTGGTACTAATGTGTCCTTGCTCGCCACAGTTGTAGCAAGTCACATTTGCACCGCTTCTGCATTCAAGGGCTTTGTGGCCTGGCTTGCCACACTTAAAACACGTCTTCTCAACACTCTTGCATTCCGAAGCATGGTGTCCCTCTTCACCGCACCTATAACACTTCATCGGAGTAGAAACTCCCCCACTTGGCTTCTTGTTGTAACCCATTCTTTGTTTTCCTTTATCTGCAGGGGTCACATAAGGTTTCCCTCGGAATTGACCTCTTCCCTTCTTATCACTTAGGCTCTTGTAGAGGCTAGATCGAGCCCTACTATCCTCATCATAAATCCTACTCTTGTTCACCAATTCAGAAAACCGCCTGATTTCTTGATACCCAATAGCTTGCTTGATCTCAGGTCTCAAGCCATTCACAAATTTGAGACACTTAGATCTCTCGGCATTAGCAGTGTTGTAGTGAGGACAAAACTTGATCAACTCCTCAAATTTTGCCGCATACTCAGCTACTGTTGAATTGCCTTGCTTCAGCTCAAGGAATTCAATCTCTTTCTTTCCGCGCACATCTTCTGGAAAATACTTCTCCAGAAATGTCTCTCTAAAAAGATCCCAGGTGATCACAATATCCTCCCTGCAACCATCTTACTTGATTCCAACAACAGAACCACGTAAGAACAACCAATATTGATGATGCAACACACGCATATCAATAACACACAGGGAAAAAACACTCTAACAACTTGGCCGGACGGACCGACCTGCTCTTATACCACTATTGTAACACCCCCTTCTATACCCCCAATTAAATGCATATACAAATTTATTAGAGTGAAAATTTTAGAATAAGGTATAAAGGAAGAATGTCACAATTTCACCAATGAAACACTTTAACATTTGCTCCATAAAATATGTAACATTTTCATGGTTTAGAAATCACATTTCAACATTTAAATTTAAGCGGAAGATAAAATCATTTAATCATTTCCAAAATTTTAATTCACATACAGATAAGATATCCAGATTGATACATCATGTCAGGTCATTACAAAACCACACCAGCTGATACATCGCAATGTACCACAAAAGAATAACTATACTAGTCTAACTACCCGGTGTTACATATCAGAGCAGCCAACGCAAAAGAATGAAGATAACTTCACAAAAAAAACTCCAGCATCCTAATCTGCAATGCCTCATAGAGCATTATAAAACAGCAGAAGGGTGAGAAATATTACCATAATAATCCATGCATAAGATTATATATATATATATATAGGTATCACATAATTACATTCTACATTTCTCACCACAAATTCATTTCATAGTCATATTTATCATGTTGTAAATATAAACAAATATGAACATACCCAAACATATCCCTTCATACATATTCCCCAATCATCCAAAACCCATCATATTCACAAGCATACTTCATATATCCATGACATTTATGCTATTACCACATCATCAAACAATGCACATATATCCACGATGTGTTCCCATGCATTTCTCACAATTTATTAACCAATGCACACATATCCACGATATGTTCCCATGCATCTCACAATTATTAACCGATGCACACATATCCACGACATGTTCCCATGCATCCCCCACATTTATTAATCGATGCACACATATCCACGATATGTTCCCATGCATCTCATACATTTATTAACCGATGCACACATATCCACGATATGTTCCCATGCATCTCACAATTATTAACCGATGCACACATATCCACGATATGTTCCCATGCACCCCATACATTTATTAACCGATGCACACATATCCACGATATGTTCCCATGCATCTCATACATTTATTAACCGATGCACACATATCCACGATATGTTCCCATGGATCTCACAATTATTAACTGATGCACACATATCCACAATATGTTCCCATGCACCACATACATTTATTAACCGATGCACACATATCCATGATATGTTCCCATGCATCTCATACATTTATTAACCGATGCACACATATCCATGATATGTTCCCATGCATCTCACAATTATTAACCGATGCACACATATCCACGATATGTTCCCATGCACCCCATACATTTATTAACCGATGCACACATATCCACGATATGTTCCCATGTATCTCATACATTTATTAACCGATGCACACATATCCACGATATGTTCCCATGCATCTCACAATTATTAACCGATGCACACATATCCACGATATGTTCCCATGCATCTCATACATTTGCATACAACAACATACACTCGTAATTCATCGAATAATACACACATAAACATTACCATGTTATCGTGTATTTTCTAATCGATGCAAACATTATGCATATCGCAATCTATGATTCACGCCCCAAAGGCTACCCACAGCACATACACATACAGTATATAACATTTCATTCCATTAAGGATCGAACCCGATCGAACCACAACACAACCTAGAATGAAATCACAGAAAAACGAAATCCTGTCATGTTCGCCACCAACCTCGCTAGGCGGGCACCTGGCGAACGCTCGCTACCTGTTCGCCTAGCGAACAAGCTCGCGAACCCCAACAGAAGCTACTGGAGGGCTTCGCTACCTGCTCGCTTGCAGTGAGCTTCCCAGCGAACCATTTCGCTATCTGTTCGCTACACTTTTGCTACCAGTGAACACACCAAAATCCATTCTGTCCAAGTCTGGGACCATTCGCTATCTGTTCGCTTGAGCTAACCCCTAGCGAGCATTCGCTACCTGCTCGCCCTAGCGAGTCACTTGCGAACGTCTGCGTATTTTGTTTTTCACTTACTGTTATCCAACTCAACCAACTCCGAAAAACCCCAAACTCACCAATCCAATTCCAATACTCTTAGTCTAATATTTCTAGACTATTCTACATCATCTATTTCAGATTTTAACCGATTAAATTGAGTTCTACCGATTATTCCAACTTTTGCCCTAAATGGAAAAAGGATGGAAACTACACCAAAACCTCAACCCAACATATATAACATCATGCAATGATCAAATAGAAACATTTCTCACCCTTACCTTGATTGGATTGAAGCTTTGGGTTGATCTTGATCTCTTCCAAGTTTTCCTCTTCTCTTTTCTCCTCTTCCTCTATTCTTTCTCCTTCTTTCTCTTATATTTCCTTTTCTTTCCACAATGTTTCTATATTTTCCTTTTCCTTATATAATTCTTTTATTTCTTTCCACTCTATTTCCCTCTTCAATTTTCTATCAAAATTCCAAATTATCCAAATCATTAAAATTAATTCCAATAAACCAATTAATTAACATAATTAATTATTTAATGTAATTTGGTGCTGTTACAATTAGCACATAAATGATTTATTTTTTAATCTTTATTATATGATGATGGTTATTATTTTGTACTAATGATCACCTCACATTTTAAACTTTTTTTTTTCTATTCTAACATAATTAAACTAATTTCAATCTCATAAATGAAAGGAAATCTCAAATTTAAAATTCAACTTCATGAAAATTGCATCACAATTCTTAAATTCTTAAAGAATCTGGAAATTTCCCTCTCTTCCTCATTATTGTATAAACTATAAAAATATATAATTAAAAAAAAGATAAAACAAAAGAATTGAAATACACAATAGTAAAAAAGTTTTTTAAAAAATATAATAGATAGAGGGTAAAAAAAAGTATTGAAAAATACCTCAACAATATGAACAACTCTTTCGCAACATATAAAGAAAAAAAAGGATTAAACTATATTAAAAATTCAGGAAAAAAATGACATAAGAAGGGAATAGAAAAGAATTAAAAAAAAACCAAAATAATAATAATTAATAGAATAAAAAAGTACAGTAAAAATAATAGAAGTTTTAAAAAACTAATAACAATTTACCATAAAAACAACTGATGATAATTAAACTACGAAAATATTATTGTCTACTGAGCAAGAATAAGAAAGTTTCTAATATATTCTAAGTTTTCGCTCTCTTCTTAAATGATTAATAGATATAAAAGGATACAATGAACCATTTTACCTTTGTCTTTTTGATATAATACAAAACATACTGGCAACTACTACTTGTACTTGTAGGAAAAAATAGTGAGGGTCTTATGTAATAACTACTATTGCTAAGGGTAGCAAGCAAAAGCTTACCTTTTTTCTTAATAAATACCATTAAGGATAACAAAAGCATACTTTCTTTTTTCCTCGTAACCTTCGATATTGGTAAATTGTAGGTCTTATTTTAATAAATAGTTGTAGCAATCCCTATAATTAAAAGGAAAAACTGTATGAGAAGACATAATACAACTCCTTTTATTTTGTGTATATTGTAGACACATAATTTAATGCAACAAATATAATCAATTATCTCTATATTTTTATTTTTTTTACATTTTTCCAGTGGTATTATGGTTAAATTGGGTATCCATGAACTATCATTGCAAAAATAATTCATCGAAAATGGATATATTATCAGAAGATGATTTCTTATAAATTTTCTTCTTCAATCACTTCCTGTAATATCAAATCAAAACTATTTTCGGCAACGCAATTCAATTAAATTTAATTCACCTCATAGATATCAATGTAAATGGTTAGTTCTCATATCAGACTTTGGTGAATATAACATCCAAATTGACACATACCACACTTAATCTATAGATAAACAAACATGACTTACATGTGTGGAGAAGGAAAGCACAAATAATTTGAACAATGCAGAATATATAATATATGCCTTCAGTTGATGTGAAATTGAAAAAATATATATAACATCCAAACATCCAAAAATGATTTACAGTGGCATTAAGTTACTATTATCATGGGTTTGGAAATGA
>OZ012738.1:495394889-495510448 GCA_963859935.3 Lathyrus sativus
GGTTAACGTGACCTTGTAAGGCCTGAGACACCATGAGAATGTTGATGTTGGTTTTTTCTGCGACTGACATGGTTACTGGTTGCACTAGCTACAGAAGGGAAATACTATGGTGTAATTTGGAAAGAGAGATGGGTTAGTCCCTATTTATATAGCATTTTTTACATTTGTTAAAAAAAAATTGCATAATATAATTTATTTGTAAAATTTATATTAATTCAACTCAATGATTATTTATATATTATAAAACAGATTGATCATATTAATAAAAATGTTTTTAAAAGAAAAATATAATAAAAAACGTGAACAAACATCTAGATGGTCTTTTAACTTGATTAGTAAAAATTATCATTTATATAAATAAGATAGTATTAATAAAAATAAAAATATTTTTTAAAGTAAAACATGATAATAAACATGAACAAACATCTAGATGGTCTTTTAATTATAGTTGTAAGAGTATGGTTTTATATTTTAAGATAAAAATAAAAAAGACAAACATCTAGATGGTCTTTTAGAACACCTCTAATAATGTAATTCATATTTGAGTGAGTTATTTTCTCTAATAATGTAATTCATATTTGAGTGAGTTATTTTGTGGATTTTCCTTACCAGCCTCAATAACTCATTATCTATATGATTTTCATGTCACAAACAATAATATCACGTTTATAAACCATCAATTAGCGACGTGAGTAAACATGCAGCAGGAGCGCATGTGACAACTGAGTTGCCACGTAAAAATAACGCCACAAATTTACCACATTACATAATATTAACTTAACATTTAAATCTTGAAAAGTGCATCTACCTTCAGATCTTCCATAATGACAAGACTTGAGAATTCTACAAAATATACATTTGACAAATAGTTTGAACAAAACACAATAACTTCTTCTGTGATGCATCTTTTAATGATTGAAGCTTCTGAGCAGTGATGATTCTTTGATAAAACCTTTAAGGATCTTCTAATTGCCACAAAATCTTATACCCCAGACTAGATGAACAATTAAGTGAACCATAATGTCAACAAAAAAATGATGGAGGTTAATACATCTCTAATTGGCACAAGATAATTGTAGCCTTATGTTCTAACTTGTACTTGTATATTTGCAAACGATATACAAGAGATGACGTAATATTCACAAGAAGCAGACAAATAGTACCCATCGCCCAAAGCAAGGTCGTTAGTCGCCCATCTGTTGTGCATTTATCACAATGTGCGCCCATTTCCTAGTTATATCACTCATTTCCTGTATTACTCTACCATTTATGGAAACATGAGTAGTGACATGTCAATGTCCATAAGAGTATGGAAGAGGATGTCAAAAAGGGAAGTCATGTTCTCTAGAGTAACAAGGGAAATAATTAACCATTTTCCATGCCTTTGAGAGTGAAAAGTGTTGATACTATTTTGTTGGGTTCTAAGACTCAGGCCCAAGAGGTTCCTATAATTACCTCAACCCAATTCAATTCACTCAATGAACACCAATATACTAAGCTTCTCACCATCCATGTGTAACCTTGCTCTAACACCACAACGATCCTATAATCCTCAAACAACCTACACAATTAGGGGTTGTCACTCATTGTACTTTTATCAAGTACAATTGGCGTCCAGTGTGGGGGCTCGAAAAAACTAACCTGGGCCACCATTGAATTAGACCGTCTGATTTCTATTCACACCTTCCACTCCTATCCAATATGGTGAACCAGAAAGTAGAAACTCTGACCAACAATAGTACTAATGATGAGGATGCCACGACTGAAATGCGTGCCACCATGGTTGACTTGCATCGTTAGAATCTAGCCTTGGAGGAAAACACATTTCACATGCAGTAGCACCATTACAAGGCTGACCCTATGGAGGAAACTGAAATGGCAAAACTAACTCGGGCCACTACTGTATCAAATGATTAGAATTCTATTAACATATTCCACCCACTTTCCAATATGGTGATTAATAAGTGGCAACTCTGAACAACACTAGTATTGAAGATGCATGCTAGAGATGTATCTTGAAGACATCATGAAAGAGATGTGCGTCGTCATGGATGACTTGCATTATTAGTATTAAACCTTGGAGGACAACATCCATCACATCCTGCGATGTCAACAAGAGGAAACTGAAATGACCCCCAACCTATTTATGATGAAATATGGGTGTTCGCCGTGAAATTTAGGGAACAACCGCTGGTCTAACAAATCTTCAAGACTAGTTTTAACTTGCAGGTTCGACTATACTAAAGCCTAGGACATAGCTAATCTAAGTTTAACATTAAATGAAATTTAAAAGAGAAGGATAAGTGCTTTGATAGTATTGAAATGTGATAAAAAGGTTTTGGAAATAAAACATGTAGGAAAGGAAAGTAACTTGGTTCGAAAAGGATAACAATTTTTAAAAGAGGAAAATAAAGACCAGGAACTATAACGTGCATAAAAGCAGTAAAGTAAAAGAAGATTCTTATAAAAGAAATAGAAGCATTAATGCATTACAATAAAGAAATGGTCTTTCGACACGTACATTCTCAGTTATGACTCTTTTCTCACTTTGACTTAGGTACTTTGAGTAATTTTCTAAGTAACTTGTACCAAACGAACACACCAAAAATCCTAAATTAAGCCACCATTTATAGCTAGTCGACATAACTGCCCACAAATGACTCAATGGACTAGATTAAAACAAATGTCACTCTGCATGCTTTAATTGCTTGAAACCGTGCTACCTGCCTCCTTCTACTGGGTGGAAAATAACTGTATTTCCCTCCAGGATTTGAATTCAAACTCCAAAAGATTCTTTTCGGTCGAATTGTCCATTTCCTGGTCGAAATTCTCGAAATATCCCTATAGTCGAAAATATTGTCTTTAACTTAACAACCCAATGTTTCTACGTGGGCGTCGAAATTCAAGGCTAACAAATTTCCCCCCAAAAATGTCACTTTCGAGATCTTAGAGAAAATGACATTTTTTGATACTCTACTCCGACGCCTCTCAAGACTTTTGCATTTCTTTTGAAGTTACACCCTCACTGTTCCCTATACTTAATGACATCATTAGCATTTATTACAGCAACTTCAACACGTCTACTTCATGCATGCCACTAGCCGTGATCATGCTCCTAGGTTTTAGGAAATCATGGCCTTGGAAAATGTGGGTTTTAGACCCAACTGTTCATATTTCCTCAAATCTTTCCTAGGTACAACACGTGTCCCACTACAACCATGCTAATCACCCACTAGTCTTTTCCATTTCCATATATTTTTTACTTTCTTCTATAAGTGGGGTTACCTTCCCATAATTACTTTTACGCTTTCTAATCGTTTCCTTTGTCACTCTCTTGTAAATAAAACCCAACACTTGACAATGTCTTCTTCCACCATGACCAAGGATCACAAGAAAACTCAGAAGAAAGACTTGAAGAAAACTTCTCAGCTCTCCTCTTTCGAAGAGCTGGCTGGGCCAAAGATGATACGGAATCAACAGTTTGCACCTGAGCCATTAGAGGAGGAAAACGCAAGATTTATTCCTCTCATGTATTGATTCCTTTCACCATTGCTGGAAAAAGACATGCCCTCTATGGGCCTCTTCCTTCCGTAGATTATAAAACCGTTAGGGATTTCTTTCCGTCTTACCGTAGGTCAAAACCTATAGGCCAGGCTAATAAGAAACAGGTAGAAAATGTCACTAGGGACGCTATATCCCTTAGTGGGATAGATTTTAGGTATATGGGTACCAACTTTAGGGTTTTCCGCACTACACCATCTTTCAAGGAGTCCAATGAATACATGAACTGGCTGAACAAGGTGGAAAAGGTTAAGTCCCACATTTGGAAACAAATGGGGATCTATGACCTCATCATGTTGTCGAAAACTGGTCTAAACTATTGTTCGACCATGTTAGTGTCCTCCCTCTATTTTTGGGATAGTACCCACAACACTTTCCATCTCCCTTGTGGGATGATGAGCCCAACATTGTTCGATATAGCCGCTATAACAGAGATAAAACCAACCGGCACCATATATGATCCTGACCTTGAGTCAGATGATTCGATAGGATTTTCATCAGTTAAGCCCACATACTCCTAATTCATTTCCCATTTCTTCGACATAACTTTCCTTATAGTTTGGCTATCTCACTGCGTTTTCTGCTCTAAATCTCTTCAAGTAGCTAGAAAATTTATGACCCTAGCCACCAAACTTCATCGCGGGCATGGTATTTGCTTAAGTGAAATGATCTTAGCAAACCTGTACGAGTCCTTGAGTGAAGGGGTGTGTAACTTGTAAATACGCCTAAGAGGGGGAGGGTGAATTAGGTTCTCAAAAATTATCTTCAATCTTTTTCTGATTCTTGATTCTTTTTCAGTTAAGATGTTAAGGACTTGAAAGTAAAGTGCGAAAAAGAAAAAGAGACACAAGAAATTTATAGTGGTTCCCCTCACACTTCGAGAGTACTCCACTCCCCTTTCGACTCGAAAGAGACTTCACTATAGTTTAGAATGATGGTATAGCCTAATCACACCAAAGGTGAAGCCTACTATCTAATCTATAGGTAACTAAAGTGTAGGAAGAACAATCTTCTTCAAACACTCACTTGTTTCCAACAATCCTGGACAACAAGGTAATAGAAAAGATAATCTTGATATAAATTTGATGTCTTGAGAGTATAATGCTATCAATCTTCACGATCGATCTTCTCCTTGAAACAAATATCACTCAAAAGAGATATACAAGTGTTCTATTAAAGTATGAGATTAAACTGTGATAATGTGTGAAATTTATTCAAAAGTTTCTCTCAAAAATCTGTTTATGTGAACACTTTAAGAAAAATTGAAAGATGAAGAGAATGAGTGAATTTGATGATTAAGTTTCATGGAGGTGAATTGGAATTTGAAAATTGATATGTATTTATACTGTATAATATACCTCTATAGAAGGGTATAATTTTATACAGCAAAAATTGTCAGAAAACAAATGAAAACAATGCATATTTTCATGAAAAGCTGTCATTTTTCGCTTACTGCTTCAGGGTTAATCGGTTAACCATATAGGTTAATCGATTAACACCCCTTTAACGTTAGAAAAAAATTCAAAATCAACAGTTGTTAACCGGTTAACCATATAGGTTAATCGATTAACACTGTAAGTAATTCAGCAAACAATTAATTTTTTAAACCGTTAACCGGTTAACCATAGGGGTTAATCGGTTAACACTGAAAGTTTTTCAAAACAAAATTAATTTTAAAAAGAGTAAGCTACTAAAAGTGTTTTAAAAGGTCTTGTGATATATGTGAAGTGAGAGATGAATAATTGAACACTTGTATAAGTATTTTAAATGATATTTGGTATACCTTTGAGTTGTTTTTCAATATTCTATCTTCAATACTTGAAACTTGATTAGTATGTATGTTAAGCTTTGATCCATTTGGCATATGCTAGAACACCATCTTGAAACATGATGTCATTTGAGTCTCTTGCTTTTTGCATACACATGTTGCATAGAAAACTTGTTGTCTTCATCAAAACTTTTATGCGCTTGAAGCTCGCTTCAATAATCTCCCCTTTTTTGATGATGACAACCAATCTTTGAAAGCTTGCTTTGAGACTTGTTTCTCTAAACTTGTTTCTCCCCCTAAGTTAAAGCTCCCCCTTAATACAAGAGTTATAAATTTTCTACACAAAGAAACATTAGAGAAACCAATCCTTCTCCTCCTTTGGCATTAGCAAAAAGGAAGAGGAGCATACAATAACGAAAGTTGACATACATACAAACATAGAGTAAACGTAACACATATACTAACACAATAACAGAACTTTGTTTTACGATACGTTAACATAAAAAACATGCACATTGTACGGTAGATTTCCGGATACGAAACAAAAGCATAAGCTAGTAAACCACAAGTGTATTAAAGAACTAGAACTTAAACAAAAACAAAGAACATAAAACAAGTGTTTTAGTCATCATCCTCCGACAGTTCCTCGCTTCCATCCTCATCCTCTTCACTTCCGTCTTCATCTTCATCATTACCGACACTTTGGTTTTGAGAGTTTAAGATAAGCCTTCGAAGAGAATTGATGGCCCGGGTAGTTTCTCGGTGTTGAGTCATCATGGTGATATAGAGGAACTCATTGGTAACTCCGCCTTCCGGGATTGGATAATTGGGGGTAGACGACCCATCTTTGTACTTTTATGTTCCATCGTTACTTTTAACAATTTCGGTGTTCTTCATAATGGTGATCTCATTGATTTCATTTGTCGTTGATTTCATTTCAATAGATGGTTCCCTATTAAGATCCAAATTTGTTAACTCCAAAATGCTTAAAATGAGGCGACCAAAAGGGAGTCGGGTAGAGAGTGTAAGTTGTTGTTGAAGATGGTACATCATTGTCAATATCCAATTAACTTTGATCTTATTCTTAATTACAAACAACACTTGCATCTCGAGATCATAAATTTGGGAATGATTTGAATCCTTTGGAAGAAAGACATAGCAAATAATGTAGTGAAGTATTCGGTCATTCACCGACAAATTCTTAACATAGTATAAAACACAAGACATGCGTTGTCCAGCTACCACAACTTCTCTAGGAAACCTGCAAATACTATAATAATATTCCATTTTGTCGTACTGAGCCCATGGTCCGTCTTTATGATTAACTCCTTTCCGGAGAAAATAACCGGTATACGGAATTTTGAGTGTAGCAACAATATTTGACAAGTCTTCACTCAACTCAAAGTCTCTAACACTAGTCTTAAGCATATGTTGTCCATCATCATTCAGATTAATTGATAAGTTGTGCATAAAAGATTTCAGTAAATCAAAGTAACACCGACCATTATCGGAGACAAAGTTATCAATCTTTTGATACTTTAGCAATGTTGGAAAATCAAAGGTAGGTTCTTGAAAAGCTTTGAGATTGACATATTTTACCTTGAGAAGTTGTCGAACTCGAACGTTGAAATCCATTCTCCACTTCTTAGTTGTTTCCATCGGAGCATATTCCTCATCGATAACTGAGCTACTTTCCGGCATCTCTTCTTTTCCTTTCTTTGATGGAGCCATGGATGAAGGTTTGGGATTTCTAGGGTTTGAAGATGAATTTTCGGATTAGGGTTGAATGTTGTGACAAAGATGGAGAAAGTGAAGTGGTTTAAAAAGAGTAATGTTTGAGTGGGTTTTTAATTGAGATTGAATATTATTTTGAGTGGGTAGAAGTTAGAAGAGGGTTTTAATGAGAAGTCAAAGAGAAGAAGATGAGTCCCAAGAAATGTTGGAGAGAATGAACATAAAGCACATGCAACAAAACACCTAAACACACATTAAAAACAGAATTAAATAAATTTTCGTTTAAAAAAAATATGCACGAATAGTGTTAACCGGTTAACCATATGGTTTGACCGATTAACTCCTTCAAAAATAAAATAAAGGACACAAAAACAAACAGTGTTAACCGGTTAACCATATGGGTTAACCAATTAACGCCTTCGAAAATTCAGAACATGCAAAAAACAGTGAGTAAATAGCTCCAAAATCATGAAGGTTCTTGATATAACAATTATAGAACATGTTAGCACATATATTGAGGCAACTTTTAATAAAAAAAATTTTGAAAAAGAATAACGTAATGATGTGCGAAAATAGGAAAGATTGAAAAATTTTGCCGACACGGTAAATTTAATATAGCATCAAAGATTTCCAAAAAGAGATAAGTTCATATTTGTGCACCTTGATACTCATAGATGCTATAATGATCAACTTTTGAAATATTAGATATCACCTTCATCGAGAATTCTGAGTTCTCGCCAAACTTACCAAGGTTGTCTTTGTCGTTGTTTAGGACAAAGCACTTACATCCAAAAATATGAAAGAATGAAATATTTGGTTTTCTCCCTTTAAAGAGTTCATAAGGAGTTTTCTTGAGAATAGGCCTAATATTAACACGGTTACTTACAAAGCATGTCGTACTCACCGCATCCGCCCAAAAGTACTTAGGAAGATTTGAATCACTTAGCATTGTTCTTGCAAGTTCCGCCACTGTCCTATTCATCCTTTCTACGACACCATTTTGTTGTGGAGTTCTTGGTGCGGAGAAGTTGTGTGAAATTCCATGTTCTTCATAAAATTCTTCAAATAAGGCGTTTTGGAATTCTCCACCATGGTCGCTTCTAATGGAGACAAATGTAAGAGACTTCTCATTTTGTATTTGTTTTACATACTTTTTGAATGCTTTGAATGCTTCACTTTTCTGCATTAAGAAGAAAGTCCAAGTATATTTATAAAAATCATCTACAATTACTAATGCATAAACATTACCTCCGAAGCTTTTTGTTATTGATGGACCAAGGAGATCCATGTGCAAGAATTGTAGTGGCCTATTTGTGGACACCATATTCTTGGATGTGAAAGTTGATTTAGTTTGCTTTCCTTTTTGACAAGCGTCACATAACCTATCTTTGATGAATTTGATCTTCGGCAATCCAATAACCAAGTCATGTTTGATCAATTTATTCAAGTGCTCCATATGAATGTGAGCAAACCTCTTATGCCATAACCATGATTCATTGTTGCTTTCCAAAAGGCACCTAACATTCAAAGAGAAGTTATCTAAGGAAATTAAGAAAATGTTATTAACTCTTTTACCTTTTAGCATAACTTCATTAGTAACTTCGTTTTCAATCAAGCATTCATTTTTAGTGAAGTTGATTTTGAAACCTCGGTCACACAATTGGCTAATGCTAAGGAGACTATGCTTTAGACCTTCCACATATAGGACATCTTCTATAGTTGTTGAAGGCGGTGAACCAACGATGCCTACGCCAAGGATTCTTCCTTTGTTGTTGTCACCATAAGTAACAAATCCTTTGGCCTTAAGCATTAGATGTGAAAATTTGCTTAAATCACCCGTCATGTGCCTCGAACATCCACTATAAAGATACCATTGATTTTAAGAGGTCTTCAAGCATACCTACAAAAAAGAGTTAAGTTTTATTAGGTAACCAAATTGCCTTGGGTCCTTCAAAGTTAGTACATTTCTTTACCCACACCTAATGGCCTTGAGCAACACCAAAATTTCTAACATAACATGCATTTGGAGTATGACCTTTTATACCACAATAGAAACATGTAGGCTCAAAGTTGCTTTTATATCTAGGGGAATAAGATTTATTCTTATTGTTTCTTCTCTTTTTGTCATATTGATGAATCATTTTATGATTGTCACCTTTTTCCATAGGAATTTGTTCTTTAGCTTTGACAAAGATGGTCTTGTTAGAAGTTTGTTTAGAAAATTTTGAGTAACCAAGACCACTTTTATCATTTGAATATCTTTGATTACTAAGAACACATTCCAATCCAATTTATCCTTTTTCATATCTTTCTAGGACCCTTTTTAATTTGACTATTTGAAAAGAAAGTGACCCACATTTAGTTCATGCAAAATTATTAATTAATTTTTCTTTTTCATCTTTAAAATTGTTTTCCATTTTCACAATATTTTCTTATAAAGTTGATATTTGTTTCTTTTGAGATGAAATAGTTTTATACAGAATTTTGCATACACTTAAAAGTTCATCAATTGCTCCTTGAGTATCACTATCAAGAATTGAAAAATCACTACTAACCTTATTGTCTTCATTGTCGGAATGATGTGATGCCATCAATGCTATATTTGTGCTTTGATCACTATCGGAGTCTGATGAAGAACTTATTTCGTTGTCATCCCAATCAATGTAGGCCTTTTTGTAATCCTTCCTTCCTTTGTGGTCACGATTCTTTATGAGTTTAGGACATTCCGGTTTGATGTGGCCTTGCTTTCCACATTCATAGCATATAATGTCTCCATTGGATGTTGATGTTTCTTTTTCTTTGTTCTTTGAAAAATTCTTTCTTTTCATCTAACTAGAGTTTCTAATATTATTTTTTGCACCAAAATATTTTCCTAGTCTTTTTACAAGAAGTATAAAATTTTCGTCCTCTTTGAGATTGTCTTCTTTCTCCACTTCTTTGGATTCAACTTTTAAGGCAATGCTCTTGGATTTCTTCTCTTGAATTTCATGTTTCTCCAATCGTCCAAGTTCTGTCTCATATTCTTGGAGCTTTTCGAATAAAGTAGTGGATGTCATTGTTGATAGACTTTTCTTTTCGAGTCCAAGTTCTGTCTCATATTCCTGGAGCTTTTCGAATAAAGTAGTGGATGCCATTGTTGATAGACTTTTCTTTTCGAAAATCGCTGTCACTTTGGGTTGCCATTCTCTTGATAAGGACCTAAGCACTTTAAGATTAAGTTCATCATTTGTTAGTGTCTTACCAAGTGAATTCAAGTCATTTGTCAAATGCACGAATCTTTTCTGCAAGTCTAGGATTGATTCTCCTGGTCGCATTCTGAATAACTCGTACTCTTGACTTAATGAATTTAATCTGGATCGTTTGACTTTGGCGGTTCCTTCGTGATTTTCGACAAGAGTGTCCCATATTTTCTTGGCCGTTGTACATGTTAAGATGTGGAAGAATTCATCCATTCCAAGTGTACTTTGTAAAATATTTATCGCCTTTTTGTCATAGAGAACCTTTTTCTTATCATCATCATCCTATAATCCTTGCGGTTTTGCTGAACCAACTCCATTGACAACCGTTGTAGGAATAAAAGGACCATTTTGAATAGCCTCCCGTATTTCACTTCCTTGTGCTTCTAAATGTGCCTTCATGGGGATCTTCCAGAAGTCAAAATATTCGCCACAAAACAAAGGAGGCTTGTTGCTACTACCACCGTCTCTAAATACTATATTGTCATTTTCGGAAGCCACCTGGATCGAATAGGAATAGGTTACGTATTACCTGCTCTGATGCCAATTGTAACTTGTAAATGCGCCTAAGTGTGTGTGTGGGGGGGGGGGGGGGGTGAATTAAGTTCTCAAAAATTATCTTCAATCTTTTTCTGATTCTTGATTCTTTTTCGGTTAAGATGTTAAGGACTTGAAAGTAAAGTGCAGAAAAGAAAAAGAGACACAAGAAATTTATAGTGGTTCCCCTCACACATCGAGAGTACTCCACTCCCCTTTCGACTCGAAAGAGATTTCACTATAGTTTAGAATGATGGTATAACCTAATCACACCAAAGGTGAAGCCTACTATCTAATCTATAGGTAACTAAAGTGTAGGAAGAACAATCCTCTTCAAACATTCACTTGTTTCCAACAATCCTGGACAACAAGGTAATACAAAAGATAATCTTGATATAAATTTGATGTCTTGAGACTATAATGCTATCAATCTTCACGGTCGATCTTTTCCTTGAAACAAATATCACTCAAAAGAGATATACAAGTGTTCTTTTAAAGTATGAGATGAAACTGTGATAATGTGTGAAATTTATTCAAAAGTTTCTCTCAAAAATCTGTTTGTGTGAACACTTTAAGAAAAATTGAAAGATGAAGAGAATGAGTGAATTTGATGATTAAGTTTCTTGGAGGTGAATTGAAATTTGAAAATTGATATATATTTATACTGTATAATATACCTCTATAGAAGGGTATAATTTTATGCAGCAAAAACTATCAGAAAACAAATGAAAACAATGCATATTTTCATGAAAAGCTGTCATTTTTCGCTTACTGCTTCAGGGTTAATCGGTTAACACCCCTTTAATGTTAGAAAAAATTCAAAATCAACAGTTGTTAACCGGTTAACCATATAGGTTAATCGATTAACACTGTAAGTGATTCAGCAAACAATTAATATTTGAAAGCGTTAACCGGTTAACCATAAGGGTTAATCGGTTAACACTGAAAGTTTCGAAACAAAATTAATTTTAAAAAGAGTAAGCTACTAAAAGTGTTTTAAAAGGTCTTGTGATATATGTGAAGTGAGAGATGAACAATTGAACACTTTGTTGCACCCCAAAATTTGCCCTCACAATACAAGACTTTGTGTTCCAAGAAGGTTCACAAGGTTCACAAAGTTCACAATTGGTCAGAAGAGTTGACAATTCCCTCAGACAATGCACCTCCTAAGCAGTGCATCCAAAACTAGGGTTTTGACTTTAATCAGGCTAAATGGACTTCCAAGACTTCAAGTGAGCTTCATAACATCTTATATGTGTATAAGAACCCCCATGTCAAGTTTCAAGACTTTTCTCAAAAGTTTGCTCAGTCAGATGATCAGATAAGTCAAAAGCAGTCAATGTAGTTAAAAAGTCAAACTGAGGTCAACTGTGGTCAAACCAAAGTCAAACTTCATGATTTTTTGCCAACATCAAGTATATGAAGTAAAATTCATCATTTTATCAAGGGTTGATCATGATTCATCAAGGAGATTCCAGATCATCAATAATCAGGAGTTTCTAAATTAGGGTTTCCTCAGTAAAAGTCAACTGAACTTTGACCAGGCATAACTTTCACATACTTCATCACCAAGTCTCCATCCAAAGCTCATTTTGAAGGAAATTGAATTCTATACAACTTTGATGTTGAAGGTTAAGCCCAAAAATGCTTTATTTGAAAGATATGATCTAAGACATTATAGGTCATTTCAAAAGTCAACAAAAAGTCAACAACTTCAAAAGGGCATAACTTGAGATTGGTAAATGATATGGACCTTAAACCAATGGGGTTGTTTAGAGGACTCTTCAAGCTTTCCAAAAAGTCCAAGAACACCATCATACCTTTAAAATTGAGAGAAATGTGCCCTTGCAAAGTTGGGCAATTTTGTGATGGTTTATGTTGAAAATGGAGGCTTAGAAGTATTTCTTTCCAAATGGGCTGCCTAATTTATGACCCAATCCATCTCATAACATGGTGCACGACCCAATTGACCAAAATTCATCATTTTTATTATTTTTTATTTATTTATTATTGATTTAATTCATAAAAATCATTTTAAATAAATAAAAAATATAAAAATCTATTTTTGGGTGAAGATTTTGTTTCTAGAAATTCATAATCATTAATTGAATTAGAATGAGAAGGAAATCATGTGATCTCTCCCAAATTATTATTTTTTATTTATTTATTATTGATTTAATTCATAAAAAAAATCATTTTAAATAAATAAAAAATATAAAAATCTATTTTTGGGTGAAGATTTTGTTTCTAGAAATTCATAATCATTGATTGAATTAGAATGAGAAGGAAATCATGTGATCTCTCCCAAATTATTATTTTTTATTTATTTATTATTGATTTAATTCATAAAAATCATTTTAAATAAATAAAAAATATAAAAATCTATTTTTGGGTGAAGATTTTGTTTCTAGAAATTCATAATCATTGATTGAATTAGAATGAGAAGGAAATCATGTGATCTCTCCCAAATTATTATTTTTTATTTATTTATTATTGATTTAATTCATAAAAATCATTTTAAATAAATAAAAAATATAAAAATCTATTTTTGGGTGAAGATTTTGTTTCTAGAAATTCATAATCATTGAATTGAATTAGAATGAGAAGGAAATCATGTGATCTCTCCCAAATTATTATTTTTTATTTATTTATTATTGATTTAATTCATAAAAAATCATTTTAAATAAATAAAAAATATAAAAATCTATTTTTGGGTGAAGATTTTGTTTCTAGAAATTCATAATCATTGATTGAATTAGAATGAGAAGGAAATCATGTGATCTCTCCCAAATTATTATTTTTTATTTATTTATTATTGATTTAATTCATAAAAATCATTTTAAATAAATAAAAAATATAAAAATCTATTTTTGGGTGAAGATTTTGTTTCTAGAAATTCATAATCATTGATTGAATTAGAATGAGAAGGAAATCATGTGATCTCTCCCAAATTATTATTTTTTATTTATTTATTATTGATTTAATTCATAAAAATCATTTTAAATAAATAAAAAATATAAAAATCTATTTTTGGGTGAAGATTTTGTTTCTAGAAATTCATAATCATTGATTGAATTAGAATGAGAAGGAAATCATGTGATCTCTCCCAAAATAGCAAGCACTCATGATCAAATATTTGAAATTTATACAATGATCTTTTTAAATATTTTTTGGATCAAATATCCACACAACACATCAATGTTTCTGACCTAAATCCATCACACATATATACTAAGCACAAACATAACCCTAGAGAGGAATTTGCAGCAGCCTAAAGGTAAGATCAAAAGCACAAAAATCTTTCAAAAAGTCATATTCGGGTTCTCAAATTCAGAGCATTGCAAGGTATTTGGAAGACATAGCAAGCTTCCTTGGACTCTTCTGATCATAAATCATCATCCATATGCATCATATACGCACCCAATTGCTCAACCCGAGTTCATCTTGACCTTGAATATTTTGTTTTCGAATCCATTGATTTATCATGTTTAAACTGTTTTTTGATTGTTGTAGGATGTTTAGAATGAACTCTAGAACGATTCTGGGTGGTTCAATTGGATTTTCATTGCAGGAACAAGAATTCACCATGATTAGGGTTTTCGGCCCTCTTTAGGGTTTCACGATTTTCAAATGATAAATGGATTTGAAAAACATAGGACGATTGAAAAACTCAGTAGCAATACAATGGTGCAATCAATTTTGTGAAATTTTGCCGTTTGGATGAAGTTTGTGTTTTGCAGGGTGGAAGAACTCGTAACAATATTCGTAGGAGAAAACGTTGCAAAATCCGCAGGTAATGGGAGGAAGAAGAAGGCCAGTTCGCGCCTGTTTTCAAATTCAAATTTTATTAAAAAAATAATATGAATTGTTCCTGGATATATTTCACAATTGTATGCTTAGCCTGATGGTTGTTGTGCTTCCTGGAAATCAAGCTGGCCTGGGTTCAAACCCCAGCCAGGTAAGTTTCCACTTTTTTTCTTTCCTTTTATTTGATTTAAATATTATAATATTAAAAATTAAATATATTATGTATATTTCTCAATAATAAATAAATAATAATAAAATATGTCTGTTTTCTTTAATTTTAAAAAATATGTTTTTTTTTTTTACACAAATTTTGTTTCTATATTTTATGTCTAAATTGTAATATGTATAAATTAGAAAATTTTTGTATATAACTAAATCCTATTTTTTTTTATATAAACCCTAAAAATTTATTTCTCATATAAACCCTAATTTCATAAAACTCTAAAAATATTTTTTAATACAAATCTAATCCTATTTTTTTTTATGTTATTTTCTAATATAATTATTATGTATGTATGTTTACTATAATTCTTACAAATTTTTGTAAATATACTTATAAATATTTTTTTACATAACTTTAGTTTATAAATAATTGTGCTTATAATAATTAGATTTTTTGTAGTAACTTCATGATTAAAATATAATTTAATAATTTGTAAATTAAAACAATTGTTTATTCATATTTGTTTTTTTTAGTTGATTATATTAAAAAATTGTTAATTTCTTATTATTATAATATTTGGATTAATTCTGTTTATTCTTATTTACTAACCCATTTATATTCTAATCATGCTTATTATTTTGTTAAATATTGCTTACTAACCCCCTTTATTATTTATTATTGCTTATTTATATTTTATTTATCTTTGCTATTTAATTATTTTTATTATTTTGTAATTGTTTCTTGGATGTAAAGTTGTTTAATTATTTAATTATTATTATGGTTAGTAATTAGGGAGTGTAACAACATGTATGTAATATTAAAATAAATTTAGATCACTTTTAAATAAAGATAATTAAAATAAACACGTCACACACGTAAGTCGATTTTAATCGCCGTCTCACTTCCTAAGGATATCCCTCAAGTTGCCTACGAATAATGGTTAAGTGGGGTGTATAAAGCAAGTCCCTCAAATAGAAAAATCATCAAAGTCCCTTATGGTTGCCTTTACGAATCGAGTCCCTTTCGAAAAATGATGATGGTCCCTTATATGTGCTTATTACATCCCACAATGGCCTTCAAAGTCAAATTGTCCCTCACATGTCCCTTAACATCCAAAGTAAGGACTACCTACTCCATTATAGTAGGGATAGTCTTACTAAAGGAAAGAATGAAGAATAAGAAAGACCTTTAAACATTAGGGTAGGTTACTCCTAGGTGCTTGCTCACTTCAAAACTGTTTCACACTTAAACAAATTTCCTACAAAATTTTCAAACAAGTTTTTTTCACATCCATACACGGATTATTATTAAACTATTCTGAAATTTTTTGCTATTCACACACTACACTTTCAAAACAATTCAAAAGTGAGCTTAAGTACCTAAGAGCCCATGGATAACCATGGATGAAAAGGGTGCTAACACCTTCCCTTTTCATAACCTACCCCCCGGACCCAAAATATTCTCTAAGGTCTTTCCTGTTCTTTTATAACCTTTCCTTATGGATAAAATAAAAGTCGGTGGCGACTCTTGCTATCCGCAACATTGTTTAAAGTCAGTTCTCCCACCGTGTTACAGAACTGGCGACTCTGCTGGGGATCTATTTAAGAGGGGTACCCTTAGGAATTAAGATCACTTTAAATTGTTTGCCTTGTTTGCTTTATTATTATATTGTTGGGGTGCTCTTATGTGTGAAAGGTCCTAACCCGGATCTAGTGTACCTTAGGTAAATGGCAATAGACCAAGGAAACTGTACGACGTATATCGATACGGTTGATCTGGTGGCCATAGTTAGTGCGACTTCTTGGTTGGTGCTTATATTCCTTAAGTCAAGTTGAGGATAATATTGAGGCTGCCATATGTTGTCAATGCACTAACTGACTTTTAGAACCCTAGTTAACTCATCTTGGCCTTTAGAAAGTAGTGAGGTAACCGGCTTTGGTGCAGACTGAAGTTGGTTGACACTCGATACTATGCTCATTGAGATCTTAAACTTGGAGGGTTTTGGTTGGCAAGTAAGTTGCCTTCTGAACAACCACCCTTGTGAAGGATCAATGATATTGAGATCCCTTAGAACCTGGTTACTTTTGTAGGACAGGATGAACCATCTAACTTCAGGGGAGGGTACTTGCCTTTGAACCTCATGCAAGCCTTTAAACCTAGGGCTATGGTGTGACTTGTTTGTGTGTGCCACATGTTTGTGATTGAGCATGACATCATGACATCATCATGCATCATAAGCATATCATTTTCCCTAACCATTTCAAGGACCAAAGGATTTATCTTTGTTCTTTGTTGCAGGTCATGGCTTCTGCTCGTAGAAACACCATCAGGGTCAACTTTGTAGGGATACCTGCTAAGCTCAAGGAGTTGGTTTCCCTAGTGCCTGATCATTCCCAGTTCAACAAGAGACATGGTCACTTATTGGATTTAGTTACTTCAGGGTTCAGTGAAGACATGATGAGTGTGCTGTTTCAGTTCTTTGACCCTAAGCACCATTGCTTTACATTTCCTGATTATCAGCTGGTTCCAACCATGGAGGAGTTCTCTAAACTTCTGGGTATACCTGTTCTTGATCAGAAGCCATTCACAGGCTTAGAGAAGGAGCTTAAACCAGAAGTTATTGCTGCGGCTCTACATCTGGAGAAGTCTGACATTGTTCTAGAGACGAGAAGTGGAGTTAAAGGTATTCTTGCCAAGGTATTAGTGGATAAAGCTCAAATGTTCTTGAAGGCTATGAGCTACGAGGCTTTTGAGGAGATCTTAGCCTTATTGATTTATGGCTTAGTGTTGTTCCCCAATCCTGATTAGTTCATAGACGTTCATGCCATCAACATATTCCTGAGTCACAATCCAGTGCCTACCTTACTTGGAGACATCCTACATTCTCTTCACACCCGTACTACAAGGGCAAGAGGAACTTTGATGTGCTGCATACCTTTACTTTCTAGGTGGTTTATTTCCCACCTTCCTCGCTCAGTAATGAAGAATGAGCAAGGGTTCAGATGGTCCAAGAGGATCATGTCACTTTCTCACTCAGACATCCATTGGTGCTCCAGATCTATGGAGAATGTCACCATCATTGACCGTTGTGGGGAGTTTCCTAATGTGCCACTTCTAGGCATAAGAGGAGGCATCACCTACAACCCATCTCTAGCTTTACGACAGTTTGGTTACGCCCGGAGCGATGGTCCACATGACATGTTGATTCAGGGCATTGTGTTTGATTACGACAACGATCTTCAGGGTTACCGTCAGAGATTCATCCGAGCTTGGGGAAAGGTAAACAGGATTGACAGCAAGACACTGGAGCCTAAGTACACTATTCCTATGGAGGCTTATCTCAGATGGGTACGATCTCGTGCTCAGACACTCATGATGCCATATCCTGCCGTCCTACCAGTTACCATGAAACCTGTTGCTGAAGGAAACACAGCTTATACCATCCTTCACCCAGACATGCCTACTGATATGGAAGACTTGCAGAGATCATGGATCCAACTGAAAGAGCAAAGGGATACTTTCGAGGCTCATTACAAAGCAAGCCAAGCAAGGATCCTAGAGCTAACAAAGCTACTTCATGAGGAACGAAACCTCAACTCATACCTCAACACAAAGAGGAAACGTCCATGGGAGACTTAAAACCCCATCTTTTGTACTTATTTCGTTTTCATTTTTTGTAAGCCTAAAAGGCAAAACAAGTTATTACTAATAAAAAGTTACTTTCTTGTTTGTTTAAGCAAATTTAAATCCTGCGGTCCTTGAAAACATTGCATATGCATTCCCATATCATTGCATCACAGGTTTATAATTGTGCACAGGTTTCTCATCTTCTCGCTGTTTATTTCAGCAATGGCTCTTGAACAATCGGTTAAGGATCTCCAGGCACAGAATGCACAGTTCCAAGAGCTGATCCTGAACCTATCCAAGGGGCAGGATGAATTGAAGGCACTGCTGGCCAAGAAGACTAAGAAGGCTAGAAGGTCTGCTGGGTTGCTCAACATGGGAAGAAGGTTCAAAGGTCCTGTCAAGACCAAGGAACATGTTGAAGACTATGAATCTGAAGAATCTGAGCAGGAGAGAGGCAGTCTCCACAACACTATGGGGGACTCTGATTCTGAGGCTAACTACTACCATGAGCCTAACAAAGACAAATTCAAGATGCTGGTGGATAGAATGGATGCTATGGAATTACAGAAATCATCTGGGCTGGATTTTGAGGATTTGAGCTTGATATCTGGGGTGGTCATACCCATTGGGTTCAAAGTTCCTACATTTGTTGTCTATGATGGGGTCTCTTGTCCCAAATTGCATCTGAGGTCTTATGTCAGAAGAATGCAACCCCGCACTGCTGATAAAAAGTTGTGGATCCATTTCTTTCAAGAGAGTTTATCTGGAGCTCAGCTAGAGTGGTATTATCAGTTGGAGAGTGTCAACATCAGAGATTGGAATGACCTTGCTGAAGCTTTCTACAAGCAGTATCAATACAATGCTGACTTAGCCCCCACTCGCATGCAGCTTCAAAGCATGTCTATGGGTGCCAAAGAAAGCTTTAAGGAGTATGCTCAGAAGTGGAGAGACTTAGCTGGAAGAGTTCAACCCCCTTTGACTGATAGGGAGTTGGTTGATATGTTCATGTGTACGCTGAATGGTCCGTTTTACAGTCATCTCATTGGAAGCTCATCATCTGGCTTCACTGAGTTGATCATGACAGGAGAGCGAGTAGAGAATGGTATCAAGAGTGGTAAGATCCAAGTGGGCACTTCTTCATCAGGTGCTGCAAAGAAGCCTCCCACTAGGAAGAAAGAATCTAATGCTGTTTATGGTAAGCCTGATCGTAACAGAAGACATCAGTCTGTGAGTGTAGTTCATATTTCAAATCCAACTCCTGCAACAACAGAGCAGCCTCAAGGCAACCAACAGAGGGCTAGAAGACAGTTCACGAAGATCAACATGTCAATGGCTCAGGCATTGCAACACTTGTTGAAAGCTGAACTTATTACCCTGAGGGAGGCCCCTCAGAATCCCAATGTTACCTCTCCCAAGTACAATCCCAATGCACGATGTGCATATCATTCAAACTGTCCAGGACATGATACTAATAACTGCTGGGTCTTGAAGAACAAAATTCAGGATATGATTGATGCTGGAGAAATTGAGTTTGATCCACCAGGTACTCCAAATGTGATTACAGCTCCAATGCCAAATCACGAGAAGACTGTCAACGCCATTGATGAAGATATTGATGAAGATCTGCATGTCTATTCAGTTATGGAGTTGAGCACACCATTGTCTGTTATCAAAAAGAGGTTAGTACAAGCTGGGATCTTTCCAGGTTGTCATGAAGATTGTCTATATTGTACCTATAAGCCGGATAGTTGCTTCATTTTGAGAGATGGGATTCAACGTCTCATGGATAAATATACTATAGTGTTTGAAAGAAGACCAGCATCTGTAGAAAGTATGGTGGATCATCTGACTCAGGGTAAGAAGATTGAAGAGGTTGGCATGGTTGACAAAGTACCACTAAGAATTACTTCAAAGGGTCCCATTAAAATCACTCATCAGGGCCCAATCAAGATTACTGCTGAAGGTCCTGTGAAAGTTGTTGCTGAAGCCAGAGTAGCTCCTCTGATCATTACCACTCCTGGTCCTATTCCTTATACATCTGACAAAGCGGTGCCTTGGCACTATGGGTCTGATGTTTACATCCATGGTGTCAAGCAGGAGCCTTTACCTGATATGCCTGTTGACATTGATAATATTGCTGGATCTAGCAAGATCACTCGTAGTGGAAGAGTCTTCTCTCCTCCAGTTGCTTCTAAGAGTGCAGTTACTCCTACTGTTACTTCCACCACTGATGCTCGGGGCAAGGGTCCTGTTATTGAGCCTGTATCTACTGATGTGCCAGCTGCTGATGACCTCTCTAAGCAGATGGAAGAAGTATTGAAAATCATTCGCAAGAGTGATTATGATATTGTTGATCAGCTGGGGCATACTCCCTCAAAGATTTCTATGCTCTCCCTGTTATTATGTTCTGAGGCTCATGCCAAGTCATTGATCAAGTTTCTAAAGATGGCTCATGTACCCAGTGCAATTTCTGTGGACCAGTTTGAGAATTGTGTTGCTCACCTGACCTATGACAACGGGTTAGGATTTTCTGATGCTGACTTGACCCCTGCCAAGAGGGATCATAACAGGGCCTTGCATATTTCAATTGAATGCAGGGGCACTACCCTGTCTCATGTGCTGATAGACAATGGTTCCTCTCTGAATGTGTTGCCTAAGGAAGTCCTGAACAAGCTGAGTCCTGAAGATACGGTATTGAAGCCCAGTAATATTGTGGTAAAGGCTTTTGATGGTTCTAGAAGAGTAGTGCATGGGGAAATTGATCTTCCAATCAAGGTTGGCTTTCAGGTGTTTACTGCTACATTCTATGTGATGGATATTCGTCCTTCGTACTCATGTCTGCTTGGTCGTCCCTGGATCCATGGGGCAGGTGCGGTGACCTCCACATTACATCAAAAGTTGAGATATCCGGTGAATGGAAAAGTTGTTACTGTCTTTGGAGAGGAAGAATACTTTGTCAGCCATGTAAACACTTTCAAGTATCTGGAAGTAGAAGGTGAATACATTGAAACTCCATGTCAGTCATTTGAAGTGGTTCCCTGGGCTGTTAAGGATTGTGTGACTCCTCCTGCTGTGAAGAAGGTTCCTGTGGTCATCAGAAACCCTCCAACAATGGCAATGGCCTCCCTCAATGATGCAAAAGCTGTGGTGGAAGAAGGTGGTTGTACTATTTGGGGTCAGCTTCCTGATATGCCATACAAGTCTGACAAGTTTGGTTTGGGTTTCACTGCAGAGTCCCAGAAGGCTGTTCGTCGTGCTCGTGCTGTTCGTATCACCAATCAAGGGGTTATCAATGCTGTGGGAGATCAAGATGAAGACTACAACTTGGAGGCATGGATTTTTCCTACTGTGGGTGCTGGACTCAATAATTGGAAAGCTGAAGATATTATCCCTATCTCCTTTAGTCAGGAGTAAATACTATTACTGTGTTATGTTTTTAAATTTGTAATTTCTGGAGCAATTAAAACTTTCAAGCCATGTGCCTTACCCGGGGCACAATGGTGTGCTTGTTACGGGTTGTCATTTCATTTGCATACTTCATTCAATAAAATCAGTGGACGTTTCGTTTTCGTAAATATTGTGTTCCTTGTCTTTCTTTTTCTTTTATTTTTGCTTTATCAGCTATGTGTTCTTACACACACCCACGTCACTAAAATGCAGATCCTCATCCACTCTGGATCCAGTTGATAACAGTTCTACTATTGCCAATTACAATTTCGAGAATCCGATCTATCAAACTGAAGACGGAAACGAGGACGATTGTGAAATACCTGTAGAGCTTGCTAGGTTGTTACAACAAGAAGAGAAAGCTATACAGCCACATGAAGAGCCAGTCGAAGTTGTGAATCTGGGAATTGAAGAAAACAGAAAAGAGGTCAAGATAGGGGCTGATTTAGAGGACAGTGTCAAGAGCAGGTTGATTCAGATGCTACGTGACTATGTGGAGATCTTTGCTTGGTCTTATGAAGATATGCCAGGGTTGGATACAGACATTGTGGTTCACCGTTTGCCAGTGAAATAAGATTGTCGTCTAAAGAAGCAGAAGGTTCGTCGTATGCGTCCTGAAATGTCAGAAAAGATCAAAGCAGAGGTAATGAAACAGTTCAATGCAGGGTTCTTGGCCGTAACTTCTTATCCTCAGTGGGTTGCAAATGTGGTACCAGTTCCTAAGAAAGATGGTAAGGTACGTATGTGTGTAGACTACAGAGATCTGAACAAGGCTAGCCCTAAAGATGACTTTCCACTTCCTCATATTGATATTCTGGTAGACAACACTGCTCAGCATAAGGTATTCTCTTTTATGGATGGTTTCTCTGGTTACAATCAAATCAAGATGGCACCTGAAGATATGGAGAAGACTACATTTGTGACACAGTGGGGCACCTTTTGCTATAAGGTAATGCCATTTGGTTTGAAGAATGCAGGGGCAACATATCAGCGTGCTATGGTGGCTTTGTTTCATGATATGATTCATCATGAGATAGAGGTATATGTGGATGATATGATAGCCAGGTCTCAGAATGAAGAACAACATCTTGATCATCTGCACAAGTTGTTTGAGAGGTTGAAGAAATACAGGTTGAGATTAAATCCAAACAAGTGTACTTTTGGAGTTAGATCTGGAAAGCTCCTGGGTTTCATTGTCAGTGGAAAAGGTATTGAAGTGGATCCTGCAAAAGTGAAAGCTATACGAGAGATGCCAGCTCCCCGTACTGAGAAGGAGGTTAGAGGTTTCTTGGGACGATTGAACTACATTGCAAGATTTATTTCCCAATTAACTACCATCTGTGAGCCAATCTTCAAGTTGTTGAAGAAAGATCAGGTGATGGAGTGGAATGATGAGTGCCAGACTGCCTTTGATGAAATCAAGAGATATTTGCTAGAACCTCCAATTTTAATGCCACCAGTTGATGGAAGACCCTTGATTATGTATTTAACAGTATTAGACAACTCAATGGGGTGTGTATTGGGGCAACATGACGAGTCTGGTCGAAAAGAGCAGGCAATATACTACCTTAGCAAAATGTTTACCGACTGTGAAACAAGATACTCACTGCTCGAGAAAACTTGCTGCGCTTTGGCATGGGCTGCTCGCCGACTAAGACAGTATATGTTGACCCATACTACCTTGTTGATTTCGAAGATGGATCCAATCAAGTACATATTTGAGAAACCTGCTCTCTCCGGAAGAATTGCAAGATGGCAAATGATCTTGACGGAATATGATATACAGTATACCACTCAGAAGGCCATTAAGGGGAGTGTTGTTGCTGATCATTTGGCTCATCAAGCAGTAGATGATTACCAGTCAATGAATTTTGAGTTCCCTGATGAAGACATTATGTCTGTTACCAAAGAACCTGGACAATATGACGGACCTGAACAAGGATCCCGATGGACTATGGTTTTTGATGGTGCCTCCAATGCACATGGTAATGGTGTTGGTGTTGTGATTAGTTCCCCTGAAGGTTGTCATACCCCGATTACTGCCAGACTTTGTTTCTATTGTACCAATAACATGGCTGAGTATGAGGCATGTATCATGGGTATGCAAGTTGCTATTGATATGAAGATTCAGTTCCTTGAGGTGTATGGAGATTCAGCTCTGGTAGTAAGTCAGATTAAAGGAGATTGGGATACAAAGCATGATAATCTCATTCCTTACAGAGAACATGTGTTGTCTTTGATCCCACATTTCAAAGAGATTACTTTTGGACATATTCCACGAAGAGAGAATCAGTTGGCAGACGCATTGGCCACCATGGCATCTATGTTTGAGATCAGCTGGGATGATGAAGCTCCCAAGATTACCATTGATAGATTTGAGAAGCCTGCATACTGCAATGAGATTGACACTGAAGGGGCAGAGGAGAAGCCTTGGTTCTATGAAGTGAAAAACTATCTTGAAGCTCAGGAGTTCCCTGAAGGGGCATCTGTCAAAGATAGGAAGTTCCTGAGAAGGTTTTCTGCTAAGTTCTTTCTGAGTAATGGCATTCTGTATAAGCGTAATCATGATTCAACTATGATTCGTTGTGTGGATAAGAAGGAAGCTACAGAAATTATGGAAGAGATGCATGATGGGACCTTTGGCACTCATCCTAGTGGTCATACCATGGCAAAGAAGATTTTGAGAGCAGGTTACTATTGGTCTACCATGGAAGCTGATTGCTATCAACACTCCAGAACATGTCACAAATGTCAAATCTATGCTGATAAAGTACATGTACCTCCATCTCCATTGAATGTGTTGACTGCTCCTTGGCCCTTTGCCATGTGGGGCATTGATATGATTGGTGAGATCAAGCCTACTGCTTCTAATGGGCATCGTTTCATCCTGGTTGCTATTGATTACTTCACGAAGTGGGTAGAGGCAGCTTCATTTGCATCTGTGACTAAGAATGTGGTGGCTCGGTTCATTAAGAATAATCTCATATGTAGGTATGGTATCCCTGAAAGGATTATCACTGACAATGGCTCTAATCTGAACAACACTATGATTACTGATCTCTGTACGCAGTTCAAGATTAAGCATCACAACTCTTCTCCGTATCGTCCAAAGATGAATGGGGCAGTTGAAGCTGCTAATAAGAACATTAAGAAGATTGTACAGAAGATGACTATTACTTACAAGGATTGGCACGAGATGTTACCATTTGCTCTGCATGGCTATCGTACTACAATACGTACTTCAACAGGGGCAACCCCATTCTCCTTAGTCTATGGTATGGAAGCAGTTCTGCCTATTGAAGTTCAGATCCCCTCCTTGAGAATTATGAAGGATGCAGGCTTGGATGAAGATGAGTGGATTCAGACTCGACTTGACCAGATAAATTTGATTGATGAGAAAAGGTTAGCAGCAGTTTGTCATGGCCAGATGTACCAGAAACGGATGATCAAAGCTTTTGACAAGAAGGTTAAGCCAAAGGTATATCAGGCTGGTGACTTGGTAATCAAGCGTATCATATTACCACAGGGTGATCCTAGGGGCAAGTGGACTCCAACATATGAGGGACCATTTGTAGTCAAGACAGTGTTCTCAGGAGGTGCCATGATACTGACTACAATGGATGGTGAAGACTTCCCACAACCTGTAAACGCAGACATAGTTAAAAAATACTACGCATAAAAAGAGACCCGCTAGGTTGACAGGCCTAGGCAAAAATAAGGGCATCCCGGCAAACCAAAAGGGTTTGGGCAAAAATTAGGGATATATATATAAAAAGATGTACACCCGGCAAGTCGAAAACCTGAAAAGGCGGCTTGGGCAAAAAAGGGTATCCCGGTGGATTGAAAACCTGAAAGGGCAATCCAGGCAAAAGTTAGGGATTAAAGCGTATGACTATGTCTCGTTTGGATCACTCATGAAACTGCAACCAGTTGTACTACTTACTCAAGCTCAAACAGATGAAGCTCAATCCAATCGTTTCCGTCTCAACAGCAAGAAGATGAGATACTTGAGTGGCAATAGTAGAATTGAAACTCAATAGGATTATTTCCCACATAGCTGATTCTTTTTGTAAAACTTCATGACAAAATTCTCTTACTAGGGTTTATGTCTCCTTGTACAAACTTACCCGTGTATGGGTCACTTTTGATATAAATAAACTCCATCTTTTGAATCCAGATTTACTTTTACCCTATTTACATAAGCGAAACGTCCATTGGTTGTGTTTGAATGTATGTATGCCTTTTAATATGATTGATGTTTACCAGAAATGCATGAAAATGCAGTGATAGTATTTACTAAGGACGAATGAGGGAAGGATTTCAACGAAGCTTCGCCGGTTCATCTTTACAAGACGGTTACAAACCATCAGTAGGACTAATCCATTTTCACAAAGTCTAATCTCCCCTGGAATTTATATCCATCTCTTTTATCCTCATACGGATATACGGGAAATTACTTTCCAATAAGGGCACGATGAACGAAGACGGGATGTTATACTTATCCTACTATCCAAACGAAAACGAAGGTTATCTATACCCTACTATCCCCAACAACGGGAGGTTATCTATACCTTGTTATCCCCAACAACGGGAGGTTATCTATACCTTGTTATCCCCAGCAGACGGAGGGTTATATATTCTTCAACAACGAATCGGGATTTATTTTCCTTGGCCAGCAGTTGTTATACAAGGATATCCAGACACTTCCAGCAGTGTCATAGCATACATACATCATTTACATCATACCATAACATATATGTCTATAGTACATTACCTAAGTGCATCATGTCATACATGCATACATAAAGCATAAACTAATGTTGTTATACAGAATGCTACCTTGTTTTCAGGTTAATTATCCAACAAACAAGCTTATGATCTTTGGGACTGCTTTATTGTAACCTCAGGGTTACTTTATCCTCCTGATGAGCTTCTTATTACTTTGGGACTGCTTTATTGTAACCTCAGGGTTATTTTATCCTCCTGATAGCCTCTCATGACTTCAAGACTGCTTTAGAGCTACTGATTGCTCTATCCTCCTGAAATCATCCTATTACTTCAAGACTGCTTTAGAGCTATTCATTGCTCTATCCTCATGAGGTCATATTACTACTTCAAGACTGCTTTAGAGCTATTCATTGCTCTATCCTCCTGAAGCCATCTAATTATTTCAAGACTGCTTTAGAGTTATCCATTGCTCTATCCTCCTGAAATTACATTATTATTTCAAGACTGCTTTAGAGCTGTCCATCGCTCTATCCTCCTGAAATCATTACTTCAAGACTGCTTTAGAGCTATTGATTGCTCTATCCTCCTGAAGACATATCACATTATTATTTCAAGACTGCTTTAGAGCCATTCATTGTTCTATCCTCCTGAAATCATATCATTGCTTCAAGACTGCTTTAGGGTTATCACTATTGATTGCTCTATCCTCATGAAGACATGCTGCTACATCATTATTATTCCAGACTCCTGACAGCTTTCATCCTACACCCATATTTTGAACTGCTCCCCCCTAGTGGCATCTTTAAGCCCACTCAATCATGTTCAACCAACCATCAATATCACTCCATGCACTGGTGAGTGCAAATTTTTGGGCTTTTGTGTTCAATCCCCTTCAACCTTCCAGGTTACGACTGGCAAATATACCAATCTAACCCCTCAGGTTTCAGAAAATTGAACAGGGGCAGCTGTTGCACCCCAAAATTTGCCCTCACAATACAAGACTTTGTGTTCCAAGAAGGTTCACAAGGTTCACAAATTTCACAATTGGTCAGAAGAGTTGACAATTCCCTCAGACAATGCACCTCCTAAGCAGTGCATCCAAAACTAGGGTTTTGACTTTAATCAGGCTAAATGGACTTCCAAGACTTCAAGTGAGCTTCATAACATCTTATATGTGTATAAGAACCCCCATGTCAAGTTTCAAGACTTTTCTCAAAAGTTTGCTCAGTCAGATGATCAGATAAGTCAAAAGCAGTCAATGCAGTTAAAAAGTCAAACTGAGGTCAACTGTGGTCAAACCAAAGTCAAACTTCATGATTTTTTGCCAACATCAAGTATATGAAGTAAAATTCATCATTTTATCAAGGGTTGATCATGATTCATCAAGGAGATTCCAGATCATCAATAATCAGGAGTTTCTAAATTAGGGTTTCCTCAGTAAAAGTCAACTGAACTTTGACCAGGCATAACTTTCACATACTTCATCACCAAGTCTCCATCCAAAGCTCATTTTGAAGGAAATTGAATTCTCTACAACTTTGATGTTGAAGGTTAAGCCCAAAAATGCTTTATTTGAAAGATATGATCTAAGACATTATAGGTCATTTCAAAAGTCAACAAAAAGTCAACAACTTCAAAAGGGCATAACTTGAGATTGGTAAATGATATGGACCTGAAACCAATGGGGTTGTTTAGAGGACTCTTCAAGCTTTCCAAAAAGTCCAAGAACACCATCATACCTTTAAAATTGAGAGAAATGTGCCCTTGCAAAGTTGGGCAATTTTGTGATGGTTTATGTTGAAAATGGAGGCTTAGAAGTATTTCTTTCCAAATGGGCTGCCTAATTTATGACCCAATCCATCTCATAACATGGTGCACGACCCAATTGACCAAAATTCATCATTTTTATTATTTTTTATTTATTTATTATTGATTTAATTCATAAAAATCATTTTAAATAAATAAAAAATATAAAAATCTATTTTTGGGTGAAGATTTTGTTTCTAGAAATTCATAATCATTGATTGAATTAGAATGAGAAGGAAATCATGTGATCTCTCCCAAATTATTATTTTTTATTTATTTATTATTGATTTAATTCATAAAAAAATCATTTTAAATAAATAAAAAATATAAAAATCTATTTTTGGGTGAAGATTTTGTTTCTAGAAATTCATAATCATTGATTGAATTAGAATGAGAAGGAAATCATGTGATCTCTCCCAAATTATTATTTTTTATTTATTTATTATTGATTTAATTCATAAAAATCATTTTAAATAAATAAAAAATATAAAAATCTATTTTTGGGTGAAGATTTTGTTTCTAGAAATTCATAATCATTGATTGAATTAGAATGAGAAGGAAATCATGTGATCTCTCCCAAATTATTATTTTTTATTTATTTATTATTGATTTAATTCATAAAAATCATTTTAAATAAATAAAAAATATAAAAATCTATTTTTGGGTGAAGATTTTGTTTCTAGAAATTCATAATCATTGAATTGAATTAGAATGAGAAGGAAATCATGTGATCTCTCCCAAATTATTATTTTTTATTTATTTATTATTGATTTAATTCATAAAAAATCATTTTAAATAAATAAAAAATATAAAAATCTATTTTTGGGTGAAGATTTTGTTTCTAGAAATTCATAATCATTGATTTAATTAGAATGAGAAGGAAATCATGTGATCTCTCCCAAATTATTATTTTTTATTTATTTATTATTGATTTAATTCATAAAAATCATTTTAAATAAATAAAAAATATAAAAATCTATTTTTGGGTGAAGATTTTGTTTCTAGAAATTCATAATCATTGATTGAATTAGAATGAGAAGGAAATCATGTGATCTCTCCCAAATTATTATTTTTTATTTATTTATTATTGATTTAATTCATAAAAATCATTTTAAATAAATAAAAAATATAAAAATCTATTTTTGGGTGAAGATTTTGTTTCTAGAAATTCATAATCATTGATTGAATTAGAATGAGAAGGAAATCATGTGATCTCTCCCAAAATAGCAAGCACTCATGATCAAATATTTGAAATTTATACAATGATCTTTTTAAATATTTTTTGGATCAAATATCCACACAACACATCAATGTTTCTGACCTAAATCCATCACACATATATACTAAGCACAAACATAACCCTAGAGAGGAATTTGCAGCAGCCTAAAGGTAAGATCAAAAACACAAAAATCTTTCAAAAAGTCATATTCGGGTTCTCAAATTCAGAGCATTGCAAGGTATTTGGAAGACATAGCAAGCTTCCTTGGACTCTTCTGATCATAAATCATCATCCATATGCATCATATACGCACCCAATTGCTCAACCCGAGTTCATCTTGACCTTGAATATTTTGTTTTTGAATCCATTGATTTATCATGTTTAAACTGTTTTTTGATTGTTGTAGGATGTTTAGAATGAACTCTAGAACGATTCTGGGTGGTTCAATTGGATTTTCATTGCAGGAACAAGAATTCACCATGATTAGGGTTTTCGGCCCTCTTTAGGGTTTCACGATTTTCAAATGATAAATGGATTTGAAAAACATAGGACGATTGAAAAACTCAGTAGCAATACAATGGTGCAATCAATTTTGTGAAATTTTGCCGTTTGGATGAAGTTTGTGTTTTGCAGGGTGGAAGAACTCGTAACAATATTCGTAGGAGAAAACGTTGCAAAATCCGCAGGTAATGGGAGGAAGAAGAAGGCCAGTTCGCGCCTGTTTTCAAATTCAAATTTTATTAAAAAAATAATATGAATTGTTCCTGGATATATTTCACAATTGTATGCTTAGCCTGATGGTTGTTGTGCTTCCTGGAAATCAAGCTGGCCTGGGTTCAAACCCCAGCCAGGTAAGTTTCCACTTTTTTTCTTTCCTTTTATTTGATTTAAATATTATAATATTAAAAATTAAATATATTATGTATATTTCTCAATAATAAATAAATAATAATAAAATATGTCTGTTTTCTTTAATTTTAAAAAATATGTTTTTTTTTTACACAAATTTTGTTTCTATATTTTATGTCTAAATTGTAATATGTATAAATTAGAAAATTTTTGTATATAACTAAATCCTATTTTTTTTATATAAACCCTAAAAATTTATTTCTCATATAAACCCTAATTTCATAAAACTCTAAAAATATTTTTTAATACAAATCTAATCCTATTTTTTTTTATGTTATTTTCTAATATAATTATTATGTATGTATGTTTACTATAATTCTTACAAATTTTTGTAAATATACTTATAAATATTTTTTTACATAACTTTAGTTTATAAATAATTGTGCTTATAATAATTAGATTTTTTGTAGTAACTTCATGATTAAAATATAATTTAATAATTTGTAAATTAAAACAATTGTTTATTCATATTTGTTTTTTTTAGTTGATTATATTAAAAAATTGTTAATTTCTTATTATTATAATATTTGGATTAATTCTGTTTATTCTTATTTACTAACCCATTTATATTCTAATCATGCTTATTATTTTGTTAAATATTGCTTACTAACCCCCTTTATTATTTATTATTGCTTATTTATATTTTATTTATCTTTGCTATTTAATTATTTTTATTATTTTGTAATTGTTTCTTGGATGTAAAGTTGTTTAATTATTTAATTATTATTATGGTTAGTAATTAGGGAGTGTAACAACATGTATGTAATATTAAAATAAATTTAGATCACTTTTAAATAAAGATAATTAAAATAAACACGTCACACACGTAAGTCGATTTTAATCGCCGTCTCACTTCCTAAGGATATCCCTCAAGTTGCCTACGAATAATGGTTAAGTGGGGTGTATAAAGCAAGTCCCTCAAATAGAAAAATCATCAAAGTCCCTTATGGTTGCCTTTACGAATCGAGTCCCTTTCGAAAAATGATGATGGTCCCTTATATGTGCTTATTACATCCCACAATGGCCTTCAAAGTCAAATTGTCCCTCACATGTCCCTTAACATCCAAAGTAAGGACTACCTACTCCATTATAGTAGGGATAGTCTTACTAAAGGAAAGAATGAAGAATAAGAAAGACCTTTAAACATTAGGGTAGGTTACTCCTAGGTGCTTGCTCACTTCAAAACTGTTTCACACTTAAACAAATTTCCTACAAAATTTTCAAACAAGTTTTTTTCACATCCATACACGGATTATTATTAAACTATTCTGAAATTTTTTGCTATTCACACACTACACTTTCAAAACAATTCAAAAGTGAGCTTAAGTACCTAAGAGCCCATGGATAACCATGGATGAAAAGGGTGCTAACACCTTCCCTTTTCATAACCTACCCCCCGGATCCAAAATATTCTCTAAGGTCTTTCCTGTTCTTTTATAACCTTTCCTTATGGATAAAATAAAAGTCGGTGGCGACTCTTGCTATCCGCAACATTGTTTAAAGTCAGTTCTCCCACCGTGTTACACACTTGTATAAGTATTTTAAATGATATTTGGTATACCTTTGAGTTGTTATTCAATATTCTATCTTCAATACTTAAAACTTGATTACTATGTATGTGAAGCTTTGATCCATTTGACATATGCTAGAACACCATCTTGAAACGTGATGTCATTTGAGTCTCTTGCTTTTTGCATACACATGTTGCATAGAAAACTTGTTGTCTTCATCAAAACTTTTATGCGCTTGAAGCTCGCTTCTACAGGGTGACCCAACTGAAAGATCTAGGTGCGAAAGGTAACATGCTACTGTCAGGCCCTTTTTGGCTGCTTCAACTATGGATGAATGCTTCCTTCAAAGCTATTCTTCCCACCAAGGGCACTGTGGATGAAGAAGAGGAAGAAATCAAGAACCGGAGAGTCGAAGGAACTCGCTTGGTGAGGCTCACTCCCAGCGAAGAAGGGTCGTCGCTAACGCCTGCTTTCCTCAGCTACGTCATGATGCAAGCGAAGCGTCATGACTTCACATCAAACATGGCTCCCTTCACAGCAAGGAAGTACGGGCCAGAGTGGTTCACCAAGCCTTTTCCTGCGCTAACAATGGCCCAAGAAGCAGAGTCAACACAGCTGTGGGAGGCCTTTTTAACCCCGAGGCTAATATCTCTTCGAATGAACATGCCAAAGTCTCAGGTCGTGTTGGTATCTTACCAACCAAACCTTGTGGCTCGACAGTTTGGATTGGCGCAAGCACTTCCAAAATGCCTCTTTGAGAAGAAAGGTTCTCTCTTGCTCCCTACTACCAAATTTAGTGAAGACGCTTGCTCGAAGCAGCTAGCACGCTACGAGGGCAAGATCCAGCTGGCTCCTGTCCCTTTCGAACCTTGCTACTTCTACACACCAGAGTTTCATGCTTGGTGGTCGAAGTATTATGTTGAAGAATTTTTTGATGCTCCTTCCTTCAGCAAGCTAATTAACCAAGCTTTCCTCTCTATGCAGGACAAAGAGAAAAAAGGTAATTCAACTTATATCAAAGAAATCCAAGCCTTCCAAAGGTTCTTTGAAACTCTTTACTAGCCAAGTGAATTTAGTCGGATTGTCCGTGATGCTGTGGTGACTTTGAAGGAAAAATTTCTAAAGAAAATGGAGATTCTTCGACTCCCTTCATACGTTCCCCCTGAGAAACGTTATGAATTAGCCTTCATTTTGTATCCTCCCAAATTTCCTCGATTTCCATCTGCTAACTTTGGAGTGGCCCTTGCCCTTCCATTTCCATATTGGTTCATATGTAGGAATTTGATTAAAGTCCTTCGAGAACAATCTAAACCCAAGGCACAACGGGTAGTTCTTACTAAGCACACGCTAGACAATTTCAAAGGCCATCTTCATATCGGTATCGAGGATGTTCGCATCGAATCTGAAATACATGAAGGTGTGGAATGGAAGGTTTTTCGACTCTTTTCTTTTCCTGACATATATATATATATATATATATATATATATATATATATATATATATATATATATATATATATATATATATATATATATATATATATATATATATATATATATATATATATTGTTGTGATTGCATTTCTGATGTTTCAGCTTTCAAAGTTCAAGAGAAAGGGAAAGAGAGCATCGAAGAAAGGACTGAGGAAAACGCCCCACTGCCCAAGGTAGTGTTCTCACGCTTGCTTATTTTTTTTCTCATATAGTTTTCTGACCTCTTGGTTCTCTCTTCTCTATTTTCTAGAGTTCCAAGAAACCCCTAACTACTCCAAAAAAATAAAGGCCAAGAGAGCCTCTAGTCAAGTGATTATCTACTCTGACGAGGACAATGACTCCCCTCCTGATGATCAACCTCTAAAAAGGAGAAGGAAGTAGGCAAAGATTACCGAATCTTTCACACAAATGACCACTTCAGTCGCTCCTGGTTCGACTCAGGTGTCCTGTGTCGAATCAATTACTTAGTAGGTGATCCCAGAGGTGGTACCTTCGCCAGAAGATGGCAATTCAAGTCCTGATAGTGAAGGCCCTCATGTAAATATCTTACCCCATTTATTTTGCCATTATTTCTTCTCCGTATGTTATCCTTATATACTCCTTTCGTTTCAGGCTGTTATCGCTGCTCAAGCAGGTCCCGTGATCCAACCCAACTCCACTTCTAACAAAGATCTCAGCTATCATCCTGGTGCGGCATCTGGTACATCTGCTAAAGGTTTAAATAAGGTGAACCAACCTCAGAAACCCCCCCAAAAAGGCAGGCTTTAGGTCGAACCTTGCGGTAATTCCTCCATAGACAAGGGCTGCTAAATAACCAATTATTATCTTATCAGAAGACACCTCTACTCCAGATGCGGACCTAGAAGAGGGTAGCGAGGAGATGTCTCCTCGTTATTCACCAGGTGAGGAAAACAACTCTGATGAACAAACTAGTGATGAAGAGGGAACCAGTGATGAAGCTGTTGATGTTGATGACAAAGAAACAACGAGGAAGGAAAAAGAGGGGGAGGAAAGGAAAAAGAAGGACAAAGATGTAGAGAAGGAGAAAGAAGTTAAAAGTAAAAGAGAGGAAGATCAACTTACTAAAAAGGTAGTTGAAGATCCTGTTAAACAAACCACTTCGTCCCAGGCTGCCATGACGACTTCGACAAGTTCAGCTCCAACCAGCCTCTCTCATGAAGAACAGTCAATGAAGACGTCCAACCCTCGTGAGTACCTTAAAACCATGCTAAGCGCAAAATATAACTTTTATAATTCCAGTATGAGCGGTTCAACAGCATCAGGAGACACTCCTATCGTCGATGATGTACTTCATGAGATTAAATCCAGGATATTTGTTGTTGATCTCTTCGAGATTTTGGAAAAGGATACTTCAGTGACCTTTGGTTTGAAGAAGCTTTTAAAGCGTGTCGATCTTGTGACCGCCTCACCAGAAACCTCTAATGTCATCCTGGAGTTGCTGACAATGATCAACGTAGTGGCTGCTGATCTAAATTGACTCAGAGAACATTCTGGAAAATTTGCCAAGGCAACCTCTGATCAAAAGGCTGCCTGGGATGCTGTCTCTATTTCATCCAGCCAAGTCTCCCAACTTGAGCAGCAGAAGGAACAAACCCAAAAGATGCTGGAGAAACATGATCATAATAATTCTAAATAGGAAAGATAGATCCTTATCCTTCAAGGCAAAATTGACCTTGAAGTAAAGACGGGATCGAACATCTTGAAAAAGCTCAGAAGCTTGACAAGAAGATCGAAACCATTTCCTACAACAAAAGCTTGTGCGAGCGTCGATTGACCCATCAAAAGAAGAAGTATGGGAAGTTGAAGGCTTCGCTTCCTTTTTGAAAAATTTATCATGTAATTTTTATTTTGCATCTTCTTTATTTGACAACCTGGGCCCTTCGTGGCATTTTGTTTTGTATTGAACACAACCATCTTGGATTTATTAACCATTTTAGCTTTTCTTATATTGCTCTTTATATTTATTCCATAATTTTTATCTCTTGAAGCATAGGTTTGTATTTTTTCAAATACTTTCCATTAACTTTCAAGATCCTCTTATCTCCATCTACTTCTTCGATCTCATATGCCCCATTGGAAAAGACCTGTATAATCTGAAACAGGCCTTCCCACTTAGGGGACCATTTGCCTAAAGCTCTGTCTTTTCGATCCATAGGCAAAATAACTTTCCAAACCAAATCTTCCAATGAAAAGGCCTTGGCTTTAACTCTCTTGTTATAAGACTTTTCCACTTTCTTCTTTTGTCTTTTTAACTATTCTAAAGACCTAATCCTTTCTTCATCTAGATCAACTAACTCATCCAACATCATGTTACAATAAGAATCTGATGGAATCTCATGATGTCTTTGGATTCTTGTCGACTGCAAATAGATTTCTACTGGTAGAACTGCATCATGGCCGAAGGTTAGTCAAAATGGCATTGTATTAGTTGCTTCCTTAGGGGACGTTTGACATGCCCAAAGCACTTTGTCTAATGTCTTGTGCCAGTTTCTAGGCTTCTTCCCCACATGCTTCTTGATTAGGCTAATCACTGCTTTATTCGCCGCTTCGACTTTACCATTAGCCTGGGCGTAATAAGGTGTTAAGTTTAATAACTTAAAACCCATTTCTTTGGCAAACTCCTGCATTTTCCGACCAGTGAACACTGACCCTCGATCTGTGGTCACAGTCTATGGGATTCCAAACCTATAAATGATGTGCTTTTTAACAAACTCTATCACATCTTCTTGGTCTACATTTGGTAATGGTATAGCTTCGATCCACTTAGTGAAATAGTCTATGCCCACCAAAATATACCTCTGATTCTTTGATGATGTTGGTCGAATTTCTCCAATTAAATCTAAGGCCCAACCTCTAAAGGGCCAAGGCTTAATAATCGAATGCAACTCGCTCGCAGGGATATATTATATGCCTGCGTGCATTTGACATTCATGGCAACCCTTAGTAAACTCAATACAATCCTTGAGCATAGTGGGTTAGTACATACCTTGTCGAAACAAAAGCCACTTCATTTCTGGCCCACTTGATGTACGCCACATGTTCCACTATGGACTATTGAAAGGGCTAAGTATGCCTCTGACTCACTAAGGAATTTTAACAAAACTCCCTCTGGGGTCTTTTTAAATAATTCATTTGCTAAAAGAACGTAACTCAGAGCACGATACCCGATCTTTCATTCTGTCGAAGATGTTGGATTCCGTAAGTACTCTACTATTGGTTTCCTCCAATCTCCATACATCAATGCATCTATAGAAAAAATCTCGAAGCTTTCTCTATCCGCGTATCTTAGCTTTGTTGTTTCTAAATATGAAGGCGCTAACTTTGTTGACACTACTCTTCCTCTGGCTACGATTGCATCTTCCAATTTTTCTTTCGAAATTTTGTACTTTGACACAACCTGGGCCAAGTCGTTGGCCACCTGATTTTCCAGACGAGGAATATGTCAAATACTCACCATATTGAACCTTTTTAACATTCGATTGGATATTATGAAATGCATGATAAGATTCTCCTTTACACACTTGTACTCCTTCGTCAACTACTTCACAACTAATTATGAGTCTCCCATTATTTTGAATCGAGTTGCCCCTAACTCCAACAAAATCTCAAGTCCGACTATCAAGGCCTCGTATTCAGCCTCATTGTTGGAACAAAGGCCTTCGACCTTATACTTGAACTTTGTTGGAATTTTGTTGGGAGAAATAATCAGAACTCCTACACCAGTTCCTTATCTATGACTAGAACCGTCGAAGTAAAGTTTCCAAGGCTCCAGTTCGAGATAATTCAAAGCACTCTCATTTATTGAGTGGTCGACTATAAAGTCTGCTACCACTTGTCCTTTAACTGCCTTTAGAGGCATATAAGTCAAAGAATATTCAATTAATGTTAATGCCTATTTCCCTATTCGACTATGTAATATTGGCTTAGATAGCATGTGTTTTATAACGTCGCAATGAGATTAAACGAAAACATCAACTGACTTTATATAATGCTTTAGTTTTGTACAAGAGTAATATAGACATAAACATAATTTCTCAATCGTGACATATCTAGTTTCTGCATCATTTAAAACCCTACTAAGGTAATAAATGGCCCTTTCGACGCCATTACCATCCTCTTGAGCTAACATGCTCCCTAAGGTTTTGTCTGACCCTGTTATGTACAATCTCATGCTCCTACTTCTACAAGGCGGCGACAAAATTGGAGGATGACTTAAGTAGCCTTTGATTTTATCGAAAGCATCCTGTTGAGGTTGCCCCTAAATGAATCCCTCCTTGTTGAGTCAGAGCAACGGCGAGAAGGCTTGCGTTTTGCTGCTGAGGTTCGATATGAATCTTCTTAGAAAGTTTATTTTGCCCAACAGTTATTGCAATTCCTTCGTTGTTGATGGCGCTTTCGCTTCCATTTTGGCCTTGGTCTTGTTGAGGTTTATTTCGATTCCCTTCTTGTGGACCACAAAACCTAGAAAATCTCCTGCCTGTACACAAAACGCACATTTGAGGGGATTCATTTTTAGGCCATGCTTCCTCATTCTCTCAAATGAGTGTCGAAGATGATCTAAATGGTTTCTTCCTGAACCTGATTTCACAATAATATCATCAATATAAATCTGCATAAATATTTCGATATAGTCGTGAAAAATAGATTTCATTTCCCTTTGATAGGTTGCGCCAACATTTTTTAAGCCAAAGGGCATTACAACCCATTCATAGGTACTTATAGTCCCAGGGCATCGAAAGGCTGTTTTTGCAACGTCCTCTTCAGCAATGAATATTTGGTTATAACCAGAATATCCATCTAGTATGCTTAGATATTCATGTCTCGCGGCTGAGTCGACCAGCATCTCTGCCACAGGCATCGAACATTCATCTTTGGGGGTAGCAGTATTTAGATCTCTAAAATCTATACATATCCTCAAAGACCCATTTTTCTTTATAATAGGTACAATGTTTGCTAACCATTTGACGTACCTTGCTGGACGAATGAACTTACAACGAAGAAGTCATTCGACCTCTTCCTTGATCTTTAACAAAATTGTTGGTGCAAACCTTCTTGGATTCTGCTTTACAGGCTTCCTCCCAGGCTTGATTGGCAATTTCAATTAGACCAGCTCCCTATTCAAACTAGGCATTTCATCATAGTCCCACGCAAAGCAGTCTCAAAACTCCCTTAGAAGTTGGACCATTTCGACCTTGAGTTCTGGGCTGATATTGGCACTTATATAGGTTGACCTTCTCGTGGCCCTTCCCCCAGGTCGATTTCTTTGAGCGGGTCTTGTGCTAGTATCTTTACATTTTCTGCTAACGGGTCTTTCTCGAATCCCAAAGGCTCATCATCATAGATGGGGTCGAGCCTTTGGCCTTGCAATTCTTCCTGAACCTTATCAGGAGGTTCTGGGACAAAATCCTTTCCAGGATTTTCTTTGTGAGAAATTTTGTTGGCCTCGAAGGCCATTCCCTTATTACCTCTGGATTCAAAAGCCAAATTTTTGATCTCAGCCTCCAAGGCCGCTTGTTCTTTATTTTCGGCCACATAAGCTGAAATATTTTGTAGTACTTCAAATTCAGTTAGTATCACTAAACTCGCTTCCCTAGCCTGTGGGTTCGATTCTTGACGCACCAAAGTAGGAAAAATTTCCTGCCCCAACAATCTCCATATCCCATCTAAAACCATGGACAGGATGTAAATACAATGAGCAATAAGCGTCATCGTTCTAGGTAAAATTGAAACCCGCCGGCGTGCATGGCGCTATATTCGCCAAGTGTTTGTCGAAGCTCCTTCGATCAAGGTGATTAATAGGTGCTTTAAAGTACTCCTGATCTGTTTCAATATTTTCCACTATGCCATCGGGACGCCAGATAATTATCCTTTGGTGCATCGAAGATGGAACGGCTCCCACACTGTGGATCCATTCTCTTCCCAACAAAAAATTGTAATTTGCCTTGGTCTCGACAACCATGAAGACAGTTGGCCTTATCACAGTTCCTATAGTAAGGTCAACTTGGATTACCCCCATGGTAGTCCCCACTTTCCCTTCATAGTTTGACAAAACCATGTTGTGAGGCTTGGTATCGACATTTGACTTCCCAATCCTTTGTAACATATAGTGTGGAATCAAATTCACAGTGGCTCCACAATCCATTAAAACCTTATTCACTGCCACATTCTCAACTTTCACTGTGATAAACAAAGGCTCTAAATGACTTCACATTGCCTCATCAGGCCTCTCGAACAAAGCATTTTGTTCCTCGACACAGCCATTATTCATGATGTAATAACAAACTGGCTTGTAGGCAGCCATTTCCATTTCGGTATGTGCGTCCAAGTTTTCGACTTCCATAATTCTGTCGAATTCGCGAGGCAGAACTGAGACAACGTTCACCAAGATGTTGAGTGATGCCTCTGAACCTGAGTCAAAATTATCAGTAAGCATCTCATCTTCCTCGACTTCTTTGTCGGGCTTCTGTTCTCTTTGCCATCATTTTTAGGGACGAGAATTCTAGCAATCGCTGACACCTTGTTAGCAGCCTTCAAGCCCTTCTTTCTTTCTTTTGTCGAGGATAAATTTGTTCTGGAATCCCCCTTGTTTGTATCCTCTCTCTGGGCCTTTCGCCTTCGTTGCTCTCTCCTCCACCTAAGAGCATTCATGGGGTTCTTTCCTTTGTAGTTCTTAGACACATAGGCCATTTTGTTGGCCTGTGGGAATTATTTTCAGTAGGCTACAGAGGAGCCTCTTTTGACATCAAAGTGTTGCCACTTCTGTTTTCCTTGTTGTTTAGCCTTGATGGGCCTAGTCCAGGCCCCTATCACAACTTCGGTTGTAGTTTAAAGGTAGAAGCCTTTATCCTAGGGCCTCTTGGTTTGTTGCCTTCGACACAAGAGAATCCTTTCCTGGAGTTATGGCCCCTTCTTGGGTCGACCCTTCTCTCCCCTTGGGGAGCCTTGTTCTCATGGTTGCACTTAGCCTTTTCAATACTTTGTGCAGATTTTCTGTCGAATATTGCACTACACCTAAGGCACAACATAACTTCTTAACTTTTCTTCTGACACCTATAAATAAAATCTAGAAGGTTTTCATCCCCTTTCGGGAAATCCAACATATGATATTCCTCGTTAACCTCCATTGGAGATTCTTGGGAGACTTCTACCACATTCACCCCCATATCGACATCCTTAGTGATGTCTAAACTCTAGAATGCTAATTGGAGGCCTTCCGCAACCCTATCCATTCTTACGAAACCCTTAGCGGTTTCTTTTGTTATCAACATCAATCTAGAGTCTCCCATAACTCCCATGTCGAGATCCTCAGTGATCTTCATGTCGAAACCCTCAGTAGTCTCGCTTGCCAAGTTGTCCACCACTTCCTAGTTCGAGTTATTACTAACGTGAACTATTACAACACCATTAACGAAGTCCTCAGTGACTTCGACCATGTGAACCTCTTATGGATCTGTATAGTGAGCATCATCCGCTTTCACCGTCTCGACTTCTAGGTTCATCTGACCCTTTTCCTTCTCACCAAACTTTAGTCTTCCCTCCTAAATTGCATTCTGCACTAGATCCCTGAAAAGAAAGCATTGTGAGGTTTTATAACCCAAGAAATTATGGTACTTACAAAAGCCTCTTTTCTTTCTTTGTTCTAGAGGAGGCATCTTAGCACCAGCAGGTATAATCATTTGCCCATCCTTAACTAACAAATCAAATATTTCGTCACTTTTTGTGATGTCAAAAGCGTATGTTTTCTTTGGAAACCTATCGTTGGTTTCGACAGGGTCTTTCCCATTTGAAGGCATTAGCATCCTACAAGAGTAAGGAGAGCCCTTTTTTAGTTCAACGAGATCAATTTCGTTCTCATTGAAACCTAGGTAATCAACGTATGGTCTTTCGTCTTCTTCGTTAAAATTGACAAAGGACACCCTTTTGTATTATTAGCCCTAGCTTTTTCTTCTTTCAATCGTTTTAATTGTCCAACTCTATCAGCTAATTGGACCATATCCCTTAAATATTGGGTATCCAGCTTCTTTCAAATTGAATAGTCAAGGCCACCGGCGGCCATTTCGACCAACTCATGCTCTGGCACCTGTGTAAAACACCTGGCTTTGAGAAGTCGAAACTGGTTCAAATACTCCTCGATAGACTCAATAACCTTTTGTTTTATACTAGCCACTTCTTTTAAACTTATTTTTGCTTGTCCCATGTAAAACTGTTCATGGAACAAACGCTTTAGCTTGGTCCAGTCACAAATCGAGTTGGGAGGTAACATGGTGAACCAAGTGAAAGCGTTTTTTATCAAAGAATTGGGGAAATATTTTACCTTAAGAATCTCATCATTAGCAATTTCTCCTGCCTAAATCAAATATCTGGCCACGTGTTCGACGGTAGACTCAGTAGAGTCTCCTGAGAACTTAGTGAATTTAGGGACTTTGGTCCTCGGAGGAAAATCCGACTGGAGTATATATTCAACCAAAGGCGACGTATAGTTTGGCCTTCGCAAACCAAAATTTACTCAGTTTCGTGCCATAATCCTTTCAACCATGGCAGCCAAGTTATTGTCTGCGGCTGCATTGTTATGTCGGACTTGTTGTACGACATTATCTGCATTTTGGTTCCTGTTAACTATCACTACCCTTAGAGGTTCCTCTCTGGGACCTTGGAATTGATTTCTAGGAGGTTCGACTATCCCACGATTTCTAGGAGGTTCCCTGGGTGTTGTTGTGTTTAATTAATAGTGAGGTCCTCCTCAAAGGCTATACCCTGGTTTTCCCTCACATGCTCCCTTTGTGGGTGTCAAGGGGGATTTGGTACCCCAAAGAAATCAACTAAACACGTCATTTACGCTACCATTCGTTGGTTAGTTTGTTTAGTGTTTTGGATAAGGGGATGAAATATTTCTCCCATAGTTTGGGACATCATTTGTACCATCTAGTGGTTACTTTCATCCATTTGTTGCCTCAAATAAGAGGCAGAACTAATTTTTAGATTATGTGTTGGAACAAAGTGTCCCACGTTCTGGTTACTTCGACCCATATTCATTCCGGAAACCGACCCCTGTAATAGCGAAGTTATCACATGTTCTACATGTGCAGAAGGGGCATTGTGGAGGCTTGCCATTATTGATGTTGGCATACCATATGGTGGGTCTCACGGCAAAGGAATCGAAAACCCTGGTGAGGGAATATTCCTATATGTGGAAGTCCCTACTGGAGGTGGGGTATATGGAAGACCTCTTGGCACAATGTAAGTTATAATTGGCTGCATATGAGTAATCAAATGCATGGGCATCGAAGTCCCCGTAGTTGGAACCGCTTCAGACACAGGAAGGGAACCTTCCTGTCCTTCTGTCGAAGGTGGCACGGGAGGCTCCATGTTATCGCTACCATTGTGTGGATCCTGAGGAGTATTTGGCTGATTTATATTTGATGTCATTCTCCCAATATATCCTTTCTTAGTTCGAGTTTCGTTATTGGTGGTTATTTTACCACTTCTTAACTGCATACAATGAAATTTTTTATGCAGAGGTTTCTAAAAGGTATATCTAATAAGAAACTCTGATTAGCACTGTCCCACTGCGCGTGTCAATTTGTTCGCTGGAAATTTGAGGAACAACCGCTGGTCTAACAAATCTTCAAGACTCGTTTTAACTTGCAGGATCGACCGCACTAAATCCTAGGACATAGCTAATCTGAGTTTAACATTAAATAAAATTTAAAAGAGAAGGATAAGTGCTTCGACAGTATTGAAATGTGATAAAAAAGGTTTTGGCAATAAAACTTGTAGGAAAGAAAAGTAACTTGGTTCGAAACGGATAACAATTTTTAAAAGAGGAAAATAAAGACTATGAACTATAACGTGCATAAAAGTAGTAAAGTAAAAGAAGATTCTTATAAAAGAAATAGAAGCATTAATGCATTACAATAAAGAAATGGTGTTTCGACACGTACATTCTCAGTTATGACTCTTTTCTCACTTTGACTTGGATACTTTGAGTAATTTTCTGAGTAATTTGTACCAAATGAACACACCAAAAATCCTCAATTAAGCCACTATTTATAGTCAGTCGACATAATTGCCTACAGACGACTCAATGGACTAGATTAAACCAAATGTCACTCTGCATGTTTTAATTGCTTGAAACCATGCCACGTGCCTCCTTCTACTGGGCGAAAAATAACTGTATTTCCCTTCAGGATTCGAATTCAAACTCTAAAAGATTTTTTCCTGTCGAATTGTCCATATCTCGGTCGAAATTCCTGAAATATCCCCATAGTTGAAAATATTGTCTTTAACTTAACAACCCAACGTTTCTACCTGGGTGTCGCAATTCAAGGCTAACAATTGGGGGTACGGGCTCTAGAGAACTTCAAGTCATCCTCATTAGCCAAGTTTAATGACTACAACAACCACTTCAGGCATATCTCCTCCCTTAACACAAAGATTTAAATTATAGGAGCCTCCGACTCCTTCTAATGAAAATTTGTCTCTAGAACCTTAATAGAAGAAATGTTAAGGTGGTACATGAGCCCTCTAAAACTTCATATTGCCAGCTACCAGGACCTGATGAAGGAATTGGTTAATCAGTTTGTAGCAAGCAGATATGGAAAGATGTCTACCACCACCCTTTTTAATATTTGTCAAGGCCTCTTTGAATATTTGGAGGAGTATTTCGCTCACTTTTATAAGACAAATATCAAGGCCATCCACCCCAACCAGGAGATGTTCGTGGGAGCTTTCCAAAAAGGACTAAGGGTGGGATTTTATATAAAAGGCATGGAGAATAACGTCGAAAAGAAGGCAAGGAACTTATTAAAACTCCATGACCTTGGTCGTCCACCCTAACCAAGAGACGTGCAAAATTATATATAAAAGGCTAGGAGAGTAACACCGAAATGTAGGCCATACATGGTAAAGAATGGACTATTGAAAATCCTAACAGGTCGGAGCAGTCTCTGAAGAACCATTAAACCTTGCCCATCAGAGACAGGGAAAAGTTCAAACAAAGTGGGAAACCTAGAAGAGCTGCATGCCCTTGACATTCGCCATGAGTAAGTATGGTCTGAGGTCCTCAATGTTCTAGAGGTTTTTATAAGTCCCCTCACGTTAATATATAAGTGTCATAATATTGTTGCTCTATTTTTGCATGAACTAAATATTAGAGTAAAGAACCCATAAAAACCACCCATATAGGAAATAACTTATGTTGGATCCTGATGGAGGAATCATTGTTGTTCATAGAGAAAATAACTTATGTTGGATCCTCGTGTATGAATCTTTGTCGTTCATAGACGAAATAATCTATATTAGATCCTCATAGAGGAATCCTTATCGTCCATAAAGGTGATTGTATGTGTTGGATCCTCGTGGAGGAACCATTGTCACCTATAGAGGAAATAAATTATGTTGGATCCTTATGGAAGAATCCCTGCTATCCATATGGAAATTATTCACGATAGATCTTCATATAGGGGTCATGGCCTCTTTATTAAGTCACATAATGGCGATAAACCTGTTCGAAGCAACATAAAAGTATTTACACAATAAATAAATAAGGAAAATGCATTAGTTAATCTCAGGAGTGATCTCTTGATGAGCGGTGTCCTCTTTTGAATTTTCTTCTTCTGCTGCCTTCTCGCCCTTAAGCTTAATTCAGGTCCCTTCATTAAGAGATGCACCAGACTTCTTAGAAGGTGGATCTTCTTCTTCCTCCACAACCTAGTTGTCACAGACCACTTTGAAGAACTCCATTTGGCTACAGTCTGGGTCAAGTTAAAGAAATGTGACCTACTTTTGCACCTGCTCAAAATACAAGTCAGAAGTATCCATTAACTTATTCTCGAGGGATTCCTTTAGTTTCTTCTCTGAAATTGAGAGGTCTTGGGCCTTAGACTCCACCATCTCAAGTTTAGGTGTCGGGTCCTCCTTCTATTTGATCAAGGTCTTCACTATTTATTAGTATCTGGCAAGATTTTATTGGGAGGTAGAGATCTTTGACTTCATATCATTCAAAATTTGAGCTTAGTTGAAGGGAAGTTTGGCGCCAATGAATTTTATGGCATCAAATTTGGGATCTTTGCACATGGAGGATGGGGAGGTGACTCATTCCCAGCATGCAAGGAACACTCATCTACCCCATCCTTCTCGAGGTTATGATTTCATTGTCCTCTAAAATATGGGAGGAACTCTTTCCCCCTTTAATCTCTAACCAAATTTTAAAATGCATAAGCAAAATTCAGTTTGCAAATGAGATATTTTCAACTCAAATTAAAATTTCATTCAAATTTCACTCACACTTTGTGAATTTTTACATAATCCCTAAACTAACCTTTAAACTAATCTCTAAGCCTATAAATCAAACCATTCTCATAAGCAAATAACAACAATAATTCATTACTATCATATCCACAATTATGCATCAAATTCATCATCAAAGTTCAAGTTTCTTCATCTTGAAGAAACTTTGAATTTGAGCAAAAAAAACTTTCCATCTCGATCCAATTTCCATCCGTTTTCCTTGAATCATTTCTTAGCATTATTACCAACATATTCCTTACCAAAAACCCCATACTAAACTCAGATTCATTCAAGTTCATCTTGAACTTGATTTTGAAAAAAAATGTCAAAATTGTGAAATAATGCTAAATTAATGAATAGGAGATCACAAGGAGCTCAACTGTTATGAAAGGGGGAAAATCACTTGGCTCAAGCTTGATCGAAGGATAAAAAAAAATCTAGAAGTGTGTGCCAGAAAATTCATCGGCGTTCATCGTGTTCTTGAGCTATTTTCTCTAATTAAGCCTTAATCCCTGACAATTGTGTGGTTTCTTGGAACCATTTTGTTTTTGCACATTGTACGCATTGTATCCCTCCATCAATTTTATAAAATGACACTGAATTGAGTAAATCTTGTAACCTAGGGTTCTTGAGCTCGTGCACATTCATGAGCTCCAATCAAGAAATCATCATTAACACCTATTTCCACCAGCAAATGATCCAATCATGTTTGCAAAATGACTCTAAACACGTTCCTGTACTTAATTTTACCTAAAATCAAACACTAATTTAGATTGAAGCCATTTGTATTTTGTTGGAGATCTTATGATTATGCCAATTTCATTGTTGGTTTGTGTTGTTTGATCACCACGAATTCATGCTTGTTTGAGCTAACGAGTTATGTCAGCATCATTTCCATTTGATTTTCACTTTTGTTTGAGTTTGAATTGGATTTCCATTTTCATGTTTGAATTGCGCTTTTGAGTTTGGATCTCCAGATTCAATCTCAATTGTTGGTGCATTCACCTTCTTTTTGGCTTTGATATGATTGCCATGTGGTTTCATCAGATCCATTTGATCACGGCCTCAGTTGGCTCTTATACAGGAAGCCTTACCATTGGTCCTCGCCTCAAGCCATTGGATTTTAATCATATGGCCTATGATGCACTTTTGAGATCATTCTTGGGATTTGATCAAGGCTGTCTGATTTTCATCAGACAGCTACATATGCATTTGATCATGTTTCTTTGTTTTTTTTTTACTATTGGGCCTAATTCTTTAGACCCAAACCAATTTTCTCATTTATACCTTTCTAATTAACTATTGCACCCCTTTTGTTTATTATTATTATTATTATTATTATTGATTTTTATTATGAGGCCTTAAGCCAATTGTTTTTATCTTAGCCACTACCCATTTATGTTTACACCCCTGATTTATTCTTGTTTTCAATTTAGTATTGGTCTTATTTTGATTAACAATATTTTGTTCAACTTGATTAACAAACATTACAAATTATTAATCTCTCTTTTATTCACAAATAAAATCCAACTTATTTAATCAACTCTTTCTCCTAATTGGGTCAAAGATAAAAAATACAAAAAAAACCATTAACTCAAATAAAAAACATTGTAAAATCAAAATCAAACTTTCCTCACTTGATCAACATCATGTTTTCTTTTTTGCTTAATCAAAACACTTCAAAACCTTTTCACAATTAACTTGGATTAAAAATGATTAGCTAGACGTAATATCCGTCCTAATCCCCAGGCATTTGGATATAAGCCACAATTATCTTGTCATTCAAGTGTTAGTGATCCTCTCAAAAGTTAATAATCTCAATCGATTTCAACATGTTTCTTCGTGGATGAAAAAGGATTAGTTGGATGTAATATCCATCCTAGTCCCCAAGTATTTGGATACAAGTCATAATTAGGTTATTGTTTGAGTACTTGTTATCTTGGAGGGATCTCGACTTGATTCTTATTCAAACCTCTTTTTCTCAATACAATCAAATGAAAAAGGATTAGTTGGACGTAATATCCGTACTAATCCACGAGCATTTAGTTCGAATAATCTTTATCCTTTCAAAACATAATGTTCTCAATCGATTTCAACTCGTTTCTTCGCGGATGAAAAAGGATTAGTTGGACGTAATATCCATCCTAATCCCTGAGTATTTGGATACAAGTCGTAATTAACTTTTCATTTGAGTACTCATCATTTTGAAGGATCTCGACTCGATTCTTATTCAAACTTCCTTTTCTCAATAAAATTGGATGAAAAAGGATTAGTTGGATGTAATATCCATTCTAGTCCCCGAGTATTTGGATAAAAGTCGTTATTAGCTTGTCGTTTGAGTATTCGTCTTGCGCTTAAAGCACAATAATAACCGAACTTAGTTTGTTCTTTAGTGGATGAAAAATGATTATTTGGACGTAATATCCATCACAATCCTCGAGTATTTGGATACAAGCTGTAATAGCTTGTCGTTCATATTCTTGTCTTTCGTTCAAGAATCGTGACTTAATTCACCTCACAAATTTCATAAATAATAGAATGAAAAAGGATTAGTTGGACGTAATATCCATCCTACTCCCCGAGTATTTGGATACAAGTTGTAACTAGCTTGTCGTTCAAACACTCGTTATCCACTCAAAAGCAAACTCAACCAATCAAACTCATTTTTTCCCAAGTGCAAATAAAAAATCAAGCCTTTTCACAAATGAATGGTGTTTTATACATTCTGACGCAATATACAAACATAATTTTCAGTCTCTTATATGCAAACAAATAACAATGTTTAACCGATGGGATCAAATAAGATCCATTTTGACGTGATATACAAACAAATGCTTCAGCCTCCCATACGCAAGCAACAAGAAACGTTTAACTACTCGAATGCAACCTAAACCTTATTCACTAAAATAAATGAACGCAGAAACATTTGCTACACTCAAAATCTTGTCAAGAACCCTAATAAAAAACTTATTTTTAGTCCTTTTCTTTTCACATAAACATTTTTAGAAATTATAAGAAATCAAATGACTCAATATAACACTCATATTCACAAAGCTGATTAAATTTTTCATGTTAAGTACAACGGATATGTGGGTTATATCGACGTATAACTGACTCCTGAACCTGAATTTGATTGCGACGATCTAATTTTTTTCTTTTAGGGTTTTATCAACATTTTTCCTTAAAAAAATAAGCTTCAGTGGCGACTCTATTTGTATTTCGAGTGTTCGTGTGCTCGGGTATCTTTCACGCATGATGCTTTCCTCAAGAAAAAAATTATGAGTGAAATGCAATGATTTTTGCCTAGCCCCGAGCTCCTCGCCTAGCTAAATTTGTGTATAACTTCTTGTTAGGCGCATATAGAGCTCGACCAGCGAGCATTTTACATATGTGCGTTGAGCGTGCATGGTTTTGATGAAGCATAAAGTCATATAAAGTGGTTTTAGTGTGCATGTTGTTTTAGTTAGACAAATACAAAGAAATAACATAAATTCACGAACAAGGATAAAAATTAATTTAAAACAAGATTAAGGAAAATGATAAAGATTCATAGTTAACTTGTTGAAGCTTTTACTCGTCTGAGTCATATTCCTTGGGATCTTCCTCGTACTCTATAATGCCTTCCTCTTCTTCTTTTTCTTATTCCTCCTCTTCTTTGTCTTCCCTTGAGTTGTTTTTATCGCTTACACTTGCTCCAGTATGCCCTGGTCCCATTCCTTCTAGATAGAGTGGCCTATTCTGAGGTCATTGAAGTTCCTGTTCAAATTCTTGTTGGGCGGCCTATGAAAAAATGGGGATTTTGGATTTTGGATTATTATTTCTAAATTACTCATGGATTCTTGCAATGTAAGTAAGCCTCCATGGTAGGCATCATTTATGTTCCATTCACAAGTGAAGTAAGTTTGCAAGCTTTTATTGATATCTTCCAAAAATTACTAGTTCACATTGGTTTTGGTGAGGTGTTGGTGTTGGTATTCTGCGGTGGTTACCTTATATTGTCTCATCATGCAGTTAGAATGAAGATAATCATTGTCCATTAAACTATCAATGTGACAGTGATGGTAATAATGGAAATCAACTTCATATACCTTTGCATAGCCCTGTGAACAATCCTGGAAACACAAGAGAAGGCTTTGATATAGAATACACAATTTCCTATTTTTTGTAAGCAATTATTCTGGCCATGTCTATTGCTTGTTAAGTTAGGGTAAACTGAATTATTTTTGTCGTCTGTAGGCTTGCGGAGGAGGTGTTCAACTTAGTAGTGAAATTGTGCAAGAGAAAAATTAACCACATTTGAACTTCTACGTTGAGGTTAGACATTTTGAACTATATACGTTTACCCAACCACCCTATTTCATAAATTTCATTTTCAGTACAAATGCCGGCAGTTATTCTATCACAATTCCAACAATTTTTCCAAACCTCCCATAAAAAGGCATCCAATTCTCCTTTAAATACTTCACATGCGTCTTAAAAATAATCAAGGATATCATCTCTATCTCATGAGAATTTTATTCCTCTTACCCATGAGGTTCTTAAAAATATTGCATCTTCACCTGCAGGTATAAACACTAGCATAAAATTCCCTTATCATATCAATGTGAATTTCATTTAGGGGAGTTGCTAACACTTGTCATCCTCTATTGTTGATTTATTGTATGAACCTTGAAAGTTCTCTTGGATCCTCTAATTGAATTTTCTTTTCGGAAATAAATTTCCTACTTCTTAATTGAATGAATTATTCCTTATGATCAGGACCTTTGAAGTGATCTCTGTCATATGGTACCCTAGATAATTCCATTCCAGATTTTATTTTTCTTCAAACAATGGATCTCTTTAAAGCCATCTACAAATAATAATTTTAACAACATGCAATTTTATTATTTGTACATTTCAATGATAATCATGGGAGAGTGGCAGGATCCTCCTTTTGAAACACATTGTTTTTGCATTCGCGCTCTCGCTAGTCAAGGTTTAAGCATATTGATGAGTTTTAAGCATAAATAGTGGTCCAAGAATATATGCATGTGATGTTTTTCATATTATAAAAATATTTACCAACATGTTGTGAGGTTTTTATCATCAATGGTATGTAAATGATATAAGCATTTATGATTATCTATTTTTGAAGAAATGATCATTTGTAAATTTAAAATACTAAATAGGTTAACATGCCTTTTGTTGCGGTGGAAATAGGATATCAAATTATTAATTAATTTGAATCGCAATTCAATTCACAACCGCTCTTTGATTTATCCGAAAGGAAAAGGTCAAAAGAGGGAAAAACCTATTTTGCATCGTAAACACAATGCGGGGAAAGATCTAGGGTTCGGGGGTTGGTTAAATTTAGGGAAGGTATTAGCACCCTAAACTTCTGTAGTACTCTACAGGAACCTTTTGTTCGAATGTTTACTATTTGCTTTATTTATTTGCTTAAGGTATATGTACAAAGGGATTAAAAGTGAGAAAGGAGACCTAAGGGGTTAATTCTAAGTTTACTCGGCAAGACATCGCATCTTGTGCCTACGTATCCATACGGGAGTGGAATCAGAGTAATCGTAGTTCCCCTCAAAAGGGAGGTTAGAAACGTCTTGACTGTGGCCAAGGTTTCAATGGGGAATAAACGTATCTTAGGGACACGCTTACATGGAGTGTAGAAACTCCAAATCTCTACGTTGAATTGTTAAGTTGTAATTAGGGTTAGGTTAGGTTAGGGATTCCACGGCGGGAAACCCTAAACTGAGCGCGGCGGCTCTTTGACCTAATGCTAGGGGTAAAATTGTAATCTTGCCTGCGGCGAGGCATTTGTGAAAATTAGGGTTTGTAGTTTTGTAGTTTTGAGGTTTTGAGGTTGAGGACTATTGACACGGCGGTCAAATGCTAGACCTAATTCCTTCGGAGTGTAGTGTGACAGGAATGTTGAGGTGACTGAACCATGCAAGCAGAAAAATAAAGACAGCAGTTACAGCTATACAAACAGAAATTAAAAGGCAGAAACTTAAAGCGCGATTATTGGTTCGCGAGGTTACATATGAGAAGCAGATACAAATATAAAGAAAACTCAACATAATAGTAATAAATATGAACTGCACAAAATGAACACCCGTTAGTAGGCAGAGTCAACCAGCTATCAGATGGATTACGAGGCAATGAAGAAAATAAGATACAAACTCAAGATCTATTATTGTTTTATTTAATATTTAATGATTTAGCTTACAAAAGAATTTTAAAAAAAAAGGTTTTATTTTTATATTTTTAAAAAAAGTTTTCCTTATTTTATTTTAAAAAAGAGTTTTTTCATTTTATATTTACAAAAGTTTTAATTAAAAAAAAAAGAGTTTTAATTTTTTAAAAAGGTTTTTTTTTTGTTATATTAAAAAAAAGTTTTATTTATTTATAATATATTCACAAAAAGGTTTTTTAATAAAAAACATAAATTTTAAAAACAAAATAAATAATAATAAGAGAAAATAAAAAAAAATAAAACAAAAAAAGAGAGGTTGGGCCGGTCATCACACTCGGACCCAACCCAACTGTTATCATAAGGGAACAAAACTTTTTAGGGTTTCCCCCCAGACTTGTCCTTGCCGCGCCGTTGTTCTTCATCTTCCTCTCTTGTCTTTCTTCTTCCTCGCGTCGTAATCATCTCTTCTCCTGAAACAAAATATGAACGATAAAAGTATGTGAGATAACGCACGGTGATTTACATTCGTTTTAGCCGATGATGTTGAAGCTGAGGCTGCGGAGTCGATTGCCCGTCGTTCTTCGCGAACGGTGAAGGTGATCTCTCTGGGTATTGTTGATCGCGTTTGGTGGTTCCTGGAGCGATGATGACGATTGCTTCGTCTGAGCTCGCACCGTTTAGGGTTTTTGCATGTGGATTCTTCGCCGCTTCTGGTACTCTCCGTCTAGGGTTTCAACGAGGTGATCGTTCCCTTTTTATAGTTTCTCTTTATCTCTCTTTTTGGGCCTTGGACTTGCGTTATTTTTCTGAGATATGAATTTGATGATCTGATTTGATTTGATTTCATTTGGTTTTTCCAGATTGAGTTCCAATAGGATGCTTTCTGATACGATTGGGATCTCGTTTCTTTTCTTGGAATCCTGATTGGGGTTTTGGTGAGATTGAAATCCATTTTTCTGGTATGAATCTGATACTGATTCGTTTGATTGATTCAAAATGAGTTCCAATAGGGATATTCCCTGACACGATTTGGATCCATCTGATACATGATTGAATCCTGTTTCCTCTTTTAGGATTTGATTGGGACTTTCCTGATTCGATTCAATCTTAGTAGTCTGAACTGATTTGTTTTGATCTGCTTTGGGATTAATTATCAAATCAAAATCTCTCTATTTTTCTGATATGGTTTGCCTTCAGATTGGATTGATTGATATCTGATTTTGATTCCCAGGACTCCTTGATGGATTCGTATCTCTGTTTGATGTTTTGATCTCGAACTGATTTGTTTTTTTGATTGGTTCGTTTCTTTGATGCAGCTCAGATTCTTTTCCTCTTCTTCTTTCAGAGAGGGCTTGATATTGAAGCTTTGGTTGAGTCAAAATTGCCGGGAAAGGTCTACGGCGATGATGTTCATCTGAGCCGTGACAACTGATACTCTTTGATGATGCTATGATTGCCTCTGATGATCTTCGCTTACTTATTCCACTTGAGTTGTTTTAACCGCTGATGATACTTGATTCTTGTGTTTCAGAGCTGATATTTTGGGCAATTGTATCCAACTATGAATTCAAATGTCACTTAATGTTGCCTCGATACACTTACGCGATAGTGAGTTTGGGCGGTGATGATTCGAGCCATGTGTTTGTGCACTTGTTTGTTTTATGAACTGAGTATGGTTTGATAACCTGTTTATCTCATGAACTGACATGTTTATATTAGATTATTCTTGCTGGTACAATCCGTGCCATGATTTAATACTGCTTGCAATTCTGAACTGACGTGAACTTCAGCTCTTCTGTGCAGTTTTGGCAGGTTGATTCAATGGGCTATGATGTTGAGCTGAGCCCGGTGCTTCCAATTGTAATGTCTATGACAGTCTTTATTGACATGGACTGAGTCCCTTGTATTCGAGCTGGTTCTGATAATCTTTCTGAATTTACATCTTGCCTCCGTTTCTCATTCTTGTTGAGGCGCTTTAGGCATCAGAACTTGGATGTGCAGTCCGTTTATTCACTTCTGATTTTTATGATGTGAATTCACTTGTTTGGTTCAGAGCTGTTGTGAACTGACCTGCTCTCTTGTTTTGGTATGCTGTTGCGCTTCTTTGGATCCTGCTGAATATTTTTTTGTCATGACAGATTTGTGGGATGCTTTCTTATGGCCCTTTGCGCATGAACTTGCATTTTGATGCATTGTTTGATGGTTTGTGATTTCTGTCCTGTGCAGCTTGATGCCATAGTTTGGTTTCTCTTGTTCTGTTTTGAACTTGATATTCATTCTGTTTGGACCATTGGCCTTCATTCTGTTTGGTAACAGATTTGTTTCTTTGGTGGCTATTCATACCTGTATTGGCGCGAGCCCCTTCCTAGTTTTGCTTATGCTTTGAGTTCTGATGATGCTTGTGGCTTTTCAGGTGTTGAAACCAAAGTGACTCAGACCTGCCGGCATCCGGGTCTGAGTCAGAACTTGCCTATGTTGCCTTATTCTCGTATCAGTTTGGAAATCCAATCGCGGCAAAACAAATCAGTCCCGCTTCTTTTATTACTTCTATCTCTCGGATGTCCCGTATCGATAAGAACAGGTATTACCTGATCTGACGCCCACGGCGCGGATCGGTAACGGGGGGTAGGACGCAGCTTCGGTTGTGCCACTCCCGGCACTCGATGATGACATTGTTCTGAGAGTGTCAAAACATCTTCTAACATTTTTCTATACTGTTTGTTTTCTTTTTGATGTGCAGGTTAGTCGAGGATTCGTGGAGAAACTCAAAGACAACATGAAGACACTTAGATGTTCTTAGGATTTAGGATAGATACTTTAATGTAATTCCTTAGGATTTAGAACTTTAATGTAATTCCTTGTAACAGTGCGTATAAAATGTGAAGCACTCCATTTCTTGTATGATGAGATTTTTTATGAAATAAAATTCCCAAAATTTGAATTCATTTATATTTTATTCTTAGTTAAAAAATATAAACATTTGTGAATAACTCCACAAATATTTAAATTCATTAACATAGTCATAAAACATAAACACTCCCAAGTGATACTCTTATTTGTACACTTGTCTCATTTGCAGTCCTAATCTCGTCATCTGAGTAAAATCCCATTTAAATGTTAACTAACCATTTCACAACCAAACACGGGTGTGCGCCATAATCACAACAGTTTCAGCATCAACAAACAACACTACTCGTAATTAAATTCCACTGACCAAATGCCAAGAGCCACAATCCAATAACACCCAATTACGACTGTGCCTTAATAACAGAAACGGAAACGCTTTGGAATGGATCTTAAATCCAGTTGTGCTCGGCAAACTTTAATATCGACCACGTCAAAGCGGCACCTTGATATGATCAGACCTGGTGATAGATAAATGCCTCAAAACAATAACGTATCAAACGCCTCAGAATTTTAATAACAGTCCGTCTTCAAGGAATTGGTAGAATTTGCGTAAAATGACCAAAATACCCCTGGGACCAAATCTGCAAAACAAACACCTCCATCACTTGTTAGTGGTTAGCAAATATACATATGAAATGATATGCGAAATGACTGACTAAATATAAGGGTAAAATTTGGGGTATTACAGTTGCCCCTATTTAAATAGCTACACCGGACGATTTGAGCGACATAGACTCGAGGAATCGTGGTGGAGAGATTTAAATATAGATAACCGAAAATTTTGCCCTTATATGCGACGGTATGCAATGCTATGGACAAAGCGAGGACCGCTTAATGCAGATGATATGAATATGATGTGATGCGTATGCTGGAATGATGAATATGAAAATGATGACAAACGCTACGAGACAGACGCTACGAGAAGAACACACTGGGGAAAACGACGTGCTGAGACACAGTACAAACACTGGGGAATCCTAAAATGATGGTCTACTGGTGCAAACACGACCAATTGTTATCTTGGGAACGAGATTCTCAAATGGAGATGACACCTGTGAGACGGCCTCCACTGGGGAATCTAAAAATAAAACTGGATCACGTACGATTGCAAGATCGATTACAGAATGCTGGAGCATTGAGCAAAGAATAACATCCAAGCTTCTGTAAACTATCTCTCGTGACAGGATCAAACGGACTTTTCGGAACTCCGTAACAAATATACAGGGTAAAGACCGGCTGTATGCCAAAATAAATGGACTTTGATGGGAAATGCCCTGATAAGCTTCTCGAGGGAGAACTGTCACTCATCGTTGGAAGGGACTTATATGCAAAAATGGATAAGCATTCAAATAAAGATGATGCTGCTTATCGGATAAATAAATCTTCTCGCATTTAAGGTCGGCGCCTGGAATACGATTCTGATTCTTCTCTTACTGAAGGATAAATAAACTTCTTCATGCTTCAAGATCGTGCTCTCTTGACCATGAAAAGGGTAAACTGAACTTCATCATACTTCAGAATCGTGCTCTCCTGAATATGATTCGGCTCTTTCGGGTAAATGAAATTCTTCATACTTCAGAATCGTGCTCTCCTGAATATGAAAAGGGCTAACTGAACTTCCTCATACTTCAGAATCGTGCTCTCCTGAATATGATTCCGCTCTTTCGGGTGAATGAAATTCTTCATACTTCAGAATCGTGCTCTCCTGAATATGAAAATGGCTAATTGAACTTCCTCATAACTCAGAATCGTGCTCTCCTGAATATGATTCGGCTCTTTCTTGTGAATGAAATTCTTCATACTTCAGAATCGTGCTCTCCTGAATATGAAAATGGCTAATTGAACTTCCTCATAACTCAGAATCGTGCTCTCCTGAATATGATTCGGCTCTTTCTATTGAATGAAATTCTTCATACTTCAGAATCGTGCTCTCCTGAATATGAAAATGGCTAATTGGGTAAATGAAATTCTTCATACTTCAGAATCGTGCTCTCCTGAATATGAAAAGGGTGAACTGAACTTCCTCATAACTCAGAATCGTGCTCTCCTGAATATGATTCCGCTCCTTCTTTTACTAAAGGATAAATGAACTTCTTCATGCTTCAGAATCGTGCTCTCCTGAATATGATTCCGTTCAAAACCTCCCCGTACTTCAAGATCGTGCTCTCCTGAATACGATTTGGTTCATACCTCCTATACTTCAAGACGACAGGTAAATGGAAGCCCAACTGCTCCATGGAGATGGCCATTTGCTGCGAGTCATAACGAAGGTAGGATCGGCTTCTTAGGTGAGAAATGTTGTATATTGATGCTGTAAGACGTAAAGTGTAAAGTGTTGTTGTGACATGTAGGAGTGTAAAGTGTTGTACTGGTAGATTTTCCAGACGTGAACTGGCGTGTATCTGTAAAGGATTGTGGTTGAAAGATAGTGAAAAATAAATGCACGTCTGGGTACAGTGATAAACTTCTTAAGCGAGATAGTCGCGTATCTGTCATGGTATGGTGAAAACCTTTAGATGGTGCAAAATAAATGCACGTCCGGTTGGGATTTGACGACCGACAAGACTGAGATTCAATCTAGGATCGAGCTAGAAAGAAGACTAGTAATCAAGACTCCATCGAGGGAATGAACTCGAAGGGTAGATATCTTATCCTGGCGAGGAAAGATGGCTGAAGTAACCGTCATCCACAAGGATCGAGCTCTGTGGGGAAACTGGAAACAAGTAAGTATTTTATGCTTAAGGCTGACAATCTATTTGGAGAGAATGGACCAACCTAGTTACTCGGCGGTAACGACCAATGATAGAGACGCAATGAACCTGTGAATGCTAACGCATATGTTGATGCATTTGTTAATGTGAATGTATGTTAATGTTTATGTATGCAAGATGTTATGAAATGAGTATGTAATGAGTATGTAATGAATGTGTAATGAATATGTAATGAAATAGGCATGTGATGCTTATGCCCTTGCGTATGCTGACGAAACAGACTAGAGACGGGATGAGAGATGAAATAAACATCTCGACGGAAATACCCAGCGTTCCCGGCAATCAATACGTCAATCATGAGTGAGGAGGATCAATGGTGGAACCACATCTAGTTTTAAAGTTCTGAACTCTATGGGGGGAAAGTAATCTGCTCGGGTGTACAATATCACGTCTTCACATAGGGAGAAGAAAACCTGAGGGACACTTTTGAATTACCCAAGAAAAGGCTGTCAGCTTATAGTCTCGCTGGGGACTGTGTTAGAGCAATGGTTTGAAAGTGTTTTTGCAATAATGATGTTTCCGGGGAGTGAAGAGATCCTTCCGAAATTTCCACTAGTCAAAGTAATTTATTACATTTCAAATTTGTCGTCTTTGGAAAACAGTTTTTTTTTTTTGAAAAATCTACAATGCACCTTTCATTTTCAAATTTTAAGAATAAACGCATTTTGCATAACAATAGAAAACAAAGAGTAATGCACCAAGGAATGTAAGTAACAAGATGGTATCTTTTATTTAAAGGGCGGTAGCTCGCTGAAGGCATAGCTCCACAGATGATTATGTTTTGAAATTGGCAACATGGGAAAAGGTTACATTGAATCCAATGACACCTACTGACACTAATAACCAAGACTAATCCAGGATCCTGCTTTGGGCAAGGATGAAAGAACTGAAACATGGCTCTCATGCGGAAAGGGTGTTTGAGATGATCAGTGTCCTCTGATGCAATGAAATGCCTTTGTCCCTAACTTTTGCCTGGACCGCCCTCTCGGGTTTTCAATCCACCGGGACGCTCTTTTTTGCCTAAGCCGCCCTTTCGGGTTTTCAACTTAGCGAGCTTTTTATTATTATTTCTTTTTTCCAACCCTTACTTTTGCCTAAGTCGCCTTTTGCAGGTTTTCGACTTAGCGGGTTTTTAGGCATAATATTTTCGGACTGCATCAGAATTCACGGGATGTGCTAGTTCTTCACCGTCCATTGTCGTAAGTATCAGAGACCCTCCGGAGAAAACGGTCTTTACAACAAATGGGCCTTCATAATTGGGCATCCACTTTCCACGCATATCTTTGTGTACTGGCAAGATCTTTTTGAGTACGAGCTCTCCTTGACGGAACTCACGGATACGAATCTTCTTATCAAACGCTCTTTTCATCTGTTTCTGATATAATTGCCCATGGCACATGGCTGTCAAACGCTTCTCGTCAATGAGATTCAACTGATCCAGTCTGTCTTGAACCCACTCAGCTTCTTCAAGTTCAGCTTCCATCAACACTCTTAAAGAAGGTATCTCTACTTCGATGGGGAGCACGGCGTCCATTCCATATACCAGTGAGAAAGGTGTTGCCCCTGTCGAAGTTCTCACTGAGGTTCTGTATCCATGCAAAGCAAACGGTAACATCTCATGCCAATCTTTGTAAGTCACAACCATCTTTTGCAGGATCTTCTTGATATTCTTATTCGCAGCTTCAACGGCCCCATTCATCTTAGGACGGTACGGAGAAGAATTGTGGTGAGTGATCTTGAAACTATCACACAGCTCTTTCATAGTCTTGTTATTCAGATTGGTGCCATTGTCAGTTATTATCCGGCTTGGGATTCCATAACGGCAGATGATCTCTTTCCTGATGAATCGGGCAACCACTTGCTTGGTCACGTTGGTGTAGGAGGCAGCCTCTACCCACTTGGTGAAATAATCAATGGCAACAAGGATAAAACGATGACCATTAGAAGCCTTCGGCTCGATTGCCCCAATCATGTCAATGCCCCACATAGAGAACGGCCACGGTGAAGACAAAACATTCAACGGTGATGGAGGTACATGCATTTTATCAGCATAAATTTGGCACTTATGGCATTTTCTAGCGTATTGGATGCAGTCAGCTTCCATGGTTAACCAATAATACCCAGCCCTTAACATCTTCTTGGACATAGCATAACCATTGGCATGAGTTCCGAAGGTCCCCTCATGAATTTCCTGCAGTAACATGTCCGCTTCCCGTTTATCAACGCATCTGAGCAGGACCATGTCGTGATTTCTCTTGTATAACACACCATTACTGATAAAGAATTTGGACGCCAGTCTTCTCAATGTTTTCTTGTCCAGACCAGTAGCACCATCGGGATACTCTTGCTTGACGAGATAGTTCTTGATATCATGAAACCAAGGCTTTTCATCTACCTCAACTTCTTCGACCATCTGACAATAAGCGGGCTCAACTTTGCGCTCAATATGGATAAGAGGTGTTTCATTAACGAATTTAACTTTCCACATGGATGCTAACATGGCTAAAGCATCGGCAACGTGATTCTCGGATCTAGGAACATGCTCGAACTCTATCTCGTCGAAATACTTGATCAGCTCAATAATGTAATCCTTATAAGGGATTAACTTCTCATTCTTCGTTTCCCATTTGCCTTGTACCTGGTAAATAACCAAGGCTGAGTCACCACTTACTTTAAGAAGTTTGATTCGGAGGTGAATCGCCGCTTCGAGGCCAAGAATACATGCTTCATATTCTGCGACGTTATTAGTACACTCAAAGTCCAACCTTGCTGTAAATGGAGTGAATCCACCCTTTGGGTTCATCAAAATGGCGTCTATACCATGCCCATTGAAATTCGAGGACCCATCAAACATCATCCTCCACCAAAGACCTGGTTCTGGACCTTCGCTCGGATCTGGCTCTTCACAATCTCTTTTAATTAACAAAATATCCTCATCAGGAAAATCAAACTTAAGAGGTTCATAATCTTCAACTGGCTGATCTGCAAGATAATCCGATAAAATACTACCCTTAATTGCCTTCTGGGGTACGTACTGGATGTCATATTCGGATAACAACATGTGCCAACGGGCTAGCCTCCCGGTTTGAGCAGGATTTTCAAAAATATACTTGATCGGATCCATTTTAGAAATCAACAATGTGGTATGACAGACCATATATTGCCGAAGGCGCCTAGCGGCCCATGCCAATGCACAACAAGTTTTCTCCAATGGTGAGTATCGGTTTTTGCAATCGGTAAACTTCTTGCTCAGGTAATAAATCGCATGCTCCTTTCTTCCAGTCTCATCATGTTGTCCAAGCACACAACCCATAGACTTCTCAAGAACGGTAAGGTACATAAACAACGGTCTTCCAGGCACGGGAGGAACTAGAATAGGGGGATCTTGCAAATAACCTTTAATCTTCTCAAACGCTTTCTGACAATCGGGGTTCCACTCAACCGTCTGCCCCTTGCAAAGTAACTTGAATATCGGCTCACAAGTAGCGGTCATATTGGAGATAAACCTGGAAATATAATTCAAACGTCCCAGAAAACCTCTAACTTGCGTCTCGGTTCGCGGAGCCGGCATATCTTGAATGGCTCGGACTTTGTCAGGATCAACCTCAATCCCTCGCTGGCTAACAATGAAACCGAGCAGTTTTCCAGATTTGACACCGAAGGTACATTTAGCAGGATTCAATTTCAGCTGATATTTCCTGAGTCGTTCAAACAACTTCACCAAATGGTCTAGATGCTCCTCTTCACTCTGAGACTTGGCTATCATATCGTCCACGTACACCTCAATCTCCTTGTGCATCATATCATGAAAGAGAGTGGTCATAGCGCGTTGGTAAGTTGCCCCTGCGTTCTTTAAACCGAAGGGCATGACTTTGTAGCAGAAAGTTCCCCAAGGAGTAATGAAAGTAGTCTTCTCTCGATCGTCGGGATCCATCTTGATCTGATTATAGCCAGAGAAACCATCCATAAATGAGAACAACGCAAAACTGGCTGTATTGTCTACCAACGTATCAATATGTGGCAGAGGGAAGTCGTCTTTCGGACTTGCTTTGTTCAGATCCCTGTAGTCCACACACATCCTAACTTTACCGTCCTTCTTGGGCACAGGCACAATGTTGGCAACCCAATCTGGATATTTTGCGACTGCCAAGAAACCTGCATCCAACTGCTTCCTAACCTCATCTCGAATTTTCAAAGCCATGTCGGGTCTCGTTCTTCGAAGTTTCTGCTTGATAGGTGGACAATCTGGCTTAAGTGGCAATTTGTGAACAACAATATCCGTGTCTAGGCCCGGCATATCTTGATACGACCATGCAAACACATCAATATACTCTTTTAACAACTCAATCAACCTCGGCTTAACCTCTGTCCCAAGCATTGCGCCAATCTTGACCTCTTTCTTGCTCTCATCTGTACCGAGATTAATTAAGTCCACCTGCTCTTTATGCGGTTGAAGCTCTGTGTACTCATACTCAATCAATCTTGTCAGTTCAGCGGGTACTTCAACATCTTCTTCACCCTCGTCCTCAGCTTGATTGATGGGTGCATCCCAGTCAGGAGTGTCAGTAAAGTCATTGGATCCAACAAGGTTTACGATGTCTCTGCATGATGGAAGGCTTACTTAATTAAAATGCTCGAAGATATGTAAGAATGAAATGCTGTTTTTTTTTGTTTTTTTGGGAAAAAGGTTGCCAATGTCATTTTTAAAGGTGAAAACGAAAAACGCAAATGAACCAAAGTGGAATTGAACAAAATTCTTTTATTAATATCTTTTTAGAAATGAAAAGGTGGCCCAATAAAAACGACCCTATAGCCTTGGGCAGAGCTACGGATTTTTATTTGAAAATGTAAATGAAACTTTAAAAAAACAATTACTTTGACAAGGGAAAAATAACAGGGATCTCTACGGCCTCCCAGTTGTTCAAAACTGCATCACCCTTAAACACCAGGTTGCTCAGCTCTTCATTTTTCTCACAGTCACTGATGGCATTGACTTGGAAACCTCCGCTGACAAATACCTCTTGGATAACCTTAGGATGCCCTTCGACAGTTGTGGCAGCTCCATTCTGAATTGGTTTGTAACCCAACCCAGAGCGATCAGTCTTGGTCTTGACATCGATTACCTCTCCCCAACCTTCAGGAATGCCCCTGTCAATTGTTGATTTGGTACTCTTCAGAGATGCGAAAGATGGATTACCCTGACCCACTGTCTCTTCGACTTCTAGCAGAACAGCATTGGCGATCTCGAGTGCTTGAAAGGAGATTTCCAAAGCATTCTCATCGGCCTCGATGTAACGGAAAGAAGATAGGTTACTGACCATCAGATCCTCCTCGCCGTGTATAATAACCAACTTTCCATCGATCACGAACTTCATCTTTTGATGTAACGTCGAGGTTACTGCCCCAGCGGCATGAATCCACGGCCTTCCAAGTAAGCAGCTGTAATTGGGATTAATGTCCATGACTTGAAATGTGATATTAAAAGCTTGCGGACCAATCAGGATAGGAAGCTCAACCTCCCCCATTACCGACCGACGAGAGCCATCGAAAGCCTTGACGACCAAAGGAGTAGGTTTCAACACAGTCTCTTTACAAGCCAACTTATCAAGAACCCTCTTGGGTAAAACATTCAGAGAAGACCCGGTGTCCACTAGCACTCTCGCTAAATTGTCCTCCTGACATTTCACCGATATATGTAAAGCACGATTATGGTTCGGACCCTCCTTCGGTAACTCTTCATTGCTGAAACTGAGGGTGTTACAGGCGGTCAAATTGGCAATCACACTATCAAACCGACTGGTGCTGATATCTTGATCCACATGTGCTTGAGTCAAAACCTTCTGCAAGGCCATCCTATGAGCGGGTGAACTCATCAACAGAGATAAAATCGAAATCTTGGAAGGAGTCTGATGAAGTTGATCGACAACTTTATAGTCACTTTTCTTGATGATCCTCAAAAACTCGGCATCTTCATCATTCGTAACGGCTCCCTTACCTTTGTCTTTGGCAGGCACTGGGATACTAGTTGTTTCCTTAGGTGGGACCTCATTGGAATGGGGAGTATACACACGGCCACTGCGAGTCATCCTGCTTGCCTCTGCGATATTGGTCACAGTGCCCTTAACCTCTTCATTTGGAATAACCTTCCCGGACTCCTTGTCAATCATCGTCACGTCGTATTTCCAAGGCACAGCTTTAGGATCACTGAAAGGAAACGGACTGGGTGTTCGAATAACTATCGGCCTAGGCTGATTCACCTCAGGGATAGACGACTTCGGTATATCGAACACGGGATTGGCAGAACCTGCCCCTGATAGATTAAACACTGGTACCTTACCCTTTGATCCAGGCTGATGGAAGACAGGCTCAACCACCGCGACCTCATCCTTCTTGGCTTGGCTTGTCACTTGTAAAACACCCTCATTAATCAACCTATGAACATCATTCTGAACCAACACACAACCCTTAATACTGGCTTCACAACTTACGCATGCAACGTGGGAAGTATCTACCAAACCATCTTCAAATAGTTTCGAATGGAACATCTTGAGAGGAGTCTTAATCTGTTCAATGTCAAGGGCGTAACCTTCCTCCGAATCAGCACTAATGGCATTGACACTCTCATGGTTAGGAAAAGGGTTCTTCTTAACATTTGGTTGAGGATCTTCAAACGACAAAATCTTCTTTTCCAATAAATCCCTGACAATATTTTTGAGAGCATAACAGTTCTCCAGATCATGACCAGGCGCACCCTCATGAAATAAACAATGAGCGGCGGCGTTGTAATTGGCGGGTAGAGGATTAGGAGGCGGACCCAAAGCCCGAGTAGTGATCAGACCTTGCTTGACCAAAGAGGGATACAACTCAGTGAAAGTCATCGGAATTGGCGGACAAGGCTTATACGTTCTTCTATTCGGAACATTCTGGCGAGGAGCCGGACTCTTTGGCTGTTGAGGAGCAGGAGCGTTGGGCGCCTGTAGATAGTTGACAGGAGGCGGATAAACAGGAGGTTGTTGCATAGGTTGATACATGGGAACCTGCTGATTGAAAGAAGGTGTAATAGCCGCCACATAGGGTTGTTGAGCATATTGGACTGGGTACCCTTGAGGTTGAGCATAACCTTGCGGATGTCGATAAAAGCGTTCTCTTGGTCTACCAGAGGATATAGCATTAGTCTCACCCTCTTTCTTTTTCTGGGAGCTATACGGAGGTTTCTTCGGCTGATCCTTAGAAGCACCATGATTATTTGTCATTTTACCACTTTTCATACCCAATTCAATCTTGACACCCACAGCAACGATGTCGGAGAAATTTGAAGTCACACTACCCACCATTCTCTCGTAAAATTCTGGACGGACCATGTCGACAAACCAATCAGCTAACTCTTTCTCGGTCAAAGGAGGTTCTACCTGCGAAGCAGTCTCTCTCCACCTTTGAGCATACTCTTTGAATGACTCAGAATTCTTTTGTGACATACTCAGCAACTGTCTTCTGTCAGGAGCCAGATCCATATTGTACTTGTAGTGTTTGATGAAAGCGTCAGATAAATCTTGAAAACTCTTAACGCGGGACTGGTCCAAAGTTAAATACCACTTGGAAGAAGCACCCTTCAAACTATCTTGGAAGCAATGAATCATCAGTTTATCATTCTCAACATGGGCAGCCATTTTGCGATAATACATGATCAGATGACTCTTAGGACAGGTGGCACCTTCATAACGATCGAAGTTCGGAGTTTTGAACTTCGGGGGAATAACCAAACCTGAGACCAAACAAACATCCCTTGCAGCAGTCCCAAAAATTTGATCACCCTCTACCTTTTTCAATCTCTGGACGATGGTGTTTACTTCCTCACGAAGCTTATCATGTTTCTCATAACCCTCAACATTCTCATCAAGATTATCAAAAACTGTCTCATTGAAGTACGGTTGCGCACGAGTGTGTACAACAGGTGGTGCAAAGATAGGAGCCCCCCTAGAAACTTCAGAAAATAAAGGCACTGCTTGCTGAACAGGCTGATTAATCGGAACAGTGGCTTGAGAAGGCACAAAACCGGGAGCAAGACCATAAGGTGGGTCCCTTGCTACGGTCACACTTGGTGGAGGGTCCACAGTAACGCCGGTAATCTCAGAAACAACAGTGGGCTGGGTATCCATCTTAGCATTCATGACATGTAACAATTCCATCATACGCCCCATACCCCCTCGAAGGTCTTCAAGTTCATTGCTAAGGCGATCAATCTCTTTTGCCTGATCCTCCATTCTTTTCCGAGTTCGAGCTCTGGTGTTGTATTGGTGCCGAGAACTCAGGGTGACGAAACTGGAAGGCGAGAGAACCGAACATGAGAAAACGGAAGACACATGCAATGCAAAAGTATGATGCTAAAATGTGAATGCAAATGAAGATTTCATGGAATTCAAACATTTACGAATGTCGTGGGGTACCAAGGAAATCCTTTTCTTGTTTTTTTTCATTTTATTATTTTTTTTTTTATTCATGGTATCCCGCGATATCCATAAATGATGATTGAACTCCATGAAATACAATGCAATGAGATGCTTTATGGATGCAATGCATGAAAACACACAAAGTCCTAGGTTAAAGGTATATGAGCGGAGTCAAGGTCTACCCATCCAGAAAGGAGTGTACTATAGGTTAATTGTACCTGCAGAACAAGGTTCTAAAAAGTGCCCAAAGTCATCAGCCCATCTTTCGGATATTATCAACCTTCCGATTGACTCGGGGGTTAATAATATTCTCAAGAGAACCTCTTTTGAGTGTAGTATCGCGTAGCAACCATTGTAGGACTACTCCCACATAGTTCCCGCACTACGTCCTAAATAGGGCCGAGGTGGTGTAAAGGTACTACGGTTCCCAATATCACAGACTCCAATCGACCATGGAAAAAGTTTTCACGATTACTCGTTCAACCGAACCATTTTCGAAAAGGTCTCAACTGAGCGGTGATTCTCGAATCAGCTTGGTCGGGATTCACTCCCTATAAGCCTCATCGAATATATCCCCATCCTATAATAATGTCGCTAGTCCGGGCGTAGGACTTATCTCACAGCACAAGGAACAATCCCACCATGAAAGCATAAATATATACACGCAAATGAATAATAACAGATAATAATAAATATGAACAAGTTAGGGATAACCCTCAAAAGTTTAGGACTCCCCAGTGAAGTCGCCATTTTCTGTTGCGGTGGAAATAGGATATCAAATTATTAATTAATTTGAATCGCAATTCAATTCACAACCGCTCTTTGATTTATCCGAAGGAAAAGGTCAAAAGAGGGAAAAACCTATTTTGCATCGTAAACACAATGCGGGGAAAGATCTAGGGTTCGGGGGTTGGTTAAATTTAGGGAAGGTATTAGCACCCTAAACTTCTGTAGTACTCTACAGGAACCTTTTGTTCGAATGTTTACTATTTGCTTTATTTATTTGCTTAAGGTATATGTACAAAGGGATTAAAAGTGAGAAAGGAGACCTAAGGGGTTAATTCTAAGTTTACTCGGCAAGACATCGCATCTTGTGCCTACGTATCCTTACGGGAGTGGAATCAGAGTAATCGTAGTTCCCCTCAAAAGGGAGGTTAGAAACGTCTTGACTGTGGCCAAGGTTTCAATGGGGAATAAACGTATCTTAGGGACACGCTTACATGGAGTGTAGAAACTCCAAATCTCTACGTTGAATTGTTAAGTTGTAATTAGGGTTAGGTTAGGTTAGGGATTCCACGGCGGGAAACCCTAAACTGAGCGCGGCGGCTCTTTGACCTAATGCTAGGGGTAAAATTGTAATCTTGCCTGCGGCGAGGCATTTGTGAAAATTAGGGTTTGTAGTTTTGTAGTTTTGAGGTTTTGAGGTTGAGGACTATTGACACGGCGGTCAAATGCTAGACCTAATTCCTTCGGAGTGTAGTGTGACAGGAATGTTGAGGTGACTGAACCATGCAAGCAGAAAAATAAAGACAGCAGTTACAGCTATACAAACAGAAATTAAAAGGCAGAAACTTAAAGCGCGATTATTGGTTCGCGAGGTTACATATGAGAAGCAGATACAAATATAAAGAAAACTCAACATAATAGTAATAAATATGAACTGCACAAAATGAACACCCGTTAGTAGGCAGAGTCAACCAGCTATCAGATGGATTACGAGGCAATGAAGAAAATAAGATACAAACTCAAGATCTATTATTGTTTTATTTAATATTTAATGATTTAGCTTACAAAAGAATTTTAAAAAAAAAGGTTTTATTTTTATATTTTTAAAAAAAGTTTTCCTTATTTTATTTTAAAAAAGAGTTTTTTCATTTTATATTTACAAAAGTTTTAATTAAAAAAAAAAGAGTTTTAATTTTTTAAAAAGGTTTTTTTTTGTTATATTAAAAAAAAGTTTTATTTATTTATAATATATTCACAAAAAGGTTTTTTAATAAAAAACATAAATTTTAAAAACAAAATAAATAATAATAAGAGAAAATAAAAAAAAATAAAACAAAAAAAGAGAGGTTGGGCCGGTCATCACACTCGGACCCAACCCAACTGTTATCATAAGGGAACAAAACTTTTTAGGGTTTCCCCCCAGACTTGTCCTTGCCGCGCCGTTGTTCTTCATCTTCCTCTCTTGTCTTTCTTCTTCCTCGCGTCGTAATCATCTCTTCTCCTGAAACAAAATATGAACGATAAAAGTATGTGAGATAACGCACGGTGATTTACATTCGTTTTAGCCGATGATGTTGAAGCTGAGGCTGCGGAGTCGATTGCCCGTCGTTCTTCGCGAACGGTGAAGGTGATCTCTCTGGGTATTGTTGATCGCGTTTGGTGGTTCCTGGAGCGATGATGACGATTGCTTCGTCTGAGCTCGCACCGTTTAGGGTTTTTGCATGTGGATTCTTCGCCGCTTCTGGTACTCTCCGTCTAGGGTTTCAACGAGGTGATCGTTCCCTTTTTATAGTTTCTCTTTATCTCTCTTTTTGGGCCTTGGACTTGCGTTATTTTTCTGAGATATGAATTTGATGATCTGATTTGATTTGATTTCATTTGGTTTTTCCAGATTGAGTTCCAATAGGATGCTTTCTGATACGATTGGGATCTCGTTTCTTTTCTTGGAATCCTGATTGGGGTTTTGGTGAGATTGAAATCCATTTTTCTGGTATGAATCTGATACTGATTCGTTTGATTGATTCAAAATGAGTTCCAATAGGGATATTCCCTGACACGATTTGGATCCATCTGATACATGATTGAATCTTGTTTCCTCTTTTAGGATTTGATTGGGACTTTCCTGATTCGATTCAATCTTAGTAGTCTGAACTGATTTGTTTTGATCTGCTTTGGGATTAATTATCAAATCAAAATCTCTCTATTTTTCTGATATGGTTTGCCTTCAGATTGGATTGATTGATATCTGATTTTGATTCCCAGGACTCCTTGATGGATTCGTATCTCTGTTTGATGTTTTGATCTCGAACTGATTTGTTTTTTTGATTGGTTCGTTTCTTTGATGCAGCTCAGATTCTTTTCCTCTTCTTCTTTCAGAGAGGGCTTGATATTGAAGCTTTGGTTGAGTCAAAATTGCCGGGAAAGGTCTACGGCGATGATGTTCATCTGAGCCGTGACAACTGATACTCTTTGATGATGCTATGATTGCCTCTGATGATCTTCGCTTACTTATTCCACTTGAGTTGTTTTAACCGCTGATGATACTTGATTCTTGTGTTTCAGAGCTGATATTTTGGGCAATTGTATCCAACTATGAATTCAAATGTCACTTAATGTTGCCTCGATACACTTACGCGATAGTGAGTTTGGGCGGTGATGATTCGAGCCATGTGTTTGTGCACTTGTTTGTTTTATGAACTGAGTATGGTTTGATAACCTGTTTATCTCATGAACTGACATGTTTATATTAGATTATTCTTGCTGGTACAATCCGTGCCATGATTTAATACTGCTTGCAATTCTGAACTGACGTGAACTTCAGCTCTTCTATGCAGTTTTGGCAGGTTGATTCAATGGGCTATGATGTTGAGCTGAGCCCGGTGCTTCCAATTGTAATGTCTATGACAGTCTTTATTGACATGGACTGAGTCCCTTGTATTCGAGCTGGTTCTGATAATCTTTCTGAATTTACATCTTGCCTCCGTTTCTCATTCTTGTTGAGGCGCTTTAGGCATCAGAACTTGGATGTGCAGTCCGTTTATTCACTTCTAATTTTTATGATGTGAATTCACTTGTTTGGTTCAGAGCTGTTGTGAACTAACCTGCTCTCTTGTTTTGGTATGCTGTTGCGCTTCTTTGGATCCTGCTGAATATTTTTTTGTCATGACAGATTTGTGGGATGCTTTCTTATGGCCCTTTGCGCATGAACTTGCATTTTGATGCATTGTTTGATGGTTTGTGATTTCTGTCCTGTGCAGCTTGATGCCATAGTTTGGTTTCTCTTGTTCTGTTTTGAACTTGATATTCATTCTGTTTGGACCATTGGCCTTCATTCTGTTTGGTAACAGATTTGTTTCTTTGGTGGCTATTCATACCTGTATTGGCGCGAGCCCCTTCCTAGTTTTGCTTATGCTTTGAGTTCTGATGATGCTTGTGGCTTTTCAGGTGTTGAAACCAAAGTGACTCAGACCTGCCGGCATCCGGGTCTGAGTCAGAACTTGCCTATGTTGCCTTATTCTCGTATCAGTTTGGAAATCCAATCCCGGCAAAACAAATCAGTCCCGCTTCTTTTATTACTTCTATCTCTCGGATGTCCCGTATCGATAAGAACAGGTATTACCTGATCTGACGCCCACGGCGCGGATCGGTAACGGGGGGTAGGACGCAGCTTCGGTTGTGCCACTCCTGGCACTCGATGATGACATTGTTCTGAGAGTGTCAAAACATCTTCTAACATTTTTCTATACTGTTTGTTTTCTTTTTGATGTGCAGGTTAGTCGAGGATTCGTGGAGAAACTCAAAGACAACATGAAGACACTTAGATGTTCTTAGGATTTAGGATAGATACTTTAATGTAATTCCTTAGGATTTAGAACTTTAATGTAATTCCTTGTAACAGTGCGTATAAAATGTGAAGCACTCCATTTCTTGTATGATGAGATTTTTTATGAAATAAAATTCCCAAAATTTGAATTCATTTATATTTTATTCTTAGTTAAAAAATATAAACATTTGTGAATAACTCCACAAACATTTAAATTCATTAACATAGTCATAAAACATAAACACTCCCAAGTGATACTCTTATTTGTACACTTGTCTCATTTGTAGTCCTAATCTCGTCATCTGAGTAAAATCCCATTTAAATGTTAACTAACCATTTCACAACCAAACACGGGTGTGCGCCATAATCACAACAGTTTCAGCATCAACAAACAACACTACTCGTAATTAAATTCCACTGACCAAATGCCAAGAGCCACAATCCAATAACACCCAATTACGACTGTGCCTTAATAACAGAAACGGAAACGCTTTGGAATGGATCTTAAATCCAGTTGTGCTCGGCAAACTTTAATATCGACCACGTCAAAGCGGCACCTTGATATGATCAGACCTGGTGATAGATAAATGCCTCAAAACAATAACGTATCAAACGCCTCAGAATTTTAATAACAGCCCGTCTTCAAGGAATTGGTAGAATTTGCGTAAAATGACCAAAATACCCCTGGGACCAAATCTGCAAAACAAACACCTCCATCACTTGTTAGTGGTTAGCAAATGTACATATGAAATGATATGCGAAATGACTGACTAAATATAAGGGTAAAATTTGGGGTATTACACCTTTGTTTGGTTTTTGAACCAAAAATGGAGAGGATGCATCTGATGATTTTGAGTGTTTTTGCAAAAACAAAGTAGAGCCTTTTCAATTTATTTTTCAAAATGTGGAGAGATAATATGACTTCAACTCATACCAATTTTTGACCATGCAAACAATGCAGGTTTGAGGTGTTATTGGAGAGCGTGCTTGTAAGATCAAGATGTGGTTTTGTATCTGATATTATGCTTTGATGAGAACAATACATTGATTTATAGAGAATAATTTTGTACCCTAATTGTTTTATTAAGTATGCAGCTACTAGATATAAGTTCTGACTCTAAATAAGTGACGTGTGCCATCATCAGTTTCTGAACCTAGTACACTCTAATTATAAGACGTGTGTTCTACAAGATAATCAAGCTTTGGACTACTCTCTGAACGCTTCTGAACATCACTTATCCAAGTCTTAAACACTTTGAAAAGAGAAACCTTTGACATTGTCAAACTATGAAGTCTTGCGCTCAACAACTATAATGAATTGTGTCACCAGTCCCTGAAGACCAGGTTCTGATAAACTGGATCAAGACTCGGAAAACCAATTTTCTTAAGACTCTCACACACAGACTCTGAACTTTCTTATATGCGTGCTTCATCAACTCTCTATCTGAAGCTAATGAATATTTGAAGATAACATAAAAAAAGGTACTACGTGAAAAATAGTAGATAGTAAAAGATCAAATATTCCTTCTACTACAGTAATTTTGTGGGAAAAGGTTTGTACTATTGTACCAATGTGTCTCTCATTTTCATATGCCGTTATGCAAGGATACAAATACATTTGTGGATTTAAATTCTACCCTCCAACGGATCTTTTCAGTGCATATATAAAGGAACCTTGAAAGAATGGAAAGCAACTAACCTTGGTAGAATATCATTTACGTGAAGATTGCATACTATGAATACTTTAAGAGAAAGAGGAACAAACACACAAGAACTTCTGTTCACATTTTCTATGATATACTTTGTAATTCATTTGTGTATTCTTCTTTCTTAGAAGAGTTTTGTAAACACACTTTGTATTTCAATCTTGTGATTGTATTCCTATAGTGACTAAGGTTTAGTTAGAATAATTCAAAAAGACATTGACAATTAGTCTTTGTGGTTGTAATACAGTTTGATTATAGTGGATTAAATCCTCGTGATAAGGCGAAATCACCTTGGCGGGTGGACTAGAGGTATCTTAGTTAACAGTGAACTAGGATAAAATAATTGTGTTCATTATTTTTGTTCTTAGTTTCCTCCATGTTGTTTTAAGTAGCAAAAAAAATTGTTTTCAGAAACCCAATTCAACCGTTCTCCCCCCCCCCCCTTTCTTGTGTTTCCATTAACTTCAATTGACATCAGAGCTCTAGTTCTAGTATTGATTGTTTTTCAAACACTCTACTATGTCAGATAAAGATCCAGTTTGTGAAACACGCATGGCAGGAGTCCCTCCACCAGGTGCACCCGCTGACAGAGATCACTATAGTGCCAAACCCCTAGTTATTTATGGTGAAAATTTTGACTATTGAAAAGATATAATTTAAAGTTTCTTTCTTGGCCATGATGTGGATCTGTGGGATATGGTAGTTGATGCATTACATTCATCCTATTGACAACAGCGGTAACAAGTTAGAAACAAGAGTGATGACTGAGTAACAAAATAAATATTATAAGAATCATCATAAAGTTATAACCATTTTGTTGAATGTTATATCCTATGATAAGTATGAGAAGATCAAAAATAGAGACATGACTAAGTCTATATTTGACTCATTGAAAATGACTCATGAAGAAAATGCTCAAGTGAAAGAAACCATGGTGCTTGCCTTGATACAGAAGTATGAAGCCTTTAAAATGGAGGATGATGAAACATTTGAGAACATGTTTTCAAGGTTTAAGACTCTAGTTGCATAACTAAAGGTTCTGGACAAAGTTTACTCTACTACAGATCATGTGAAGAATATATCAGAAGCTTAGCTAAGAGATGTAGGTCTATGGTAACTGCACTGAAGTTGTCTAAGGATCTAAACAACATTACTCTTGAAGAACTTGTATGTTCTTTGAGAAGTCATGAGATAGAGCTTGAAGAGGATGAACCTCAAATAAAAACCAAATTTGTAGCTCTAAAATCCATGGGAAAGTTTGAAATGACTAAAGCCTTTCAAGCTGAAGAAGAAGAGGAATCTAAAGAAGATTATGAAGAAGATTATGAAGAAGAAGATGAGCAGTCTCTTCTTTCCAGACGAGTTGGTCAACTCTGGAAGAAAAGACAGAGAGAGTTCAAAGGATCAAGAAGGACAAGTGGTAGCTTTGAGTCTACATCTTGATAGAATAAGTTAGGTGTTGCTAAATATACTACTTGTTTTAAGTGCAAGGAGGCAGGTCACTACAAGAATGAATGCCCCAAGCTGGAGAAAGACAAACCCAAGAACAAAGACTTCATAGGAAAAAAGAAAGGTCTGATGGCTACCTGGGATCACTCTGAATCATCAGGAGATGACTCTGAGGAAGAGCAAGCTAACATGGCATTAATGGCATGCTTAGAAGTGTCTGAAGATAAGATTAAGTCATAATCAGAATCAGAACCTGAGTCAGACTCTGAAGAGGTATTCCCTAACTTATCTCGTTCTAAATTAGAATTTTGTCTTTCTGAAATTCTAGAAAAATATCAGAAAGTTTAGAATAAATACAAGGAATTTAAAGAACCCCATGCATCTAAATCTGAAGCACATAATATGCTTAAGAAAGATTTATCCACTCTGAATGAAGAAAACTTTATTCTGAAAAATGAAAAATCTGATCTTCAAAGCAAGAGTTCTAAACTTTAGTAAGAAGTTATTGAAAGTGAGATAATACTTAGAAGGGGGGTTGAATAAGTATGAAAGATTAAAACTTAGAAATAAAAACACAATTATTTTTATCCTGGTTCGTTGAACTCAACTACTCCAGTCCACCCTTCCTAGAGTGATTTGCCTTTCTCAACAAGGACTTAATCCACTATTTAATCAAACAGATTACAATAGTAACACCTAAGAACAACTGTTCTTATTCTTCTCAAGAGCTACTGATTCCAACTGAATCCTCTTAAGGAAAACCTTTACAATCAATGTAAATCAAATACAAGAGTATGAATGCTTCTAAAAAGCTTTTATCACAACAGTGATATTTCTCTTAAGTTTAAGTACAAATAAATTCTAAGAAGAATATGAAAGAATGAGAGCTTTGAATGTTATGATTTCTTTTCAGCAAAATGTCTAACTGAAGAATTTGGTGGAGTCTTCCTTTTATAGGCAGCTGATCCAAGGAAGTTGAACATTGAGAAGAGTGTCCCAAAAAGGTCTGAGCCTTTTTGTCTTCACATCAAGTGACCTTTCCTAGAAGTAGAAAGCACAGAAAAATCCTTTTTGTCTGTGTTCTTGTGTCTAGCACCAATGAGGAAAGAGACGTTTGATTTACTCCAACGGATATAATCTTTGAATATTTCTTCTTCAGTTTTCAGCAAGTTCATCAGAATCTGATTGAGTCAGAGTCTTCTAATGATGTTCAGAACTTTGTTGTATCAGAGTCTTCTGCAGCATGTGTGCTTTCAGCGTGTTGATCATCAGAGCATATTTGACACAGAACTTCAGTACTGGCAGCATTAGTACTTTCAGAAACTTCTGTAGAAACTATGCTTTGAGAAACTCTTCATACAATATTCTTCTTTGCTTCAGATGCATCTGCTTGCTTCAGATTCTTCTGGGCTTCTGCTTTAGAATCTTCTGGAGCTTCTTGCTTCAGATCCTTCTGGAGGCTATGCTCAAAATCTTCTGTTAGCAGCAATCAGAGTCTTCTAATGAGTGCATCTGGCGCTTCAGAGTCTAGATAACTTCTTGTATACAATTCAAATTTGCTTCTGGAGTGTTAATTTCATTACAATCTGCAGTAAAACTCTCAAGCAAATTTTAGAGTATATAATTCTTAAATACAAAATTTCCTAACAGTTATCATCAAAGCAAAGAGATATTATTAAGAACCAATCTGTGTTCTAACAATCTCCCCCTTTTTGATGATGACAAAAAGTATCAGAAATTTTGTTTAACTTAACATATTAGAATTATAACTCCCCCTGAGTTAAATACAAATAAGGAATAGAAACTTCCCTTTTGTCATTGAGTAATCTTCAGAGTTAGATCTTGTTTGTTCTTATAACATTTGAAGGTCAGAATGTCTTGCAGATTTAAGATTCAGAGTTTGATAATAGTCAAATGGTCTGATAGACTCAGAGTTTCTTTTATAGAATGTACTTATCAAATGTTTTGAAATAGTTAGATTAAATGTTAGATAGAATAAATATGTCTGAAGTTTCATTCTGGTGAAGTTATATTAAACAGTTTAGATCTATATTTTCTCCCCCTTTTTTGTCATAAGCAAAAAGTAAAACTTTAAAAAAAGACAAATAAAAGGAAACAGTAAATAAGATAAATCAATGGAGAAAACTTTGATTCATTCAAAAGATCAGATCAAGAGTACATAGGCAAACATCAGAAGATATAGCAATAAAGTACAGATGCAAACAACAGATGCAAAAACATTAGAATGAAAAAATCTAAGAGTGTTTGGACAAAAGCATCTTCAATAGATCTATAATCTCAGAGGATGATTGCTCTTGCTTGGACATCCACTTAGCCATAGTTTCATTCTTTTCATCTTGCTTTGACATTCATTCTGTCATATCCTCAGACTTCTTATCCTGCTTTGCCATCCAGGACTTGATCTCTGACTGTCCAGCTTCCAGAGCAGCAATCTTGTCTTCAAAATCTGGATGTTCTTTCTTTATCTCAGATGAAGAAGTATGATGAGGTTCTGTAGCCTGAACAGAGTCAATTTTCATTGGTTCTGTAGATTCTGGAGCATTGGAATTCGAAAGAGGGTCTACCAGAGTCATAGCCAACGGATTTTCTTCAGATGCATTTTCAGTAGATTCTGTTGATGGTGGAGGAGCATCTAAAAGAAGCAGAGGTTCAGATTTGTTGACAGTCCAGAATAGAGTCCTTGCAGCCTCAGCAAATCTGAGCTTTGCATCATCAGAACAGACGTTCTTCAGATTTGAAGCTACAGAGTTGAATCTGTTGATGAATCCATTCCAGATGATGTCAGATTCTTTGGCATCCATTGTTGCTGAGCATTTCTTTTGAACAGTACCTAAATACATCTGTATTTCTTGCAAAAATGTTTGAAATAAATGATCAACATTAAGTCTGGGCTTTGGACGCAACAAAGTTTCTAGAGTTACAGGTTTAGGTTGGGGAGTTGGTGGAAAAAGAGATTTTTGAATAGAGATCAAAGGAGGAGGATAATATGGAATGAAGGGTATCTCAGGAGCTTTTTCTTTAGATCTGATTAAAGCATTAAGCAAATGAGGTTTTGCTCTGGTGTGAAGGGTAACTACATCAAAAGGTTCATTTGAGTAGGGATGGAAGGCAGATTTTGGTGGTGCATCATATGCAACAGTGTTATCAGATGCAATTGGCAGAGCTGAAACAACAGCTTTATCAGATTTTGCAGAACATGATATGGTTGCTAAATATCCTACATCTGACATAGATTTTAAGTAATCAAGAATCACAGATGGAAGGGTCATTGTGGGTTTTGGTTTCAGAGGGTTGATGGGGTCAGAGGGTTCAACTCTGTCATAAAAGTCTTTCAGTTTGAAACCATAAGACAGATTATGAAATAGAGAAGATACTTGGGCATAAGATATAGAAGATCTTGGATTGGAATTGGGGATTAATATCTCAGAAGATGGTGCAGGTGGAGGAATAGGATCTGGAATGGGAGTTTTTGAAGGTATGGTAGGTTCAGGTTGGTTTATCTCAGAGTATTTTTCAGATGGAGAGATTAGAAAATCTGGGTGGAGTTCTGATTCTGAGGAGTTAGAAGATGTGGTTGGTGTACAGGAGGTAGAAGATACTTGAAACACCGTTTTTAAGGGTGTGACATCAAGAACTTCTGTCTCAGGGATGTGAGGTTCATAAGTCTTGGTTTGTTCTGAGGGAAAGTCAGATGGTTTGGATGGTTGTTCTGAGATGGGTGAATCAGATGGAATGGTGATTGGGTCTGATGAAATGGGAGCAGAAGTTACTTTTGTAGGTTCAGAAGTAACAGGTGCAATGGGTTCAGATGATTTTGATGGTGGTTGATTTTCAAAGGCTTTTTCTGGTTGAGATTCTTGTTATTTTGCTGGTTGTTCAGATGATTGTTGTTGTATTGATTGTTGTGGTTGTTGTTCTGATGGTTGTGGTTGTTGTTCTGATGGTTGTGTTTGTGGAACAAAATGTTTGATATGGATTTTTGGTTGAGAAGGTTTCGGTACAGAAACTGTTGGTGTTGGAATTGTTTGTGTTGTTGTTTGAGTTGGAACAGGTGTGTGTTTTTGTGGTGATATGGAACTGGGAGCAATAACAGAAGTGGTTTGTATTGAAGGTGGTTTTGGTATAGACTTAATATTAGAATCATTTATAACAACATTTGCAGAAGATACAGAAGATTTAGTACCTTTTATTTTGATCCTCTTGGCATGTACATAAGCAGCTTCTTCAGATTCTTTTCTCTTCAAGAGCTTCTTTGGCTTCTCAGCAATCTTGACCTTCTTCTGAGCAAGTGCAGAGTCTACTACTGGCTAAGTCCTTTTCCTCTGTAGTTGTGCTTCTTCTTCTTCTTCTGCATCTGGTAGTGGTTGTCTAGCTAGCTGAATCACATTAGCAGGAATAGGTTTTCCTTCCTTCTTGCATTCATCAATATACATAACAACTATATGTCTGGGCTCTTCAGCAAAGAATAAAGGAAAGTCATCTACAGGAACCCTCTTATTCAATTCAGACACATTCAGCTTCTTGGGAGCTGTTGTGAGTTCATCAACAATTTTGAGTCTCTGAAGACTTTTAGCATTCAGAGGCTTTCCCATTATAAATTCTAATTCCTCTGTAACTCCAGCAGCGTACAGAGCAGTGACCAAACCATTCTCAGTAAGAAGATCTGAGATCAACTTTCCAAAGGGGATCCAAGTTCTGATCTTCTGTCCTTTCTCTTTCACATATTCTCTAGATGCATTGATATGGTTCCACAGATGCATAAAAAGAATGTATGGAAGATCTACCTTGGTGCTCTGACTAAGGCAATACATGAAATATAGTTGTTCATTATTGACATAGTCTGGAGAATTAGTTGACTTCCTATGGTGGATGCATCCCATGAAGATCTTGGCCCAGATCTTGTAGTCAGGCTTCAGATCCTTGAATTTATTAGAAGCTTGACCAGCAGTCATTACTTCTTCATATACCTCATCCATGTCCACACGCCCAGCTGGCAAGTGGGAAACACCATCTGTTTCTTCATATCCAATTAGTTTTCTTATCAGATCTTCTGTGATAATAATTTCTTTTCCCAGCACAGAAGATAATATGAACTTGGGGTAAACTGATTCATGGATCCAGAATTCTTTCACAAGGAGGGGGTAAACTGGTCCAAAGAGCCTATCAAAATATTTAACCCATCCTTGAGCTCCAATGATGGAACGAAACTCAAACCCATTTTCTGCAAGAGAGTCAAACTCAACCATGGATTCACATAGAACTTCCAATTTATCAACAGGGGTTAGAAGAGTTCTTTTGGGAGGAGAATAGGGAGCAACACCCATGTTTTCTGAAGTTACAGCAGCCATAGAAGATTGAAATTGAGCAGCTGTTGATGATGAAGTTGCCATTAAAGAATGCTTTGTCAAACGCTTAGGTTTAGGGTTTTTATGCAGAGCAAATAGAAGATGAAAACGCATATAATTTTTCTGAGAGTGTGAAAAGTGTGAAAGTGAATACAAGTCATGTATTTATACTAAAACACTTAGGCATGCCAACAGTCAGAAATTTGCACGTTTTAACAAGCAATAAATGAAAAGAATAATAATCATTTCAAACATTAATTGCTTCTGACAATTTGGGGGGAAAATCAAGATTTTCACTATTCAAACTTCATCTCAAGTGTCTCTTCAGTTATGTACACGCCACCTCTTCAGATTTGGTGTGACACGTGTTTGCTTGCATGTGTTCTGAATTCTCTTAAGAAATGAAACGTTCGCCAACGTTCAGATCTTCTAAAGATTGTTAGTTCAAATTTTCACAAAAGAAATATTGATCAGAATAAAATAAGCAAACAGAAGAAATACTTCAGAGCATTAGGCATATTTGCATCTGTAAAAATTTGCTTCTGATAAATATCATTCTGGACAAAAATCCATACCAATATTTTTCAGAATAAATTTGAATCTATCTTCAACAAGGGGTTTTGTAAAAATATCTGCCCATTGATGATCTGTATCAACAAAGGCTAAATTTATGATTCCCTTCTGAACATAGTCTCTGATGAAATGATGCTTAATTTCTATATGTTTTGCCTTAGAATGTAAAATGGGATCCTTGGACAAACATATAGCAGAAGTATTATCACAAAAGATAGAAATGTTACTTTCAAAAATTTGATAATCTTCTAGTTGACTTTTCATCCAGAGCATCTGCGTGCTACATCCAGCAGCAGCAATATATTCAGCCTCTGTGGTTGAAAGTGCAATTGTGGGTTGCTTCTTGCTGTACCAGGAGATTAGGTTTCTTCCTAGAAATTGACAACTTCCAGAAGTACTTTTTCTTTCCACTCTGTCTCCAGCGTAGTCAGCATCACAGAATCCAACTAATTTGAAATCATCAGATTTTCTGTAACACAAACCCACATTAGAAGTACCTTTCAGATACCTTAGAATCCTCTTGACAGCTGTCAAGTGTGATTCTCTAGGATCTGATTGGAATCTAGCACACAGGCAAACACTGAACAATATGTCAGGTCTAGAAGCAGTAAGATAAAGAAGAGAGCCAATCATACCTCTGTAGAGCTTCTGGTCTACTTTCTTACTTACCTCTTCCTTGCCAAGTGAGCTAGTAGGATGTATTGGAGTCTTTGCCAGCTTACTATCAGACATGTTAATTTCTTCAGAAGTTATTTAACATATTTTATCTGATGTATGTAAGTGCACTCTGGAGTTTGATTAACTTGGATTCCTAGAAAGAATCTGAGTTCTCCCATCATGCTCATTTCAAATTTTGCCTGCATACATGTAGCAAACTCCTTTCCAAGCATAATATTTGTTGATCCAAAAATAATATCATCTACATAAATTTGGCAAATTAGAAGATCTTTCTTAATTGATTTACAAAAGAGGGTTGTATCCACTTTGCCTCTGATGAAATTCTTCTCCAGAAGAAAATTGCTCAATCTCTCATACCAAGCTCTGGGAGCTTGTTTTAAACCATATAGAGATTTCTTTAATTTGAAAACATGATCTGGAAATTTTTCATTTTCAAAACCAGGAGGTTGGTGGACATAAACTTCTTCTTCTATAATACCATTAAGAAAGGCACTTTTAACATCCATCTGATACAGAGTGATGTTATTTTGTGCAGCAAATGAAATAAGAAGGCGTATAGATTCTAACCTTGCCACTGGAGCATATTTCTCAGTGTAATCAATACCTTCTTGTTGACTGTACCCTTGAGCAACCAGCCTTGCCTTATTCCTTTCAACTTCTCCTTTCTCATTTAGCTTGTTTCTGAAGACCCATTTTGTACCAATTATATTGAATCCTTGAGGTCTTTGAACTAGATCCCATACATCATTTCTGCTAAATTGATTTAGCTCTTCTTGCATGCCAATAATCCAATCATTGTCTTGCAGAGCTTCATCTACAGAAGATGGTTCAATTTCTGACACTAGTCCAAATAGTGATGCTTCAGATGATCTTAGAAAGGATCTTGTTCTGATGGGATCATCCTTCTTTCCAATAATGACATCCTCTAGATGAGAAGCTTTAATTTTGGATGATGATCCTCTAATAGTTGACTCTTCAAAAATGTTTAGATTATTCATCTGAGAAGTTAAAGGAGTAGCATCTGGAGTTGCTTCTGGTTCCTTCACTTGAATTTTATCTGCTTCTGGAACTTCAGAGTCAATGAAGACTACTTCCCTATCTGCAGAGTTATCAAACTGCTTTGGCTTTTCAGAGCCAAGCTTATTGTTGCGGTGGAAATAGGATATCAAACTATTAATTAGTTTGAATCACAATTCTTGATTCACAACCGCTCTTTGATTTATCCGAAGGAAAAGGTCAAAAGAGGAAAAACCTAATTTTGCATCGTAAACACAATGCGGGGAGAGACCTAGTTAAGGGGTTGGTTAAATTTAGGGAAGATACTAGCACCCTAAACTTCTGTAGTACTCTACAGGAACCTTTCGTTTATTGTATGCTTTTCTATTTTATTTATTATCTGCTTTAATATATACTGAGCTAAGGGATATAGTGACCTAAAAACCTAAGGGTTAGTCCTAAGTTTACTCGGCAAGACATCGTATCTTGTGCCTACGTATCCTGGATAGGGAATGGAATCAGAGTAATCGTAGTTCCCCTCGAAAGGGAGGTTAGAAACGTCTTGACTATGGTCAAGGTTTCAATGGGGAATAAACATATCTTAAGGACATACTTACGTGGAGTCTTTGAAACTCCTATTTCTATGTTGAATTTGTTAATTGAAAATTTAGGGTTGAAATTAGGGGTTCCACGGTGGGAAACCCTAAACAGAGTACGGCGACTCTTTGACCTAATGTTAGGGTAAAGGGCATTTTCGTCCACGGCGGGACACCTAGGCTATTAGGGTTTTTGAAACGGTCAAAAATTAGGGTTATTGACTCGGCGGTCAAACGGCTAGACCTAATTCCTTCGGAGGGATGATTAACGGTAAACATGCAAATATGGCGAAATATTATATGGCAGAAATAAAATGCGGAAAGTAAATAAAGCATCGCGACGATCACTCGCGTAAATTACAAGTCCAAAAAAAATGCAAAATAAAATAAATCGCGATCATGGCCTCGCGTAAATTACATCCATGGAACAACATAAATTAAATAAATATTAATCGGAATTTAAGTATAATCTGAGGAGAAAAATAGAGAACATTAGTGAAAAGTTGGACAGAAATATGATAAATAATGAAACAGTTAATATTGAAAGAAAGACAAAATGCAATTTAGAATTTTAATTATAGTTTTATTAGTTTTAAAAAGGTATTTTAGTTTAAATTTTGAAGAAAATAATTTTAATGTTGATAAAAAAGTTTTTTGTTTTTAATTTTTAATTTTTAAAAAGGCTTCAATGTTAATATTAAAAAAAAGTTTTTAGTTTAAAATTTTAAAAAATGTTTTAGTTTTAATTTTAACAAAAATTTCTTTAGTTTAATGTTAATTTTAAAATAAAAGTTCTTAGTTTAATGTTAATTTTAAAAAAAGGTTTTAGTTTAATGTTAATTTAAATAAAGGTTTTAGTTTAAATATTAAAAAAATGTTTTAGTTTTGATTTTAATTAAAAAAAATTTAATGAAAATTTTAGCAGTTCAAACTCAATTACTTTAAAAAAGAAAATAAGATAATAATTTTACAAAAAAAAGAATAAAAATAAATAGGACAAAAAAACTAAAGAAAGGAAAAATAATAATAAATAATAATGAAAAAAGGGAAGGATAATGAAAGGGGAAGGCATTTAACCACTGGGGTGGCGATACATCCTTTGTTTATGCTCATTTAACCACTGGGGTGGCCATACATCATTTGTTTCTGCTCATTTGATCCATTAGGATTGACTTTAATTTCCTTTCTTTCTGCTCATTTGACCCATTAGAGTTGCCTTTAATTACCTTTTCTCCTCTTACTCTTCCTTATCCTGGAAATGGGTTACGAAAGAAAAAAAAAACAAAGAAAAGAAATAACAGCAATTAACGATGCTTACAGTGAGATTATTCAGATTCTCTCCTTTTGTTGTGACGGACGGTTGATTTTCGGAGGTGGGTTTCTCGCGGTTCCGAAACATCTTCTGATTGAGATGATGATGAAGCCTCGAAGATTTTTCTGATAAGTCGTGAGAACGGCCGCCGTTTTTTCTTTTCTTCTTCCGTTTCCTTTATCAAATGCAACTCATGTTTATATAGGTAACAAATTAGGGTTAACTCTAACCTAATGCCCACTTTAAAGCCCAACTTAAATAATTAGTCAAAGCTAAAAAAACAAACTAAAACAAACTTAAAAGAATAAAATTTTTTCTAATATTTTTAATTTTATGATTTTTGGATGTTTTTATGAATAATATGGAAAAAAGTAAAAAAATATTTTTTAAAAAATATTTTAAATAAAATACGAAAATAATAATTAAATAATAAAAAAAAACTATTTTTGTTATTTTTTTTATGAAAATAGAAAAGTTAGAATAAAAATAAAAGAAGCAAAACAAAAAGTGAAGAAGGTGGGATTCAAACTCTCAACCTCTCGCACTCACAACTCCTTACACAAGGTCTCTTGCCAATTGTGTTATTTTATTCATTCAAAATAAAGTGGCACTAGAAACCCTGTAAACTAAAAGAGCGCGCCACATAATATTTTCTTGCAACAATCAAACAACTGCACCACCCGTTAGTGGTTAGTTTAAACGCAATGCACATTGAAATGGGATGCAAGATGAAACGACTAATCTTAGGGCAAAATTTGGGGTATTACAGTTGCCCCTATTTAAATAGCTTCACCGGATGATTTGAGCAACGAAGGCTCGAGAAATCATGGGGGAGGGATTTAAATATAGATAACCGAAAATGTTGCCCTTAGATGCAATGCTATGGACAAAACGAAAATAAACTATAATGCTGACAATGCCATGAATTTAGTATGGTGCGTATGATGAAATGGTAAATACAGAGATGCAGACAACACGACGACACCGGGGAAAGACGCGACGAACCACACTGGGGAATACGACGCACTGGGTGACAGCACGACCCTGGGGGAATTCTAACGATGATGGTCAACTGGTGCTAACATGACCAATTTTTACCTTTAGAAAGGAAAGGTAAGAGCGAGATCCTCAATGGAGATGGCAACGATTAGACGGCCTCCACTAGGGGAATTTAAGAGTAGTCATCAACAGGTTCAGGCGTGAACGACTGATACTCTAGAGTAAGAAAATAAAACTGGATCTGCACGACTGTAGGATCAATTAACAAGATGCTGGAGCATTGAGCAAAGAATAACATCCGAGCTTCTGTAAACTTTCCCTCGTGACAGGATCAAACGGAATTTAGGAATCCGTAGAAAATATACAGGGTAAAACCGGCTGTATGCTAAAATAAATGGTCTTAAATGGGAAACGCCCTGATAAGCTTTCTCGAGAGAGAACTGCCACTTATCGTTGGAAGGGACTTATATGCCAAACTGGATAAGCTTTCGAATAAAGAGACTGCTGCTTATCTGTGGATAATAGATTGATTGATAATATAAACTTCTTCACGTCTCAAGTCTGTGCTCCCTAGACATGATTCAGTTTATTCTTTGTCTAAAGGATAAAATAAACGTCTTCATAATTCGAGATCGGTGCTCTCTCGAATATGATTTGGCTCCTTCTTTTACTAAAGGGTAAACAAACTTCTTCATACTTCAAGATCTGTGCTCTCCTGAATATGATTCCGCTCCTTCTTTTACTAAAGGGTAAACGAACTTCTTCATACTTCAAGATATGTGCTCTCCTGAATATGATTCTGCTCCTTCTTTTACTAAAGGGTAAATGAACTTCTTCATACTTCAAGATACGTGCTCTCCTGAATATCATTCTGCTCCTTCTTTTACTAAAGGGTAAACTGAACTTCCTCATACTTCAAGATTCACACTCTCCTGAATATGATTTTGCTCCTTCTTTTACTAAAAGGTAAACTGAACTTCCTCATACTTCAAGATTCACACTCTCCTGAATATGATTCCGCTCAAACCTCCCCTTTCTTCAAAATGATACGGGAAATGGAAACCAAACTGCTCGCTGGAGATGGCCATATGCTGCAAGTCATAACGAAGATAGGATAAGCTTCTCGGACGAGAAATGCCGTTTATTTTCAAGAGTGACAATAATAAGCTTCTCGGGTGAGAACTGCTTGTAGAGGTGGTAACAGGTAATGTAAATTGTAAAGAAAGTTGTGATGATGGCAAACATCTAGATCACTGAGTGATAGCAGGTAACATAAATTGTAAAGAAGGTCGTGATGATGGCAAACATCTAGATCACTGTAATGTAAATTGTCAAGAATGTCGTGATGATGGTAAACATCTAGATCACTGAGTGATAGGAGGTAACATAAATTGTAAAGAAGGTCGTGATGATGGCAAACATCTAGATCACTGTAATGTAAATTGTCAAGAATGTTGTGATGATGGCAAACATCTAGATCACTGTAATGTAATAATGAGCTCCTTGTATGAGAAGATCAATTGTAGAGTGTATTGTAAAGTGTAAGGCAGGTGATAAGCTCCTCGGCTGGGAACTGTTGCTTGTCTATTGTGCAATGTAGTGATAAGCTTCTCAGGCGAGAACTGTCGCATATCTGCAAAGGATTGTAAATGCTTTTCTTGAGAGATAGTGCAAAATAAATGCACGTCCAGGTAGGTTCGACAATCGACAGGACTGAAATTCAATCTAGAATTGGGCTAGAAAGAACTGATAAACAAAACTCCATTGAGGAAACGAACTCGAATGGGGACTACCTTATCTTAACGCGGAAAGGTAACGGAAATAACCATCGTCCACGAGGGTTGAACTCTATGGGGAAACTGGAAACAAGTATGTATTTTATGCTTAGGGCTGATGATCTACTTGGAGAGAGCGGACAAACCCAGTTACTCGGCGGTAACGACAAGGATGACGACAAATAGCAAGCAAGCAAATGCTAATGTGTATGCCAACGTGTATACTAATATGTATGTTCATGAAACTGTCATGCAATGAGTATACCATGCTTATGCTTATGTTTATGCTGACAAAACAGATGGGAGAGGAGACAGGAGATGAAATAAACATCCTGACAAGAATACCCTGCGGCCTCTGCAACAGTACATCTATCGAGAATAGGAAAAGTTAATGGTAGAACCAAATCTGGCTTTAAAGTTCTAACTTCCCTGGGGAGAAAATCTCATGACTTCCACATGGGGATGCGATACGACTTCACCAGAGAGTATGATACCCTGACTTCAACTGGGGATTCATGACCTCCGCATGGGGATAAGATGTCATGACTTCACGTGAGGGATTGCTATCATGAACCATAATCAGCTCAAGAACTCTTGGATCATAGACTTTCGGGGATAAAATAAATATCCGCTGTATGAGGAAGGTGTGGAATTAGGCAACTTCATGGAGATAGCGTAGCAACTTCCTGGGAATCATACCTCGGCTTCCTGGGGAAAAGGTACGTCCGACTGAGGATAAAGTATATCAAACTTCCCTGGAGAGTTCGTCGGACTTACTGGGGAGAAATCAACAGACATTTATGGGGAAAGTATCTGGACTTCTTGGGGTGTATATGGCAATCTCCTGGGGAATATTCCTGAGGAAGGTAAGGCAATTTCACCGAGGAACAGATAATTCCATTGAGAATGGGTCTTCCAAAACATATATCACTTGGAGGATACCGGGGATATCTCTCTAATCTTGAGAGTCACTGGGGATTTATCGGATGGATCCCAAAAGTGGTGTCAGCTTAAAGTCCGGCTCGGTCCATAATGTTGTCAGCTTATAGTCTCGCTGGGGACTACGTCGGGTTAAAGTCTCTCTGGGGACTATGTCAGCTTAAAGTCTCTCTAGGGACTGTGTTGAGGCAATGGTTAAGATGTAGATTCTGCAACGATGAGATTTACTGGGGAATGAAGACCGCCAGGAGTAAAATCCATCGGGTGCATGAAGAATGTCGTGAAATGAAGCTAACTTTGATCTCAATGGACTAGTCACCATTTTGAAAAACAATGTGCCACAGAGTACCTGCTGTATGAGAGAGTCATCAAGAGGATTTTACAGAGAACATAGGATTCGATTGCCCCACTGTTTTCAAACTCTTGGAGAGATATGGCAGATCTTGACGTAACTGGCATGGATCAACCGTGTTATGACTGAGTCTACAAGAATAGCTCTTAAGAATGTCAGGCTCGCATTGATGAGAAAACTGGAAACCATCTGCCCCTGTTTAGCGGATCTGTGACATTTATATGTAAGTTTCTAAGATATCAAGCAAAACCGACACGCGTGAAATGCTATCCTGAAACTATCAATGTAACAATATATTTGTCTTGAAATTTTTGTTTATGAAAAAGATATCACTGTAACTCGTGACCGAAATCACTAGTTAGGATATAAGTTTAATTTATAATGCCAACATGAATTTTTGCGCATAGCTCATAGGAGTCAGGAAACGCTATCTCGCCGAGTATGCTTTCAAGAGAATTCCTACTTCAATTAGGTCTTTTAAAGGTTGTATCGTGGCTTGGTTCACAGTTTAGAAACAAAGGATAAAGGCTCAAAATGTTATTTGCACCCACCCATTCTTCGTGATGTTCTCCAATCCTATTCAGTTAACGGGATACAAGCACTCATATCTCAATCAGGTTTGATATGGTCGAGAACTCATTAAGGCTTTGGACATGGCAGTCACTCACCTATTGTCTTTTGTGTTTGATCGCACGACTTTGTTCTTTATTGGGAATTCTTTATGGTAATCCTTTTTGTTTTTGCATTTTTATTCCCTAACTTTTGCCTGGACAATGTCTTTTGGATTTGCCTTTGGAGTCCAGCGGGATGCCCCAGTTTTGCCTAAGTCTCCTTCATAGGTTTTGACTTAGCGGGCTATATATATATATATATATATATATATATATATATATATATATATATATATATATTTTATTTTTGCTGAATAAGTCGTGTGACTCCTTTGAAAGGCTTGTGACTTCCCCACTCTGTAGGTAGTATAAGGATAGTCATTGACTTTTAAACTTCCTAAGATGTTAGGGATAGGTTCTCGAAGGTTCGCTCCTCCTTTTTGAGAGTTTGAGCGCTCGATCAATTTAACTGAAAAACTACCCTGCCCCAGGTTAAGATGAGGGTTTTTTTTGGAAGAGAAGAAAACTCCTACTTCAAGGCTCAAAGGGGTTAAAGAGGGATTATCATCCTTATGTCTCCATTGTTTGGAATTTGAAACAATGCCTTACATCATCAACGGGTTTCAATTGGAAGCATTCGACAAAAGGTTTGATATTTTTGGTTCATCATCCTCCTCCCAATTCTCTATCAAACAAGAGATCGGGTAAAATTGGCATTATAAGTTTATGAAAAATATTTTTAATGAGTGAAACGAATGGATTTATTCAAGACAAACATGCATTGCATCAATTATTCCAAAATAAACAAGTTCGTACATGATAATTATGCTTAATCAAAGAAAATAAACATATAAATAATCAAAATGTAATGTCTCAAAGTCCTTCAAGATGTGTTTATGAAGTTTTTGCGTCTGAGACTGGCATGGTAGTGGTTTCCTCTAGCGGAGCCTCACTGGAGGGAGTCGTCTTGCTTGCCCCAGCTACGTCTGTCATTACTTCATTATCGGTCTTCAAATCTTCACTCAGAATAACTCTCCCAGATTCTCTGTTGATCGAGGTCGCATCATCTTGAGGATTGCTGAAATGAAAAGGACTAGGCATCTGAAGAACTACCGGCTTCGGCTGATTCACCGTATGCGTCACTGGCTGAGATCTGTTGAAAACAGGCTTTGCAGAGCTTGATTCTGGCCCCTGGGACGCTCTGAGAGGAGTCTTGACTTTCGGCTGAGGATCGGCAAAAGACAGAACCTTCTTTTCTAGCAAATCTCTGACAATATTCTTAAGCGCGTAACATTCTTCCATATCGTGACACGGTGCACCCTCATGAAATAAACAATGAGCGGCGGCGTTGTAATTGACAGGTACCGAATTGGGAGGTGGACCCAAAGTTCGGGTAACAACCAGACCTTGTTGCACTAAGAAAGGATACAACTCAGTGAACGTCATTAGGGTCGGAGGACAAGGCTTGTATGGTCTCCTATTTTGACGAGGTATCGTCTCCTCTGATGGTTGGCACACGGGAGCGTTGGGCCCTTGTTGACAGTTGACAGGAGCTTGTGCAGGCTGATAAACAGGAGGTTGTTGATAAACTGGATGTTGATAGACCGGAGTCGGTTGCACAGGCTGATATGTAGGAAATTGCTGACTAAAAGGAGGTGCAACAGTAGCTACATAGGGTTGTGGAGCATACTGAACTGGATAACCTTGAACATAATTTTGTTGAGGTTGCCAAGGTTGATGAGTAGCCATAGAGCGATTCCTCGGACGTGTAGGTCCTTTATGGTGGTCAACGCTCGGAGTTTTTCACTTCGGAGGAGTAAATCGTTGAACTGGTTGAGCAACAGTAGGATTCACTGAACTGGATTGACGATTCTGAGGAGGTATGTTCTCGACAGTAACAGCTGGGTGAGAACCCACAACAGTGTTGGTAATTTCAGAAACAACAGTAGGTTGATTATCCATCTTCACCTTAAGGGCTTGCAGCATCTCCATAATCTGCCCCACACTTCCTCGAAGATCTTCGAGTTCATAGCTGACACGGTCTATCTCTTGAGCTTGTTCTTCCATCCTTTTTCGAGCTTGGGCTCTAGTATTGTACTGATGCGGAGGACCCAGGGTGACAAAACTGGAAGGCGAGAGAACTGAGAATAAGAAATTGGGAGACACATGTGATGCAAAAATATGATGCAAAAAATGCGAAATGCGAATGAAATGATTTCATGGAATTCAAATATTTACGAATATCGCAAAATACCAAAACTTTATTTATTAATTTGAAAACGGATTACAAATAATATTCTTAAAAAAGTCTTGGCATAATAGCTAAATAAAAGCTAATAATGACCCTAAGGAAGCTTCATGTTCTGCCCCTTGCTCTGCTCTTCTAGCTAGGCCTTTTTGAGGATGAGCCTATCTTCAAAAGGTAGATCGGGAGTCGGAGGAAAATAAATCCTCCATCAAAACCAAACAAGGGTACACTGGAAAAGTCTTCATAAATGTTGGTGATTAGTGTCCTTGATGTCGGATGACTTCGAGCATATGGCTTTAGCAACGGTCTTGTCCTTTAGGGTCTTTCTCCAAGAAAGGGAACGAAGACTCCTTCAGAATAGGTAACCCCACCAATTGAGAGTACTCTTCTAGGGTAGGCAAGAGCTGGTACTCGAGGGATGTAAGGAAAAGATAATCTGGATCCTAGAACTGTAACAAAGTCGAAAGGAAACGTTTCTGGATCCTTTATTGATCTTGAACCAAAGCTCCTAGCTTCCTTAGGTCATCTAACTTAAGTCCTTTAAAATAATATCTCAAAGTTTTTTTTTGTAATCCATGGTATCCTACGATGTTCATAAATAAAATTTAAATTTCATGACATGTGGTGCAATGTGATGTCTTATGGATGCAATGCATATATACAAAGTCCTAGGTTAAAGGTATATGCAAGGAGTTAGGGTCTACCCATCCCAATAGGTATGTACTAAGGTTAGTTGTACCTGCAAAACAAGGTTCTAAAGAAGTGCCCAAAGTCATCAGTCCATCTTTCGGATATTATCAATTTCCCAATTAACTCGGTGGTTAATAATATTCTCAAGAGAATCTCTTTTGAGTGTAGTATCGCGTAGCAACTATTTTGGGATTACTCCCTCATAGTTCCCGCACTACGTCCTAGATAAGGCCAAAGTGGTGTTAAGGTACTACAGTCCCCAGTATCACAGACTCCAATCGCCCATGGAAAACGTTTTCACGATTACTCGTTCAACCGAACCATTTTCGAAAGGGTCTCAACTGAGCGGTGATTCTCGAGTCAGCTTGGTCGGAATTCAACTCCCTATAAGCCTCATCGAATATATCCTCATCCTATAATAAGGTCACTCAAGTCCGGGTGTAGGACTTATCTCATAATAACAGGGTACCCCCCAAGCAAGGCACAATAATAATATATACAAGAGAATAAATAATGGAAAATATCATACAATAAACAAAATAGGGGTAACCCTTAAAAGTTATGGCATAGTCCCCAGTGAAGTTGCCATTTTCTGTTGCGGTGGAAATAGGATATCAAACTATTAATTAGTTTGAATCACAATTCTTGATTCACAACCGCTCTTTGATTTATCCGAAGGAAAAGGTCAAAAGAGGAAAAACCTAATTTTGCATCGTAAACACAATGCGGGGAGAAACCTAGGTAAGGGGTTGGTTAAATTTAGGGAAGGTACTAGCACCCTAAACTTCTGTAGTACTCTACAGGAACCTTTCGTTTATTGTATGCTTTTCTATTTTATTTATTATCTGCTTTAATATATACTGAGCTAAGGGATATAGTGACCTAAAAACCTAAGGTTTAGTCCTAAGTTTACTCGGCAAGACATCGTATCTTGTGCCTACGTATCCTGGATAGGGAATGGAATCAGAGTAATCATAGTTCCCCTCGAAAGGGAGGTTAGAAACGTCTTGACTATGGTCAAGGTTTCAATGGGGAATAAACATATCTAAAGGACATGCTTACATGGAGTCTTTGAAACTCCTATTTCTATGTTGAATTTTTTAATTGAAAATTTAGGGTTGAAATTAGGGATTCCACGGTGGGAAACCCTAAATAGAGTACGGCGACTCTTTGACCTAATGCTAGGGTAAAGGGCATTTTCGTCCACGGCGGGACACTTAGGCTATTAGAGTTTTTGAAACGGTCAAAAATTAGGGTTATTGACTCGGCGGTCAAACGGCTAGACCTAATTCCTTCGGAGGGATGATTAACGGTAAACATGCAAATATGGCGAAATATTATATGGCAGAAATAAAATGCGGAAAGTAAATAAAGCATCGCGACGATCACTCGCGTAAATTACAAGTTCAAAAAAAATGCAAAATAAAATAAATCGCGACCATGGCCTCGCGTAAATTACATCCATGGAACAACATAAATTAAATAAATATTAATCGGAATTTAAGTATAATCTGAGGAGAAAAATAGAGAACATTAGTGAAAAGTTAGACAGAAATATGACAAATAATGAAACAGTTAATATTGAAAGAAAGACAAAATGCAATTTAGAATTTTAATTATAGTTTTATTAGTTTTAAAAAGGGATTTTAGTTTAAATTTTGAAGAAAATAATTTTAATGTTGATAAAAAAGTTTTTTGTTTTTAATTTTTAATTTTTAAAAAGGCTTCAATGTTAATATTAAAAAAAAGTTTTTAGTTTAAAATTTTAAAAAATGTTTTAGTTTTAATTTTAACAAAAATTTCTTTAGTTTAATGTTAATTTTAAAATAAAAGTTCTTAGTTTAATGTTAATTTTAAAAAAAGATTTTAGTTTAATGTTAATTTAAATAAAGGTTTTAGTTTAAACATTAAAAAAATGTTTTAGTTTTGATTTTAATAAAAAAAAATTTAATGAAAATTTTAGCAGTTCAAACTCAATTACTTTAAAAAAGAAAATAAGATAATAATTTTACAAAAAAAAAGAATAAAAATAAATAGGACAAAAAAACTAAAGAAAGGAGAAATAATAATAAATAATAATGAAAAAAGGGAAGGATAATGAAAGGGGAAGGCATTTAACCACTGGGGTGGCGATACATCCTTTGTTTCTGCTCATTTAACCACTGGGGTGGCCATACATCATTTGTTTCTGCTCATTTGACCCATTAGGATTGACTTTAATTTCCTTTCTTTCTGCTCATTTGACCCATTAGAGTTGCCTTTAATTACCTTTTCTCCTCTTACTCTTCCTTATCCTGGAAATGGGTTACGAAAGAAAGAAAAATACAAAGAAAAGAAATAACAACAATTAACGATGCTTACGGTGAGATTATTCAGATTCTCTGCTTTTGTTGTGACGGACGGTTGATTTTCGGAGGTGGGTTTCTCGCGGTTCCGAAACTTCTTCTGATTGAGATGATGATGAAGCCTCGAAGATTTTTCTAATAAGTCGTGAGAACGGCCGCCGTTTTTTCTTTTCTTCTTTCGTTTCCTTTATCAAATGCAACTCATGTTTATATAGGTAACAAATTAGGGTTAACTCTAACCTAATGCCCACTTTAAAGCCCAACTTAAATAATTAGTCAAAGCTAAAAAAAACAAACTAAAACAAATTTAAAAGAATAATATGGAAAAAAGTAAAAAAATAATATTTTTTAAAAAATAATTTAAATAAAATACGAAAATAATAATTAAATAATAAAAAAACTATTTTTGTTATTTTTTTTATTAAAATAGAAAAGTTAGAATAAAAATAAAAGAAGCAAAACAAAAAGTGAAGAAGGTGGGATTAGGTGGGATTAGAACTCTCAACCTCTCACACTCACAACTCCTTACACAAGGTCTCTTGCCAATTGTGTTATTTTATTCATTCAAAATAAAGTGGCACTAGAAACCCTGTAAACTAAAAGAGCGCGCCACATAATATTTTCTTACAACAATCAAACAACTGCACCACCCGTTAGTGGTTAGTTTAAACGCAATGCACATTGAAATGGGATGCAAGATGAAACGACTAATCTTAGGGCAAAATTTGGGGTATTACACTTATCATCAAATCTGACATGAATGGATTCTTCCACAATCTGTGTCTCAGTGTTGTATACTCTGTAGCCTTTAGAGCGTTCAGAATATCCAAGCATGAAACACTTCTGTGCTTTGGAATCAAACTTGCTTAGATTTTCCTTAGTGTTTAACATATAGCAAATACATCCAAAAGGATGAAAATATGAAATGTTGGGCTTTTTGTTCTTCCACAGTTCATAAGGAGTCTTCTTCAGAAGAGGTCTAACAGACACTCTGTTCTGAATGTAACAGGCTGTGTTGATTGCTTCTGCCCAAAAATGTTTTGCCAGATTTATCTCATTGATCATGGTTCTGGCCATTTCTTGCAGAGTTCTGTTTTTCCTCTCTACAACCCCATTCTGTTGTGGAGTTCTAGGACAGGAAAAATCATGAGCAATGCCATTTTCAGAAAAATATTTTTCAAAATATTTATTTTCAAATTCACCACCATGATCACTTCTGACTTTTATAATTTTGAAATTCTTTTCATTCTGGACTTGCTTGCAGAAGTCTAAGAACACAGAATGTGACTCATCCTTGTGTTTTAAGAACTTTACCCATGTCCATCTACTAAAGTCATCAACAATGACTAATCCATACTTCTTGCCTCTGATGGATGCAGTTTTCACTGGTCCAAACAGATCAATATGAAGTAATTCTAGTGGTTTAGAAGTAGAAACAACATTTTTTGATTTGAAAGATGTTTTTGAAAACTTACCTTTCTGGCATGCTTCACAAAGAGCATCTGAAGTGAACTTTAGATTAGGGAGTCCTCTGACAAGATTAAGTTTATTAATCTGAGATATACGTCTCATATTAATATGGCCCAATCTTCTGTGCCAGGCCCATTGCTCTTCATTAACAGACAAGAGGCATTTAACATTTTGAACTTTAAGTTCTGAAAGATTTATTTTATAAATGTTGGTTTTCCTCTTACCACTAAATAGGATAGAGCCATCCTTTTGATTAATAGCTTTACAGCATTTTTGATTAAAGGTAATATCATAACCATTGTCACTTAATTGACTTATGGACAATAAGTTATGCTTTAACCCTTCAACAAGTAAAACATTAGTAATAGAGGGAAGTTTACCATTTCCAATAGTGCCGGATCCAATGATCTTGCCCTTCTGGTTCCCTCCAAACTTCACGTCACCTCCAGATCTAAGTTTCAGGCTTTGGAACATAGACGTTTTTCCTGTCATGTGTCGTGAGCATCCAGAGTCCAGGTACCATGATTGGCGTCCTGACCTTGCTGCTAAGAACATCTGCAACAGGAATTATTTTGTTTTTAGGTACCCAGATCTTCTTGGGTCCTTTGGGGTTAGTTGGTTTGTAGGTTTGTCTAAACTTCTGTTTTTCAACATAATGTTTATTCTGACTTGCCTTGGGTTTAAACACATAAGTATTCTTCTCAGAGCTTGTGTGTTTAATGTCATTTAAGTGACCAAATTTAAATTGAGAATACAGAGGTGTCTTCTTGATGAAAAGTTTGTCAACAAATTTTGGATTACTTCCAGATGAAGATTCATATCCAATACCTCTTCTGTTGTTCCCACTAACACCATAGATCATAGAAGCCATCTTGCTTCTGTCTATGCTCTTAGTAAGAAATCTCTGAAAGCTAGAGTCATATTTTTGTAAAATATTTTCACATGACTTAGTCTCAGATTCAGATTCTTGTTGAGTTATTTCAAAATCATTTTTGATTTTCAGATTAATTTCTTTTTGCTCAACAAGTTCTGTCTTCAGAAGATCAATCTCAGATTCAAGATTGCTTTTCAGCTTCTTGTATTTGAGTTTGATATTGTTATAACTTTTAAGAACTTCTGTTAAAACTTTTATAAGTTCTTCTTTGGTAAGTTTAGCCATTACCTCTTCTGCGTCATCATCAGATTCAGAATCTGATTCATATCCTGAGGTTCCTTCCTCTTGATCTTCTGTGCTGGCCATCAGTGCAACATTAGCACATTCTTCTTTTGATTCAGAAGATGATTCAGATTCATCTGAGTCATCCCATGTTGCCATCAAAACCTTCTTCTTTTTGTTAAACTTCTTCTTGGGTTTTTGAAGTTTGGGGCAATCATTCTTGTAATGCCCAGGTTCTTTGCACTCATAGCACACAACTTCTTTCTTGCCAGATCTTCTGTGCCCAGAAGATTCCTTTCTATTATCAGATCTTCTGAAATTGTTGAACTTCTTTCCCTTGTGCTTCCAGAGTCTGTTGATCCTTCTGGACAGCATGGATAATTCATCTTCTTCAGAAGAAGAAGATTCTTCAGAGCTTTCTTCAATAACCTGCAAAGCCTTAGCAGATTTGTTAGATTTTAAGGCAACAGATTTACCTTTTTCTTTCTTCTGAGGTTCATCTTCCTCAAGCTCAATTTCATGGCTCCTCAGTGAGCTGATGAGTTCTTCTAAAGAGATCTTGTTCAGATCTTTAGCCATCTTCAAGGCAGTCACCATTGGTCTCCATCTGGTAGGTAAACTTCTGATGATTTTCTTTACATGATCTGATGTAGAATATCCCTTGTCCAGAACCTTCAGCCCAGCTGTGAGGATCTGAAATCTGGAGAACATGGCTTCAACAGATTCAGAGTCTTCCATCTTGAAGGCCTCATACTTCTGGATCAGAGCCAGAGCTTTTGTCTCCTTGACTTGAGAGTTTCCCTCATGAGTCATTTTTAGAGATTCAAACATATCAAAAGCAGTTTCCCTGTTTGTAATTTTTTCATACTCAGTATGGGAAATTGCATTCAATAATATAGTTCTGGCTTTGTGATGATTTCTAAAATCTTTCTTCTGAGCATCTGTCATAGATTTTCTGTCTATCTTCTTGCCATTCCCATCTGTGGGATGGACATATCCATCTATGACTAGATCCCATAGATCAGCATCATATCCTAGGAAAAAACTCTCAATTCTGTCTTTCCAGTAATCAAATTTCTCCCCATCAAACATAGGGGGTTTGGTGTTGATCCTGTCCCTTTCTTCATATTTATTGTTAATGTTGGATATTGTATTATCAGCCATTGTAACAAATAAATATATATCAAAGTATTTCTCTCTGGATCTTTACTGTCACTGTTAAGTGGTAGCACACACAGAACCGGAGCTTTGATGCCAACTGAAAGTGAGATAATACTTAGAAGGGGGTTGAATAAGTATGAAAGATTAAAACTTAGAAATAAAAACACAATTATTTTTATCCTGGTTCGTTGAACTCAACTACTCCAGTCCACCCTTCCTAGAGTGATTTGCCTTTCTCAACAAGGACTTAATCCACTATTTAATCAAACAGATTACAATAGTAACACCTAAGAACAACTGTTCTTAGTCTTCTCAAGAGCTACTGATTCCAACTGAATCCTCTTAAGGAAAACCTTTACAATCAATGTAAATCAAATACAAGAGTATGAATGCTTCTAAAAAGCTTTTATCACAACAGTGATATTTCTCTTAAGTTTAAGTACAAATAAATTCTAAGAAGAATATGAAAGAATGAGAGCTTTGAATGTTATGATTTCTTTTCAGCAAAATGTCTAACTGAAGAATTTGGTGGAGTCTTCCTTTTATAGGCAGCTGATCCAAGGAAGCTGAACATTGAGAAGAGTGTCCCAAAAAGGTCTGAGCCTTTTTGTCTTCACATCAAGTGACCTTTCCTAGAAGTAGAAAGCACAGAAAAATCCTTTTTGTCTGTGTTCTTGTGTCTAGCACCAATGAGGAAAGAGACGTTTGATTTACTCCAACGGATATAATCTTTGAATATTTCTTCTTCAGTTTTCAGCAAGTTCATCAGAATCTGATTGAGTCAGAGTCTTCTAATGATGTTCAGAACTTTGTTGTATCAGAGTCTTCTGTAGCATGTGTGCTTTCAGCGTGTTGATCATCAGAGCATATTTGACACAGAACTTCAGTACTGGCAGCATTAGTACTTTCAGAAACTTCTGTAGAAACTATGCTTTGAGAAACTCTTCATACAATATTCTTCTTTGCTTCAGATGCATCTGCTTGCTTCAGATTCTTCTGGGCTTCTGCTTTAGAATCTTCTGGAGCTTCTTGCTTCAGATCCTTCTGGAGGCTACGCTCAAAATCTTCTGTTAGCAGCAATCAGAGTCTTCTAATGAGTGCATCTGGCGCTTTAGAGTCTAGATAACTTCTTGTATACAATTCAAATTTGCTTCTGGAGTGTTAATTTCATTACAATCTGCAGTAAAACTCTCAAGCAAATTTTAGAGTATATAATTCTTAAATACAAAATTTCCTAACAGTTATCATCAAAACAAAGAGATATTATTAAGAACCAATCTGTGTTCTAACAGTTATTTCAAAAGCTCATATTAATTCTGAAAAATGTCATAAAGAAATATGAAAAATCTTTTCAGACATTTCTAGATAGAAACATAGATGGAAGCAAAATGGCTTCTATGACCTATGGAGGTAGCAGAAATGGAAGAAGAGGAATTGGTTATGAGCCTAAAGAAAAACCTATTTTAAAAAATGCAAAACCAAAAGCTCATCATTCCCATTTCTCTTATCTACATATACATAATGACCCAAAAAGATGTGGGTACCTAAGGGCAAGATAATATATGTTGCAGACATCGTTAGCGGCATATTTAAAACACCAATCATGGTACCTGGACTCTGGGTGCTCACGATGCATGACGAGAAGAAGGTGTATGTTCCAAGAGCTGAACTTAAGTCAGGTGGCTTTGTGGATTTTGGAGGTGATTAGAAAGGAAAGATAATAGGCTCTATAATGTTAAAATGGTTCTCTCTCTTCTATTACTAATGTTTTATTAGTTGATAGATTAATGCATAACATATTACCCATAAGTCAATTAAGTGACAATGGTTATGATATAACTTAGACGATGGAACTTCTGCACATTGACCTCTTTGGACTAGTGGAAACTGCTTTTGTCAATGGCAAGAAGTATGGTTTAGTCATTGTTGATGACTACAGCATATGGAAATGGGTTAGATTCTTAAGACACAAGGATGAGTCACATTCTGTGTTTTCTACCTTTTTCTCTCAAGTGCAAAAAGAGAACGACTTTAGAATTGTTAAACTCAGAAGTGATCATTGTGGAGAATTTGAAAATAAAGTTTTTGAGAAACTCTTTGATGTGAATGCCATTTCCCATGATTTCTCATGCTCTAGAACTCCCAAAAAAATGGAGTTGTAGAGAGGAAGAATAGGAATTTGCAAGAGATGGTTGGAACCATGATCAATGAGACTAATATGGCTAAGCACTTCTGGGCAGAGGCATTTAACACAGTGTGTCACATTCAGAACAAGATCTCTATAAGAACTATTCTGGGTATGACTATTTATGAATTATGGAAGAATAAAAAACCCAACATTTCATATTTTCGTCTCTTTGGTTGTAAGTGTTTTATTTTCAACACAAAAGACAATTTGAATAAGTATGATTGTAAGACACAAAAGTGTATAATGTTAGGATACTCCGGACGCTTTAAAGGCTAGAGAGTATATAAAATTGAAACACGAATTGTTGAAGAATAAATTCATGTTATTTTGATGATAAGCTTGACTCTGAAAAGTCAAAGCTAGTTGAGAAGTTTGTAGATCTGGAGATTACCTATTCTGGCTATGAAGGTAAAGAATCAAAAGCTAAAGAATCTGAGGCAAAAGACTCTGAAACTGTTGAATTATAATTTATTAATATTTAAACACCTCTAAGGAATCACGGACAAAGATCCTCACATTCCGAAGAATTGATTCTAGGAGATAAAACTGAACCAGTCAGAACTAGATCCTCATTCAAACATTATGTAGAGACGCTTCTGGTTTGGTGTCCCTCATAGAACCTACATCTGTTGATGAAGCACTTATGAACACTGAATGGATTCTGAAAATGCAAGAAGAGTTAAACCAATTCTCAAATGATGTATAGGATCTTGTGCCTAAATCCAAATGGATCATGTCATCGGGACAAGATGGGTCTTCAAAAACAAGTTGAATGAAAAAGGAGAAGTGGTAAGGTACAAGGCCAAACTAGTGGCACAAGGTTATAGTCAGCAAGAGGGGATTGACTATACTGAGACCTTTGCACCATTTTCTAGGTTGGAGTCTATTCTTCTCTTAATTTCTTTTACTGTTAATCATAACATCCACCCTATATCAGATGAATTTAAGAGTGCATTTTTGAACGGTTACATAATTGAATAAGTGTATATAGACACCAATCTCCTGGTTTTGAAAATCATAAAAACCCATATTTTGTTTTCAAAGTAAAGAAACCATTGTATGGTCTGAAACAAGCTCATAAAGCATGGTATGGAAGACTAAGCAATTTTTTTTTAGAAAATGATTTTACCAAAGGAAAGGTTGATACTACTTTGTGTTGTATGACATTAAAAAATGATATTCTAGTTGTTCAAATTTATGTAGATGATATCATATTTGGTTATGCTAATGCTACTTTGTGCAAGGAGTTTTCTAAGTCTATGCAGGTAGAGTTTGACATGAGTTTGATGAGAGAACTCAAGTACTTTTTAGGTATTCTGATTAATCAAAGTTCAGAAGGAACATATATCCATCTAAGAAAATCTACCAAAGAACTTCTGAAGAGGTTTGACATGTCAGATTGTAACATAGCTAAGACTCTAATGCATCCTACTTCTATTCTGGAAAAGGATGAGGTAAGCAAGAAGGTAGAGAAAAAGGTATACAGAGGTACAGTATGTTCTCTTTTATACTTAACTTCTTCTAGACCTTATATTTTATTTAGTGCTTGTTTATATGCTCGCTTCAAATCAGATCCTAGAGAGTCCCACTTAACAGTTGTTAACAGGATTTTCAGGTATCTAAGAGGTACTACTAACCTTGGCGTGTTTTAATAAAATATAAAGAGTACAAGGTAGTAGGTTATTGTGATGCTGGTTACGCTAGAGATAGACTAGAAAGAAAAAGCACTTCTTGAAGATGTCAGTTTCTGGGAGATAGCTTGATCTCATGGTCCAGCAAGAGACAATCAACAATTGCACTATCAATATCTAAAGATGAACATATTATAACATACGGACGCAGCACTCAGATCCTTTGGATGAAAAGTTAGCTAAAAGATTTTCATATATATATATGTGTGTGTGTGTGTGTGTGTGTGTGTGTGTGTGTGTGTGTGTGTGTGTGTGTGTGTGTATGTGTGTGTGTGTGTATGTATGTGTGTGTGTGTGTGTGTGTGTGTGTGTGTGTGTGTGTGTGTGTGTGTGTGTGTGTGTGTGTGTGTGTGTGTGTGTGTGTGTGTGTGTGTGATGTGTGAGAGTAATGTTCCTATTGTTTGTGATAATACCTTAGCTATTTGTTTATTTAAGAATCTCATTTTACATTCTAGAGTTAAACATATTAAGATTAAACGTCACTTTATGCACAACTATATTCATAAAGGAATTTAAAATTTTAAGTTTATTGAAACAGACCATCAATGGGTTGATATCTTCATAAAACCCCTTGTTGAGTATAGATTTGTTTTCATTCTAAAGAATTTGAAAATGTACTTATGTCCAGAATGAAAAAGAAGTATGTCTCATAATGTTTAATTTCTCAGAATGATTAAATGAGACTTTGAGATTTTTGGCTTTGAACAATGGGCCTTCTGAAGTGAGAAGGTTTCATGTGTTAATTAGCCGTCAATCAACCTAAGTTTGTGGATCAGATAAAGGACAACTATCTTGAACTGAAATGCTTCTTAGGTTGAGTGACGCCTTTGGTAAAGTGATTTCCTGGAAATAAGTAAAATCTCTATATGTCTTCCCATATGTCATAATTTTTGCAATATTCAAGAATTTCTCATTATTGCAAAACCTTTATAAAACACACTTCACTCACAACTCACACACTTACACTACTCATATCCTACACTTTCTCTCTTTCAAACCGATCCTATGCAACCTTAAACCAGTTCTTCGACATGGCTTATGCTCAACAACAACAACAATAACAAGGTTCTCAATAATAGTCTACTCAAAATAAAAAATAACAAGTGAAAAAAGGACTTCAAGGGATTACACTTTCTATTCCTGTTAATGAGTTAGAGGTTCTCAATGAAATGATAGTGGATTTTGACAACCTCAAAGAAAATGACTTTGATCTCACTGAGGGCATAAAATCTCAAGGATAAGAGGAGTTTTCAACCACCTCAAAGGACCATTTTACCCTGAATTGGTAAAGCAGTTTTGGATCCATGTTGTTGCCTCAAAACTTCAGATAACTTCATATTTTTTTGGACACAAAATCAACATTTATGAGAAGTAAATACCAAAGCTTCTCAATCATGATAGATCTGGAAAATAGTTTTTTGATATGCCAGCTAAGAGGGCTAAGCTGGATGAAGTTGCTCCTGTAATTTTCCAAGATGGGAAAAATTCTTCAAATGCTAAGAATCAACATAATTATCCTAGAGTATGGTTCAAAATTCTTTTAGGTTGTGTACACCATAGACCATCTACAAACTCTTCTTATTCAATCTCTCTTGTGCTAAAGACTCTTGAAGAATTTAAGCAAGAGAATGTTGTTGTCAGATCTCACATGCACAATTAAGAAAATATGTTCAAGGAACAAGCTCAGACCAACACGAAGATTAAAGGAATGCTTCAAGTTGTTCTGTCAAGACTGCCACCCCATTCTTAGAAAATTTTAAGTTGCTTTCTTTATTTTTTGCTTTCTAGTTATATTTATGTATCTTTATCTCTTTCGATTCCAATGAAATTTTCCTTTGTCTTTATTTTTTTATATTTTTGATTGATGACAAAGGGGGAGAAGAGTATATACGATTTTGATATACTTGTATCCTTTATTAATCCCAAACATTTCTAACTTTGAAAATTCTTTCCGCGTTTAACTCTCGGGACTTTGATAAAGTTCACCAATGCTACTAAGGAAATCCTCTTTGGTTAAATAGTTAGCTAGGTTTTCCAAAAGTCTAGTTGTTCAGTTTATCAGGCTCTTATACAAGGATCAAGAACTTCAAATCAAACTCTGATACAAGTTCAACCAAGATTCTAATACAATATAGATTCTTGAAAACCAAACTTTCTGATGCAACACTTTGATTCAAAAAGTCAAGAAAGTTCAATTCAGAAGAAATTTCAACTAGACCTTCTCGTATAAGGAATTTATTACTTTCATCCTAATTGAATTTTTTTATACATTAAAAATATTGTAATTCTTAAACTCAAGGGGGAGCTTGCAAACCTAAATCTTAAGTTTTGAGTTGAAAAATAATTTTTAGTATAAAACTCAGGGGGAGCTTTCAAACTTCACTCTAATGTGATTTTTCTGTGATTAAACCAAGTAAAAATCTTCCATCAAAATACATGGTTTTGTCACCATCAAAAAGGGGGAGATTGTAAGAATAAGATTTGGTTCTACATCTGGCGTTATGTTTTGATGATAATAATACATTGATTCATAGAGAACAATTTTGCACCCTAATTTTTTTATTAAGTGTGTAGATACTAGATATAAGTTCTAAATCTAAAGAAGTGAAAACAGTTTCTAAACCAAGTACACTTTGATTTTGAGACGAGTGTTCAACAAGATAATCAAGCTATACACTATCAACGCTTCTGAACATCACTCATCCAAAGCTTAATGACTCTGACAAGAGAAGCCTCTGACATTGCAAGCTCTGAAGTCTTACACTCAACAACTCTGATGTACTATGTCACTAAACTCTGAAGACCAGGTTTTGATGAATTGGATCCAAACTCTGAAGACCATGTTTTTGAACACTCTCTCATACAAACTCTGAAGCATCTTTCTATGCATGCTTGATCAACACTCTATCTAAAGCCCCTGAATATTTGATGATAAGATCAAAAAGGTTTTACGTGGAAAATAGTACACATTGAAAGATAAAATATTCCTTCCACTACACTGATTTTGTGGGAAAAGGAATGTACTACTCTACTATTATGTATCCCATTTTCACAGACTGTTATTCAAGGATACAACTACATTTGTGGATTCCAGTTCTACCCTCCAACGGATCTTCTCCTTGCCTATATAAAGGAACCTTGGAAGAATGGAAAGTAGCTACCTTGATAGAATATCATTTACGTGAACATTGCATACTGTGAATAGTTTGAGAGAAAGAGAAACTAACACACATGAAATTTTGTTCATATTCTGTGTGATATACTTTGTAATTCATTTGTGTATTCTGGTTTCTTAGAAGTACTTTTGTAAACACACTTTGTATTTCAATCTTGTGATTTGATTTCTTTGAGTGGCTAGGGTTTAGTCAGAATTACCCAAGAGGACATTGGCAATTAGTCTTTCTGGTTGTAATAAAGTTTGGTTATAATGAATTAAGTCCTTGTGATAAGGCGAAATTACCTTGGTGGGTGGACTGGAGGTAGCTTAGTTAACAGTGAACCATGATAAAAAATAATTGTGTTCATTAATTTTATTCTTAGTTTCCTCCTTGTTGCTTTGGGAGAAAAAGTTTTCATTTTTAGAAACTCAATTCAAATCCCCTTTTCTTATGTTTTTGTTACCTTTAGTGTGTGTTTCAGACTATTCTATGTTACTGTTCCAACCTTGATTTTCGCTGGGGGTGGGGGCTATAGTTGTTTGGGTGAGAAATTCTTAGTGCACTGGGAGCTCTAGGTGACACTTGGCATGTGCCAAAGTTTGCCTAGTGACTAACCTTTGCATTTTCGGTCAAAATTTGGTTTTCAACTATGATTTTTGAAATAAATCTTTAAAAGACTAACTAGGAAAACTATAAACGGGTTCGGGTGCCTCCCAACAAGCACTTGATTAACGTTGGAAGCTTGACAATTATAAGTCTTACATAATACCGATTACCTTATAACATACCACACAATCTTTCATTCTAACCTTTACTTCACCTTTATAAGTGTCCACGAGCATCGTCATAATTTTCATGAATGTAATTCCTAAGATGAGAACTTTTTCGGGTCTGCTTTGATGTATAATATCACAAAGTACGCAGGAAATGAGAACTTATTAATACATCTTTAACATTTCCCACTAGTGTCCTGTATGTTTTGTCAATAATTTACAACATTGATGCAGTTGGATTTATTTGCAGATAGATAATCCTTTCTATAACCGATAATGGTATTATATTCACACATGCATCTATACCAATAAGTCCATTTTCAAACTTCATATTACCTTTGAAAATTGGTAATATAACTACACCACGGTCAGCTTCTTTCTTGGGTAGATCTTGTTGATTATCTTTGCAAGATTCATCTTGCAATTCTCCTTCTTCTGGTACTTCTGCTCATTTTCCACTAGCTTTGACAATAATTCTTTCATCCACAAGAACAACTCTACATTAATCCTTTGTATTTTTATTTTTATTTGCATTAAATGTTTTACTTGAGAGATCTAATAACTGCTTGGCTAATTTTCCACCTATGTATCAAGGTTTTTAACAGAAGCTTTAGTATTTTTGGTGACTACCTATAGACACTCGTATAAATTGAGTGAGTGCATCTTCCAACTTCATTATTTTGTCTTGTTGTGGATGTGCTTGTGAGTAATACTAAAAATGTTGTCTGTTGGATGGATCAACCTCGAATCTCCATCCTTTATTATAATTGTTATTTCACGGGAAGTTGTTATTCTGATATTGCTCAGGTTGTTGGCTTCCTACATAGTTTGCTTCTCCATAATTAGTGGAAAATATATTTGGATGCTTTCCACTATAGTGTTCACAAAATTAAACCTACCTTTGTTATGGTACTTCATGCATTTCTTTAGTTGTTGTGGCAGCTTTGATAGTTGTTTGGTCAGTTTATTTACCGTTTAGGTTAATAGTTTGATCTGAGCAAGAATAACATCACATGTATTCAGCTTCATGATACCATTCTTCCTCTATGTAAGGTTTATGTTGTGTTAACCTTGACGATTATTGAGTATCATTCGCTCCATGATTATTGTTGCACCTTTCACGCTTCTGGACATAATGGAACCCCCAACTGTAACATTTAGGAACAACTTTGGTTGTTGTTGTAGTTTATTTATAAAGACGTGTATATGCGCAAGTTTGTCAAAACTATGATTTGTATATCATCTCAACATGGACTTGTATATTTCCCACACTTCAAAGAGAGCTTTTGTCGCACCATGGGAAAACACAACGATGGTTGTCTTAGCCTCCATGAATTTGTTGTATGGGAATAATGTGTTAAATAACTTTTCTTCCAACAAGTTCCAATTTCTCATTATCGGTGTGGTTTGATCTAGATACCACTCTTTTGCTTTTCCAATAGAGAGTGTGTAAACAAATTTAGGAATACTATTTCTTCCTCATCTTCTGGAACTCCTAGCATGTCATAGATTTCTTATAATTTTGTAAGGTGTGTGTCTGGGTGTTCATGATTTAAACTTGCAAAATGGTTAGAACAAAAAATTTATAATAAGCATGTTTTATTTCACTTTGTCAGGCATTCATTTGTGTTCTTCTAGCTAGGCAAGCTAGACGTTTGGGACTACTGTAGCACGGTGTGCCACCATTGTTGTTATTATTGTTGGTGATAACTGCAGTCATGGTTCTTTATTTTAAGACATAAGACTCTTCTAGGTCTAATTTCTTAGCTTTTGGTTTATTTTTCTTGTTCTCGCTGTTGTTTATGCATGCAGTTCTTTCTATTTCGGAACCAAGTAAAAATTGTTCTGCAAGAACTTTACCTCGCATAAACCAGTAATAACATAAATCATTATAAATGTTAATAGGTTAGTGACTAGAAATAAATTATAAAAATATTAACATATATAAACAAATACAAACAATACTTAAAATAATAAAAACCATTGTAGTGTCTTAAAAAACTAGCACTAGTACCTGACAACAATGCCATTTATTTTGAGCGCACACGATATTATCACAAGTGTATTTACATTTTCCTTATGTGAGGATACACATAATCTTTGTGGAAACGATAATTACACTCACCGTATTACGGGCTTCAGTTGGCACAATCAATACTAAACTTTTTTTTCATGCAAGAATTGTATAAGGGTAAGACAAATTATGCCTTGTGTTCAATATAAATAATGAAAAATGGTAATTATACATGTGAACATCATCACACAACGGTTATGTTAGATCACATCATAGTTTCACCACTTGGGTAGTAGTGATATGTTTCTAAACATTTTTCCTCTATTTATAATATTAAATAAATGTTTTAAATTATTATTATCAATAATATGAGAACCTACGAGATCACACACATAAGGATAAATAAATAAGATATTAAATAAATGAATAGTATTCATTTATGATTAGGTGGTGCATTCTTACAACGTAGCAACGCTAGTTAGAAAATAAAGTACATTATAAGCTACATTGTGTATAAATGGATATCTAAATATAACCCTTTGTACTGAAGTGACAATCACTTATTTGCAAATTTTGAAAAAAAATAGCCACACTAGGATTTTGAGTTTGTGTTCTCCCTAAGACTTTTGTTTGTTCACAACTAGCATTATAGGTGGTGGAATCACTCTTGTAGATTATGTTCATGTGGACTGAGTAGAGGCTCTGACATTTGTGTTGTGCTCATGATCAATCCATTTCAATTATTATAGTTTTTAACTATAAGATGTAATCAATCGACCTCTAACACATGACCATTCTTAAGGATCAATCGCAAAGGAATTAATTTGTATTTTATCTTCTGTGTCTGTTTCAATTTCCCTTCAATAGGGTCACGTGATAGAATTGTTAAGTCATAGAGTAAATATTTAATTATGTAATTTTTTAGTTATTTTTTTAATGAAACTGGGTTTGTATTGTACAAGACTCTCTATGGTTAAAGGTTGAGGTGAGTACTATATATATGATATATTATATCTTCTCTATTAACCTAACCCTAAAAATATTTTATTCTACCCTTTAACAAACACTGACGCATTCTGAGGAAACCGCCTATGTTGACTAAGTACAGACACTACAAGATCATGGTATTGATGATTTATATTCTCATCAAAGCTTAAAAGAGGTCAACATGTAAACTCATAGTGGTTCTCTTTGTTTCTAGCAGTCTCGGCAATAGGGCTTCCCCTTTTGAGAATGGTCTTAAGGAGAATTTTTAAATGTCTATCTCTTGATTCCTTGATAGTTAGAAGTCTTGATGATGGTTCTTATATTTTCCTATTAGTGTACATGGATGATATTTTTGGACATGTGACTCCACACACAAGAAGGAGTGAATTGTGTGTTTCAGAAGAAAAAAATTAAGTTTGAAAAACTTTTAGGATCAGTTTCAGAGTTTGAAAACATTTTAGAAAAGTTTTAAGAAATAAGCAGCGGAAAATAAAATTAAAAAAGTAAAGTGCAGAAAGTAAAAGTTAAGGGAAGACAGAAAAAAATCAATATTTATAGAGGTTCGGTCAAAAGAAAAATACATAATCATGTCCTCTATAATTGTTCTTGAGAGTATCAAATAAACTTAAGAGTTTTTAGTAGGTTGAACTCTCAAACCCCCTTATACAAGGAAAACGAAGTTTGTGGATAACTTCAAACCAAATATAAAAGTACAAAGAGAAGCGGCGAGTCTTCCTTCCAAATGATGCATCGGAGCGATTAGTCTCCTTTCCACGAGAAGCTTGGAGTGGTTAGTCTTTAAGCTTCAAACCAAGATTTTACACGGGCTAATCTTGAACCTGGGTGAGCTTTTAACACTTGACTGAGCTCACGAACTGAATATTAGTTTTATACTTGGCTAACCAAAAACATGTGATGTTTTAACACCAAGATGATCTCGAATCAAACCAAGCTCTTAACACCGGTCTGAGCTTGAACCAAATCTTGATTTTATATCAGGCTAATCAAGTACCTATGAGATTTTAACATTGCGATGATCTTGAACCTATGAGATATTTAGAAATATTTTCTTGAGAAAAATAGGTTTAAAGAATTATTTTCACACGTGTGTGAACAGTCGCATAGCTTTAGGATAAAACTCTTATGCTTTTACAATGTTATTCACTTAGACGTGGTAGGGCGATATTTCACACACTTCAAATCTTGTCAGATACTTAATTCTTTTAGATACTTGCTTGAGATTTACTTTGAGATGAAGCTTGAGTTATATTACATTTAGGTGTCATCATCAGAGAGTCAAGTTTATCTAGCCGTAATAATCTGGTTGCATCTTTAACTACTTCATAGTTGACTTTAATTATTGTCATCATCAAAAGCATATTCACCTTCAATAGAACTTTCTAGAGTAATAACCTTCAAAACAAGGTTCCAAATATATTTTAATTGCTACTAATCATTTACATGATGTAAATGAATTGGAATTTTTGTTCTAAAAGGAATTTGACATGAGGGATTAGGTGCTGCTAAAAATATTCTTAGGATGTAAACTCACATGGATATGATTGATAGTAAGTTATGGTTATCTTATAAAAGTCATGTTGAGCGGATCATAACAAATTTGATGTGATTAATTCAAAGTTTGTGAGTACCCCATTGGTAAATCACTTTAAGCTTTTATTATATCATTCTCCAGATACAAATGGTGAAGTTGATTAGAAGTCAAAGGTTTCTTATGCCATTAGTGTTGGTTGTTTAATGTATGTTTGATGACAGTCCATCATTGCATAAAATTAGGCGAAGAATCGGAGAAAAACAAGTGAAAGATGAGCCAAAAGGAAGAAGAAAGACCAAAGAATTAGGAAAAAATAGCTAAGCATGAAGAAATTAGACTTGGTGAAAAATATGGTGAATAAGGGAGCAAAAGCGTGCAACTACTAGAATAATCACATGCAGCACCGCGCGTGCGATAGGATTGTACTAGCTGCGTCACGCGCGCGTTACATATATAATGAGCGCGATGATGCTTTTTGATGGGCTTTTTCTAATGCATTCTGACAAGTTCTGAGCTCTTTTTAAGGGGATTTATGCACTTTTGCAAGGGTTATGAATTTTGGCATCTAAATTATGATTTTTACAGCATCAATGGTGATTTTGAGAGCATTGGAAGCCATTGGAGGCTAAACTTTCAAGGCAATTCATATGTATTTCTTATTTATTCAATTGGTATTGTAATTCTCAATATGAGTAGCTAAACTCTTCTAGGTTAGGTTCTATGTGATGAACATTTTTGTCTATTTGTTGGATTATATATTGATTTGACTTTGTATGAACCCTTTCATTTTTAATTCTATGCAATCATTTCTTGTTCTTAAAGATTTTTATTTGAGATACTCTATTAAATTGATTTTGGGCACATAACAAATATCGGCCCTTAGCCTATGTGTTAGACCTAAGGCAATTATGATATTTACGTTGATTAACAAGGAATAGGAGACCCCGAGTAGTGACCTAGGGAATTAACATTTTGTACATCGTCTAATCCTAATTACGTTGGTAGATTAGGGATAGGAAGCTCCGAGTAGTGATTAGTGAGTTATTTCGCAAGGGATCAGTTATAACGACTTTGTTAATTCACTATGGGATTATAGTAATAAGGTCATTCATACAAAGCATCAAACATCAATAATAGAGGATTAGGGGATTCAGTACATAACATGACCGCTTTCATTATTTTTTTTTTAAATTCTTATTTTCTTTTTCACTCTACAACCTGAAACCCCCTATTTAATGTTTTCTTTACTTCGTACAAATATTATCTTGTTCAAACACAGTCCTCGTGGGTTCGATCTTTTATTATCGTGACACTCTCGATACCCTTGCCGAGAAGTCATCAAGTTTTTAGCGTCGTTGTTGGGGACTGTTGATTGTAACAGAACAATGCTTGTGCAACGTTTTATTTTTATTTTTTAATTTTATTGTTTTTGTGTGTTTTCTAGTTTATCATAGTGCTACTAAGATATTCCCTATTTCTGTATGCACAGATCAATATCAACATTACTGCCATTCGATCCAGAAATTGAAAGAACCGCATGTGCTCTCAAAAATGTAGTTAGAGAAGCAATTCTGGCGACGAGAACCCAGAAGAAGATCCACCACTGCTTTCTTTAGACACTGGAGAGGAGTATAACATGACAGTACCACCACCCCAAACTACGGGGAATTACTGTAAAAGGACCGACGACAGACGTGATTCTAGAGGGTTTGTACCGGCAGACCCTGCTAGCTTTGATATTAAGAATTATGTGCTTTCAAATCTAAGAGACAACTCGTTCGATGAGAAACTATCAGAGATCTATAGGTTCATCTTGCACGTTTCTGTAAAACCGCTTCGATGTGCAAAGCAGATAATTTCACAGAGGACCAAGTGAAGTTGTGGTTTTTTAGTTTCTAACTCATTTACAAGGGCGAAAAATTGGTTATTATGCCTTTCAAACCTGGAAGGAGCTGGAGGATAAGTTCCTAGAAATATTTTTCACCACCAACTAGTTTACTAAGAGAATAGCTGAAATTGTAAACTTTTAGCAACAAGACACAGATTCATCGTATGACTCATGGGAGAGGTTCAAATTATTATTGCACAGATGCCTGATTCATAATATGAATAATATGGAACAGATGAAAATTTTCATTAAAGGCCTCAAGAGTCACATGTTACAACAAGATTTAGTTTTACATCTATACCTTTGAGTTTTGATAATAACAACGTAGAATTTGTGTGAGAACAATTTTGGTACCCTAACGGTTTGTTATTGTGTAGCTTTAACAGCCAGTTCTAATTCTGAGTATATGACATGAAACGTCATCATTTTATGAACATTGTGTTCTAAAGTTTGCTTTTACGCTGACTTACTCCTAATAAGTTTCTAGGAAGATGCTATGTTGTTGCTGCAATGTTCTCTCTGCTTCTGTTTTTGGATGTGACTCTGATCATCAAGCTTTTGAAGAATGGCAAGCTTTTGGAGTTTTTTTACTTAGTTGAAGACTCTGAAAATCTTAAGCTAGACGCTGACATTGTCAAGGTTCTGACTAAAGATTTTAAATACTCTGAAGATTCTGATTTCAACTGCGTGTTTCTTTTTTTCATGCTTAGTCAACTTTTCATCATAAGCCAATGAATTGAAGATAAGATTAAATGGATACGTGATCAAATAGTACATGGTACAAATCGAAAATATTCCTTCCACTAACTTGAAAATATGGGCGAAGGACTATACTATTCTTCACACCAGTCACTAATCCATTAGTGGACAGCTGTATTTTACGTATTCCGGATTTTCCCTCCAACGTTTTCTTTTTCATGCTATATAAAGAGGACTTGGAGACTTGAAGAAAATGAGTTATGCAACATTTTACAAGACTATTTCTACGTGAAAATCTCTTAACTTGTGCATACTTTTCGTTAAGTGTTTGTATTTCATTTGTGTAAAATCTGCTTGTGTAGAAGCAACTTGTAACACAAAACCTTTATTCAAACTTGTTTATTTGTGTTTCCTTAAAGGACCGGTTAGGTCAGAATCCTTGAGAAGACTTTGACAGTTTGTCATTGTGGTTTGTTAGTCACCAGCAGTTTCTTAGGCATTTGTAGTTAATTGATTATAGTGGATTAAGTCCTTGTGTATAAGGTAAAATCACCTTGGCGGGTGGACTGGAGTAGCTTTGATTTAAAGCGAACCAGGATAAATATCCTTGTGTCTTTCTCACTTTGATATTTTGATTGTGTTGAGTTTTTGAGTTGGTAAAAAAGGCTTTTATTTTTAAAATCCAATTCAAACCCCCTCTTTCTTGTGTTTTTTGCACCTTCGCCACACACGCATGTTGCTAAATGCTTCTGTGGGAGGCACAATCAGATCAATGACCGAACCTCAAGTCAAAGATCTAGTTAAGAAAATATGCTTGAATGAGTACTGAACTAAGAGCAAAAGGTCAGTAAAAAGTGAAACGGTAGGCACCCCTAAAGGTATGTTAGCTATTTATACTCAAACTTCTCTTTTAGCTCAAATGGAAATATTAAATAATTAGCTAGCTGAAAGTAGCTTAAATAGAGCTAACGTGAGCCAGGTACATGCACTTAGGTGTGATTTCTATGGAGGAGGACATGAAAACAGAAGGTGCTCTTTGGAAGGGTCAAGTGAAGAGGTCCAATTTGCAAATTTTTAGAAAAACAACCCTTATTCCAACACCTATAACCCGGGTGGAAGGATCATCCGAATTTTCGGTGGAGAAATAATCAAAACACAAGTGGTAACCAAGCTACGCAACAAAACAAACAAGTTTCTAACTTCCAAAGAAAGCCTTCACAACAGAAGAGACCCTACGAAACTTCATCAAAGTCACGTGGAGTAGCTTCGATCAAGTAAATAATAATCACAAGACCATGAGTAGAAATCATGATGCATCCATCAAAAATTTGGGAGATGTAGATTGGTCAGTTTTTTTAGATAAATAGGTGCTTTACGGAGCTCGAATGGAGGATTCTTAGGTAACATGGTAGATAACCGTAAGAATGAGTCTTGCAAGGTTGTGGAAACGGGTTTTGAAGTGATTTCTAATAAGGATAAGAACGAAATAGTTGAAGAAGTGATCATGGAAAAGTGAGAATTAAGGAATGAAATGAAGGAGAGTGAGTTTCAGGGTGACCAAAGAAGATGAGAGAGAGAGAGAGAGAGAGAGAGAGAGAGAGAGAGAGAGAGAGAGAGAGAGAGAGAGAGAGAGAGAGAGAGAGAGAGAGAGAGAGAGAGAGAGAGAGAGAGAGAGAGAGAGAGAGAGAGAGAGAGAGAGAGAGAGAGAGAGAGAGAGGAATCACCATTGATCAACTAATAAACAAAAACTCCTCGTGGAGAAGAACCAATAGGCAAATCACTTATTGAACAAAAGGTTATGTACTTCTTAGTAATAAACAAAAGTATGCAAATTTGTCAAATCTTTGTATGGATTAAAACAAACACAAAAACAATGACATCAAAAGTTTGACTTTGTCAATATAAGATTCTCTGATTAAAGAGAGACACACAAGAGTTTGTCATCATCAAAAGGGGAAGATTATGAAGAATACGTCTTATATCTAGTTCATTATTTATGTAGACGAAGATTATCAAAGAGGAAGGGATTAAAAGTATCATGCACATCAATGATGAAGTTGACCAAGAAGGTTGAACATAGAAGTTCAAGTGAAGATTTGAGACATGTGAGCATAACTAAGGTACTTATTGCAGTTCATACTATATTACTTTAAATTGCTCAGAATTTCATCTCTCACTTTATCTAAAAACCTTCTTGAGTCATCATGCATGATCATCTAAAATCTTTTTCATCTAATTCTTGTGATAAGTGTTTGTACACAAAGTTGTGTGAGAATATTGTGATATTCCTTTTTCTCTATGTAGATTACATATTGATCATTAGCAATGAGATGATTGGAATTTTAGAAATAAAGAGGTTTCTAACTTCCATATTCAAGATGAACGTGTTAGAAAATAAAATATAAAAAAAAAACAAATTTCTACACATGCGAAAGCATGCCCATAATAAAGAAAAAGAAACTAAATTTTCAACAAAATCTCATAAAATCATAAACCAACTTGTAATTTTTACAAGTAAAAAATTGCATACTCTCCATTACATGTGAAACTTTTAAGGAGAAAATTGCAAACCCTCATAATTACAATTTTTAATAGAAAAATTGTAAACCATCTCTCAATTACAATTTTTGTACGGAAAAATTGCAAACCCTCGCTCAATTACAAATTTTAAACGGAAAAAATTACAAACTCTCTCTCAATAAATTTTTGAACAGAAAAATTGCAAACTCTCTCAAAACTATTTTTGAACAGAAAAATAGAAAATTCTTTCAACAAACTATTTTGAAAGGAAAAATAGAAAACCTTCTTTAGACACATAACTACCCAAATTCCTAATATACCTAAAAGACTGCATTTTGTTGTTGTGTTGAAAACTAAAACTAACTACCTTTATTTATATTAATACTCAAATTTTATTTTCTTCTCACTATCTGATGTGAGACTTAGATGAATATACTATTTGACCCAACAAATTCTCCCTTCATCCAAAGTCTCACATATCTTCACTTTGTCTTCAATTTCATATTCAAAACGATCATTATAATTATAATGATATGACATATTTGTAAAATTATTACTATTCAATCTTTTTATCTTCTTTTTCCTTTGATCAGAATAATTGTTATTCTTCCTTCCTCCCTTTATCGGAACCTTAGATCTGATACCAATTGTTAGAAAAATAATAATAATAAATCACACACGAAGAAACATACCCATAAAAAAGAAGGGAAAAAAGCAAAAATTACAACAAAAAAATCATAAAATCATAATTCAACTTGTAATTTTTACAATGACAAAATTACAAACTCTCCCATACAATTGCAATTTTTAAGAAAAAATTGCAAACCCTTCCAATTATAATTTTTGAATAGAAAAATTGTAAACCCTATCTCAATTAAAATTTTTGAACAGAAAAATTGCAAACTCTCGCTCATTACAATTTTGGACGGAAAAATTGCAAACCCTCTCTC